>JAGPOW010002791.1:38266178-38360523 GCA_030014935.1 Caiman crocodilus
TGATACAGACTGGAAACTGTTTAGCCTGCTATGCTGGCAAGCAGCCTCCCAGAGAAACGTTGACTGAGTTAGCCAGAAAGCCTTCTGGAAGCCCCAAAATACATTGGCTCCCATCTTCCAGCCAACAGGCTGCTCAAGTCCCTCACTGTCACATTTTAGCTACTAGCATTGAGTAAGCCACACACCTATTTCTTAAGTGCACACAGAATTGCTGATATCCTCTGGCCAGCTAGGCTCATCAACTAGTTTCCTTCTCTGTGGACAGCTTCAAATGATAGCTTATTGATACTCCCACACCCAGTTTCCTGCTCAAAGATGAAGCACTGATCAATTTTCCAGAGGTTATCCTACCACAGCACATAGCACAGACACGGT
Source organism: Caiman crocodilus (assembly GCA_030014935.1). Classification (NCBI taxonomy): domain Eukaryota; kingdom Metazoa; phylum Chordata; order Crocodylia; family Alligatoridae; genus Caiman; species Caiman crocodilus. Next base: position 38,266,554 of record JAGPOW010002791.1, read on the forward strand.
GCCTACTTTTCCTAGACTCAGCTTGAGATTCTTCTGAAGGTGATACCCATCATGATGTTAACCTTATGCACAGTCAGGTAAGACGAACAGGATTTAGCCATCAAACTCATTCCCCTTTCCTGTCACTCCTGTGAAGAACCTCACCTTGTCCCTCAGAATAAGAAAGGAACATACCCTCAGACTCCTTCCCATAACCAAATTCCTGATTCCGCAGAGCTGATCCCTCTGATAAGCCAGGCTGAACTCCTGCTGCACAGGAGAACAGATTTCCTTTCCTTCGCATTCATGTCATATGGCTTATAATGTGAAATCCTGGTGCACAGCATTTCTGCTTGAAAATCTCTTTTATAGGATCAGAATCTGTGACCACAGGGGAGCCGACTGCAGCCAGGATTTTCAGCTGGGCATTGATGTTTTATTGAAAACCTGAAATTCAGCCATTGAAAATCTCGCCTCACCTGTAAATTCTGTTAGGGGGCTCAAAGGCACTTGTATAATATACAAGCAGCCTGTGGAAGCATATTAATGGCTAAACACTTTTTGGCTGGAAAATGTTATTTACTGTTTCTCAGATGCCTAACTGATGAAGGTTAACAATCAAGTCCTTCCAGCTTCTTAAGCATAGGTTTCAAATCTGGAGGCTGGAGCCTTCCACGAGAGTGAGAAGAAGATGAGTTTAGTAACTCTTTAGTTATACTAAATGCAGTGTAAGCATTTGATTCTGTTCCACTAAAATCAATAACGAAATTGAAAAGCTGCAGGATCAGGCCTTAAAACAGGGTTGTGCAGGGACATTGGTGGACTTATTTTTGTGCTTATTTAGGAGTAACTGAAGCACAACATAGTTCAATGCATCTGAGATTCTGCACATCTGACAGATAGTTGCCTGAAGGTACGAGAGCCCAGAAATGACATGTATTAGAATAAATGCAAGACAAGCTGGCACAGCAGTGTCTTTGCTACCTAGTCAAGTAGTTTATACCCAGAAGGACTTCAAACCTCTTGGTCTCTGAACTCACCTCTGAGCTGTGGGTACCTCTGGGGCTGGACACACATACCAGTCACCACAGACATCCCTGTAAGTAAGAGGTTTTAGGAAGATATTGGATAAATGGTATGGAGAATAGGCCAGGCATTGTCATTGATGATAACAGCACTTTGAGAAAGTGTTGCAAGGGACCCAACCCCTCCTGTTTCAGGTAATAAGTCCACCTCCAACTACTAGAGGGTAGAAAGAATTTTTCTCTTTAGTGCAGATGTCTCATTATTGCCTAACCAGTTTGTTACAATACCCTCTCAAGCAGTTGGTGCTGGATCCCATCTGAGACAGAATACTGTACTGGATGGAGCTCTGCCTGGCATTTCCTGTGTTGTTTTCATTCATATCTCACAGAAATTGAAAGGAAAGCCAATTGCTTGTTTTAGTCCTTGCAGTGCATATCACTTTTATAGCTAGTTGTGTAAATCAGCAGCTGCTAAGTAACCCACGCAATATACTGAATGGATGTAAGGAAAGAACAAAACACATATGGATCACATTCCACCCTCTGAGTCCTCCACATTGGAGGGCTTGATTCCTTATTATCCTTATAATATAGGATCTGACAGACAAGGTGGCTTTTCAAGTATGAACTTTCTCTTCCTACCTCTCTTCTTCCTCCTGAGTTTCCTCTTCTATTGAAGGGAGAGGAGCAGAAGACAGTTTAAGTTCCATCTCGGTATCACAAGGTTTCACCTCTTCTAGAACTTCGTTGGATTCAATGTCTTCAATGACAAGTTTGGTCTCTCCCTGCTCCTCGGGGAGGATACAAACTGTAGTAGGAACAGGGGAGGAAGCAGTGAAATGAAGGCAGCATGTTCATTACTCAAATCCATCTACATTATTTTTAAAGCCCTCAACATTTAATACAAATATTGCTCAGCACAGAGATCATCAAATATACCAGACTGCCAGCATATCCCAGTGTTCCCCAACTTTGTATCATTTTCAGCCCCTGGTGTACATGTGGCCAAAATAAAAATACCATAAAAATATAGGTTTCTCTGCATTTATACATCTTATTACTGGATGAAACCCTGTGACGGAGTAAATTGGAGTAAAACTGTTGACTTTACCAGAACCACACCGATTGACACGAGGATCTGGCCCATCCATCTCTAAGCCATGGTCTAATTGCTCTTACAAGAGGACTCAATGGTGGAAAAGGACTCAGAAAGCTCTTGCCCCCTTGCACTCCAGTGCAGGAATGGCCACAACATCCTGGAAACTGACCCCAGTGTAGAGGCTGGAACTGGGGCTCAAACAAGCCTGCTCTGCACCTTGTAATAACATCTCCTCCTATAGGCCCAGGATTATTCTGCCTGACTGTGTTCTCAGCAAGCAGAATGCCCCCAGGAGCTGTTATCAATAATGTACATGTTCATGCACATCTGTGACAGCAGCACCTGCTGAAGTCATGAGCTATCCCCAAGTAGTAATTAACACTATGACATGGCATTCTACACTGCAAACAGTATACAGCCCAATCATTTACCAATGCTGCAGTGGAGTACATGGGGGACCACATTTCTGGAAGGGTCATCATGGGTCTGTTCCAAAGCCCAGTGAAGTCAATGAGATTCCTCCCATTATCTTCAGCCTCCATTAAGTCAGGCCCACTCAGTCATTGTTATCTCAGATACATGCTAATTGCATGCAAAAAAAACAAGAGGAAGAACTAAAACTACCCAAATCAGGTGTTATAAAAAGAGAAGGGATTTCTGGGGTCCCACTAATACCACAATTCAACAAAGCCTACAAAGAGTTCAACAAGAAAGTGTGGACATTTAAAAATACACAAAAATAGAAAAAGCTTAATTTGTGATCCAAGGTTGGATTTTATTTTTAATTCCAATGCACATTCACTCAGCACTACCCCAGGTGGCATTGTACTAATGCCATGCAATGTATTTAGTCAATATTGTTCATAAACAGTTTTTAAAATACAAAGGAGAAGAAAAAGATGACACTTTGCTAAAAATATTGGATTTTGTTTGCTAGAGAATATATATCAAAATAGGTAAGATTCAGAAATGTTACTCAGTTGCCATGTAGCGAGCACATTATAAACACACAGATAAGAAATGTTATTTCAGCTGCATGGGTAGGAACTCCTCATTATGGGTGCCTGGCTTGTTGTAAAGTAAATGATACTTGAGTGGAAAATAGTACCTAATCATAGTAATAGAAAAGTAGGGTTAGAAGGGATCACATGAGATCAAGTCCAACCGAATGTTCTTTAACAACCCAGCCCAATGCATGAGTGCCTGTGTCTGTATATTGGAGGTGTTCAGTTCACACAATAGCCTCTCTTGGAATGTTTAAACTGCTGAGAGTTGCTCTGAAACTTTTTAACAGGCTAGACCAGAGCAGCTACATTGTCTGAGGAAAAGTCACAATTGCTTGGGATACATTAAATAAGCCCTGCTCAAAGAACAGCCACAAAGCCTAGGTGCCACTTAAACCTTATTTATACACCTAATATTTTCTATTCCAGACCAGGCCCCTTCCCACTTGCTAAGTCAGAACTATCTTTTCAGTGGGAGAAAGAGAACACAAGTCTCTGATGATGAGAAGCTAGGTGTTATTTGGGTATTGTGCTAAGGTTTTCAGACAAGCAAATTCAAACTGTTAGCAGGTTTCAGCTGAAGGTCACAGTGATAACATTTTGGTATGCTGTGGCTTTAAAATCATTTTAGAAATTCAGAAGTGACGGTAGGAAGATCCATGCTTAGAAGGTTGCTCAAAGGATCTTTTTCAGTTCTTATACCCAGTACAAAGTAAACCTTACAGACATATTCTGAACAATCAAAATCTCTGCCTCTGACGTACCCAGACAAATCAATGTCAAGTGAAAACAGAAGAAAATGACAATACTATTGACTGGATTTGGCATTAGAGTTAGGTTCTTCCCAGTAGCAGAAAATCCTCTTCTAGTAAGCAGAGGCAGACAGTCACTATGTGTCTAACTCCAGCCAAGGGGGCACCGACTTCAGCTACTGAGATGTGCAGCTAAAATTCCCTTTTGAAAGTGGAGCAACTGAGTTAGTTGAGCCTTAGGTTTTACTCCTAGTTCAAGTTTGGCATGAGGAGTAATTAGAAAGGAACTTGCAGATCTTTCTCTTTGTTTCTAACCCCAGCTGTATTTTTCTCTTCAGGTTGGTTTAATTTAATTTTGTGCAAAGATGATTCTCCCAGGTCTTCATTTTCCATTTGTTTCAGAGGCTCTAAGCCCCTTTCCCCCCTGAAACAAAAGGAGAGGGAATATATTAATAAAGATATTTGCTGTTTTGGATTTGGGAGCAGATGAGTAATTTTATCCATTCACTTCCTTCATTTGTCACATAATTCTATTCAAAATACCACAACATACCAAATCGGGGATTTGACTTAAGCCAGTTACACGTGAAGGGAGAAATTCTCCCCTGTACATGCAGCTGTCATAAAGTTGATTCTTTGCTTAATACCATAAAATAGGGCTTAAAAGAGGCTTAGATAGAGCATTGGCCTTGTGCTGGGCCTTGTGGACAATGATGAATTTCACCCTGACTTGAGGAGCTTTGGTTATATGATTTGCCACAAACTAGAGTCATCAGTGATTTTTGGTGACCAGCATCACCAGCCACTGACTGTTCAATAGAGAGCAAAACAGAATTCATACAACTGGGCCAGTGCTTCTATGTACCCTGCCTAGTAGAGAGCCACAAAGAAACACATCATCTCAGCATTTCCCCTGTTCAAATCCCATGAGAATAAGTTTTCATTTTGAGGGTTAAGGCAAAGCGGACATAGTTGCATGATAATACATTCCATGATGTCAACATTCCACCCTACCAAATGCAGGGGAAAGGTGCAAAGGAAGAACACCTCATCTGAGACATCACCTAATGTTCATAGTGTCAGACCCAAACTCAGGAAGGGAATCCAGAGCTCCCCAGGAAGATCCAGTCTCCTACCTAATTCCTCTAAACTCTCAAAACAGGAAAATGAACCCATGTATTGCACAAAAGTAATTTGAAATAAATGGCAAAATGTTCCTTTATATTATCTATGCAGTCTATACAATATTTTCCTATATGTCATCCTGGGGAGTGACTGATTAGGCTACGGTACTGCAAAAAGGACCTAGGGGTTATAGTAGACCATAAGCTGAGTCTACACCAACAGTTGCAGAACAGGTAACAGTATACTGGGTTGTATTAACAGGAGTGTCATCAGCAAATCAAGGGAAGGGATTCTTTGGTTCTAGTCAGGAATAGGCACATCTACATGAGACACTATTGCATGGTAGCTCATTGCTACTGTGCAGTAGGGCTGTGTGAAATTTCACCAGCTGTTTTATTTTAACTAAAGACACCGTTTTAACTAATTTTGTCTCAAAACAGAGACATTGAAACAAAATGAAGGGCTTCGAAACAGCCTTGAAACAAAATGAGGGCAGTTGAAATGTTTAAAAAGTTTTAAAACATTGTGAGTTTCAAAACAACCCGACTGAGTTCCCCCCTCTCCCTAGAGCTAGGATTGGCTGGGGAAGGAAACTGAGCCCGAACACTCAGTTCCCCTCCCCAGTGCTGCGATCCAGGCTGAGGAAGGGAACTTAGCCCAGCAGAGCTGAGTTTCCCTCCCCACCACTACCGTCGGACTGGGATAGGCATCTCAGCCTAGCTGAGCTACGTTCCTCTCCGCAGACCTAGAATCAGGCTGGGGAGGGAAACTCAGTTCAGCTGGGCTGAGTTGCCTTCCCCAGCCTGGATCGCTGCACTGGAGACGGGAACTCAGCCCAGCTGAGCTGAGTTCCCTTCCCCAGTCCAATCCTAGCCCTAGAGAGGGGAACTCAGCTGGGCTGAATTGCCTTCTCCAGCCAGATCCTAGCACCAGGATGGGGAACTCAGCTCAGCTGGGCTGAACTGCATTCCCCAGCCCAATCAAACGCAGTGCTGGGGAGGAGAGCTGAGCAACTGGGCTCAGTTCCCTTCCCTAACCTGATGGATCACAGTGCTGGGGTGAGGAACTGAGCGATGGGGCTCAGTTCCCTTCTCCAGCTCAATTGGGCTGGAGAAGTGAACTGACCCCGATCACACAGCCCTGACAGCCGTCCCGGGGTTGCAGCCCCTGATCTGCCTGCCAGATGAGAAAAGCCAGGTGCTCCTGCCTGGGACTGGTGGTGTGCTGGCACCAATCCCACGCAACAACATCCGGCTTCCCAACCTCATCTGGCAGGCAGATCAGGGCCCACAACCCCAGGACTGGCACAGCCCCCACAGCCCTCCCAGGGTTGTGGCTCCCAATCTGCTTGCTAGATAAGAGAGGCTGTTTTGAGCTTCCCCATTATAGCCTATGGGCAAAACTCAAAACTGCGTTGAAACAGTGTCACTGTTTCAATGAAACAAAATGGAACAGGGGTTTCAAATTGAAACAAAATTCGAAATGCTGTTCCGTCAGCACTGTTCCGTTTCAACTTGTGTTTCATTTCACACAGCCCTACTGCACAGTAGCATTCGTGGGAACTAACCATGACACAATGATACTATGCAGTAGTAACAAGTTATTGCACAGTAGCATCTGAAAAAACATTCAGGGAAGCTCTGTACAGTAACGCTGATTACTGTAGTGTGCAGTCATTAAGTACTTGGTTATGCAAGTACTAAATGACTGCACAGTAACAACTGCACAATCCACTGCTCTTGTAGATGCAGCCACTGATGAGGCCTTGCCTAGAGTACTGTGTTCAGTTTTGGTCCCCACACTTCAAGAATAGTGGCATAGACAGATTGGAAAGAATCCAGCAGAGAGTAAGGGGCTGGACTCAGTCCTCTTCCGAACTCCCTTCCAGCCCTAATGTCTATGAAATCTATGAAAAAAGGCCTGGAAAACATGATTTATAAGGACAGGCCAAAAGAACTAGAGTTATGTAATCTGAAGAAGAGAAGACTGAGGGGCAATTTGATAACCATCTTCAAATATTTGAATAATGACCACAGAGAGGATGCAAAAGGGTTTTCTCTGTGGCCATAGGGACAAGACAAGGAGCAATAGCCTCATGCTGAAGCAGAAGAACTTTAGATTGGAGAACAGGAGGAACTTTCTAATTATGAAGGTGGTCAAGCATTGAAACAGGACACCTAGAGAAGCTGTGGAATCTCCATCTCTGAAAATTTTCAAGAGCAGGTGGATAGACATTTGGCTGAGATGGCTTAGTCAGAGATGATCCTGCCTTGTGCAGGGGACTGGACAAGGTGACCTTGTGAAGTCCTTCAGTTTTGCTGTGTAACATTCAGGTGGCATTATCACACCTGACATCATAGCATTCTTTTGTAGTATGTCTGCTTTGTGAAATTAGCCATGACAGAAATCACCTGACTTTTTTATTACAAAACTGTGATGCACAACACTAGTGAAGCAAAGGCACAGACATAACTAGATTCTGTAGTGAAGTTGGCAGCAGAGGAAGACCTGTCAGGGGGGTGCAGAAGTAAGGGTGAGGGGTGGGGAAAGGTGCGGGAAGGGGAGGGGAGGCTCCAGACTCCAGCCACTATGGGCTCTGTCAGTACAGAATTGCCAAAAGCCATGCCAAAGAACAATATAAAAAGCCAAATTTGGCTTTGGGATTAAATACTTGGCTACAGAGGGACCAACCTCTGCCCTCCAGAGCCTCAACCCCTCCTGCTTCTACCCACTGAATGCTGGGTCCTAGCCATGTTCCTGTGTTCTGTGTTACCAATGACCAGAGCTGCTGAAGTCTTGAGCAGCCCCTACTTCTTTTCCAGTGCCCCCACTTAGTCAACACCTGAGGCTCATGTCCCTATCACCCACAACTAGTTACACTACTAGGGAAAGGTTGTAGTTAAGGCTACATACTTCGCCTGTCAGTCTCACTAGGAACCCCAAATATGTCACCTATTGCAAGACTTATTTTCTTCCTAGTTGTGCAGAAGATGTCTTTCTCTGGGCACCTCAAACTCCCAAAGGCATGACCTTGAACCTCATGAGTGAACGTAAAGAGGTGGTTTGGAAGGGGTTATAAACGTGCACCTGATCCAAATTCCAATAACCTTTAAGGACTTGGAAAATTCCTTCTGGCATAACCCAATTATACACCTAGATAACAAATTAACTCAGAAATTGTGTTTTAAAGAGCTTCCAACAGCACTATGAAAATCACAAAGCTTCTCAGTTTGGGACATTCTCCACATTTGGAGAAGATACCCCTAAAATGTGAGTGTCTTACTAAGAGAGTCAGATAAAGGAAAGGCTTGGAGAGTCACAACAACATCCCAAATCTACAAGGCAGCTTTCTCAAGAGAAAAGGTTGATACTAATCAAGAATGTATTTCAAGTAAAACTCAACAAAGTGAACTAAAAAATGCAATGGGGACAATTTAACAATATTGTTCTCAGTGCTTCCCTATCTCTCTCTCAAAAGCTTTGCAACGTGAAACCCAACCCAGGCCTGTTCAAGGGCATCTTCCTGACTGTGCTGCAGCCCTTCCTTCTACTTCATCTTGATCAAGAAGGTACACATCTGTGTTGAATGAAATAATGTAATGTAACAGGAAGTACTGATTACTTACTCTCCTCCACCGGGCACGCAGTTACCACTTCTCCTTCCTAACATGGAAAAAGAATAGAGTAAAATATTACTGTCAGCTATTTTTCATCGATGTATGTGCAGGCGCATGTGTGTGCATGTAAGTATGCCTGCATTGCCACTATTCTACTCTCTCATCCTCAATACATCTGGCAATTCAGTAGATGGTACCCTTCTCTTGTGAGTCACAACTCAACCCCTACCCCAGCATGAAGCTAGCTATGCCATACTATTACAAATTTTCTGCAAGAAATATAAAATCAAGATCTTGACTATTTGCTAAAAAATGTATGTATAATACCTTATCATCTGACTAGCATGATTCCCAAATACTGTGGCAGATAACTTTGCCCGGTCCACATAGGCTCTGCTGAAGTCTCCAGAGCTAGGCTCTTAAAAGGCCTCTTCCCTCTCCAGTCTCCACTGAGATAAACAGGACTGCACAGCAGCCCTCAGACATCGCAGAACTCAGCACTGGGCCAGCTAATTCATCACCATGCAAGAACCTGCTTGCACAGGTTTGCTACAAGAGAGCTTGCAGGTAAAGTTGAAGCACCAGTTGTTACCCCATTAAGCACTTACCGAAACAGCTTGCTTGATCACAGGCTGTGGAACCATCTTCTCCAGTTCCTGAACAAACCAGTCAAGCATCCTGCCAAGCAGAAAATTCCCATTACAATTCTTTTTCCTTTCCTATTTTTTATTGATCCATTGGTTCCTTCATCAGTAGGGCATGCTGGCCCCTTGGGCCCCCCACCACCCTGCTCCAGGGCCAATCTGTGCTCCCTGACAAGAAATGAATCCTCCTATCTACTGTTTACACTCTGAAGAGAACATCAATTAACAAGGACGTTCCAGCAATGCTGAGACATACTTTACATGTTGCAAAGTTGTCTCCCTTGTTAAGAGCATCTCACCAAGCAACTACAAGGAGACATACACTTGCATGCCAGAAACAATGGAAAGGACCAGAGGCTCAGAGCATTAAGGAACCTAAGAATCCAAGAAACATTTTTTCTTTTTTCTTTTTTGGAAAAAAAATGTTAAATATATGTAGAGAGTTATAGTTATACAGCATTTCACATAAGCTTTCTTTCACATGCCTTAAACAAAATTTACAGAAACCAAGGAGCTTCATTACCTACTACCATCACTGCCTAGAGCCCGAGGGAAAAAAGAGTCTCCAAGCCCCAGCTGGCTAGCTGCAGTTGCCTCTGGTGTAGTTAAAGATTCACTGGCACTCTCTTTTGGTGGGGGCTCCAGCTTCAGTTCCGGTTTAGGCTCCAGCTTTGGTTCTTCACAAAGAAAGAGATAGAGAGAGGGAAGAAAAGCAGCAGAGTTAGTTTAATTTTAAACAGCAGCTCTAAAGGCCTTTAAGGGCAAAGCCCTGTGGGTAAAAGTCTTCTTTATGAAGAGGGTCAGAGCCAAGAGATTCATCAGAGCTACAGAGTCTCTTGTGAGGGTGTAAATGGTATTAAGATGGTATAGTCACACCCAGCAGAGGGGAGAACTTCTCCCTCTATAAACCCCAGATTTAAAAGTCAGTCCTGTAAGACTCAGCCACTTGCTAGTAGCCCTTTGAGTGGATACAATCTTTCCTTTCTATTCTAGTCACACTTAGTGACCACAGTCAGCTGTATTGTGCCAGGTGCTGTACAAAACACAGGGAAAAAAAGATAGCTACAGTCTTGATGAGCTTCCAAAGTACAATGACCAGACATGCCAGTGTCAGCACTGGGGCAGTCATGTTTCTGTTCCTGGGCTCCCAGATGACCACCACCATTTTGAACTCTAGTTAAAACTGCCCTTCTATGGAAAAGAATTAATATATAGGAGGCTTTTAAAATTAACAACCACAACATACAGAGGTCTATGTACAGTTTTGACTTGACCCTTTAAAGCATAAAGAGATGTTTCAGAAGGTGAACCAAAATCAGAGGTGCCCCAGAGCATTGAGGGACAGGATTGCCCTTTTTGTTCATTTTTTTAAACCTTTCCAATGAAGAGCATACCTGATTTCCTCCTCTGTATTCTTAAGGCATCGGGGCAGGTTTGCTACAAGAGAGCACTAACTCTTCACTGTAGCAGTACAAATAGCCCATGAATGCAAGGGTGGGTACTAGCCCATCAATCAGCACAGAGCTGCCATACACACTGGATCTCCACAGCACTAGTAAAGGTCTTCTACTGCTTTTCACTGAAATGCAGCTTCAAGGCTCCAAGACTGAGATGAAGAGGGGAAGTGCTTAATGAGAGTGCTTGTGAAGGGTCTTGACTCTTAGCAGATTTCAGGCAGCAAAGTTTGTATCCTCTTGAGAAAGGATGACAGTCAAGCACATCCACTTTTTCCAAAAATCACTCACCTTCTATTTTGGCAGTCTCCTCAGGCTTCTTTTCCTTTGCTTCCTGTTACACAGACACATAAGAAATCCATTTACACACTGACTCCTGAATTCAAATGAAGATGTAGCCAGTAGCAGCCCTCACCCACAGCTGCATCCATACTTCTGAGCCTTAGCCTGATAGCAGAGATACTGGCAGAGGAATGAGAGCCAACACGTACAAAATGGACAAAGTGGAGGGAGTGACTTGACTGCCCAGCACTTGCTAATGTCACAATCCAGATCTACTTTCCCCAGTGCTGCCTTCTGATATCAAAGGGGAAGTACATAATGGAGAGAGATTAAAAAAATTATCCTGCAAAATCTAATACATCTTAAACAGTCACAAGGGGGTACATCAGCCTGAAAATCCTGCAGAGCAATCAAAATTCTCCCTTTTCTTTACACAGAGCACTACAGCTAGATGTCCTAGTCTTGTCTGCTTCATGCAAATTGGTGGTAACGCTAGTGGAAATGTTTGGTCTCTATGAATAATGCCAATTCTGATCCTATACAGGCCTAATGCCCATGTTGTTCTACTGCGTAAGTCCTGTGTGCAATGGTAGAGCTGAGCAATATCAGACTTGTGAGGATGGGGATTAAAACAAAAAGTGGTTTGTTTTGCACCCCCCCACCTCCAAAATGCTCTCAACAGAATATCCTCTGTATTTCCTTCCTTAAGAGATCTGTGGCCAAAAAGACCAAAACACAGGAAAAGGAGCATGTTTCTCTTTGATCTTGTGCTGACCTGACTGGAATGGCAGTGTTTCTTGCTCACTTTGAAGTGAACATACCCTACTTGATCTAAAGATGCTTCCGCAAGAAAATCCTGCCTTTCAATAGAAATCTGTTTATTTTTCATTCTAAAGCCGTTTGTATGTTGAAAAGTCATTCTCCCTGCCCTGGTCCTTTCAGGACAATGTTCAGCATCAATAGGCTAGGCTCTTTCAAGAGCAACAGGAAAATACTCCAGGGCCAATCCAATAAAGGATCAAAGGAGAACTGGTTCTTTATTTGCCTACCAAGCCATCCCTTCTTGACCATTAAGAATTAACCAGGAAGACACTGTGATGCAACCGCTCAAGTTTGCTCTGCATTGAAAATAAAAATAACACTAGAGAGGATTTATTATTCAGTTACTTTAAATAACCAAAAGCTTTGTGTTTGAGCTGTGACAGAAGGAAAGCAATTTCACCCTGAGTAGCACTGGTGCCATATACAGAGACCAGATGGTTTAGCTTGTGCAAGGAAGAAGCAGAGCCCTGGATGGCAGTCTGTGCACTAAAAATCTTTGAGAGCCTCAGCCACTTCAAGGCAGCAAATATGGCCCTGTGTGCAGTTTCTATAGAAAATGGATAGTCTTGTTTTCAAAACACTTTACTAGCTCCTGAGAGATCTGGGTTCACTTCTCAGCTCTACTCCAACCTCCTGTTAACCCAAGGTAATCCACTGAGTCTCACTGGCCACGTCTATGTGAGATGCTGACTGCACAGCAGCCTGTGACTACAGCACAGTAGCATCACACGGCAAGAAGCATGACATGATGCTAGTGTGCAGTAGTCATAAGCTACTGTGCAGTCAGCATCACAAAAAAGCCATTCCTCAGCACTGCTGCATGGTAACTCCAGTTACCATGCAGTCATTCAGTACTTGTTTATACAAGTACTACATGACCATGCACAGCAATGACTGCACAGTCAGCGTCTCGTGTAGACACAGCCACTGTGGTTCAGTTCCCTACTGATAAGATGGAGACCAATACTTGCTTTCTGTTCCACTCTGTCTTGCCTATTTATATTTATGTTCCTAAGGGTAAGATCTGTCTTTTTGTATGTGTGTAAACCACAGAACACAATGGATTTCACATAAGGCTTCTAGGACCTAGTGTAAAACAATAGTAATTATAAAAACTGGGTTAGTAGGAGCTTGGTTTCAGCCAAACATGAATCCTGCCCAAGCGGGACCAGAGAGGCTGTCATTACAATGGATCTGAGATATCTCCCATCTCAATGCAGCTTCACTAATAATAAGAGGTAGAGCGTTAATACTGGTCCACTGGCAATTGTTGGGGGCAATAACAGTGATGATGTAGTATGTGACATACTAGGAGAACCCTTATACTGTTAACATTGTGAGCATGGAAACTTGGAAATGGTTCCTATTAGATGCCCAGATTAAATATGTAAGAAAGACTTGCTGGTGCCACTTTAAGAGCCTGATCCTGAAAGATGCCATGTGAGTCCATATAACTTCTACTGGCACCAGTGCCTGTTGAGGGTATTCAGCACTTTGCAGGGTCAAGCCTTTCGCTGTCAAATGATGTTCTACATATTCATTTGTTTCTTTCTTAAGAACATTATTATCTGCATCCCAAGTGCCAGGAAGCACAAAGCTAGGACTCTCTTTATCTGACTACTGAATGCCCATATGTTAGGAGATATGCTGAACAGCATAAGACTTTACAAACCATGCTGTATTATCATACTTTAAGCCTACTGCCCTTACCATGTCCTGCGCTATTTAACTAAATATTGGACCTTGATCACTATTAGTCAGAAGCTGGGTGTTCTTTAAATGCATAATTTGTCTTTAATTTTTTAAAAAGTAGTCTAAGAAACTGCTTTGAAAACAAAAAATGAGGGAAAAATCTCTGTAGGCTGGTCTGCATGAGAAAATTGGATCAAAAGGGACAACAACCTTGAGGAGATGTGCAAGCTAACAAAAAGTTCAGTACAATTTGGTAGTCCATGCAGACATGGATTATGATACTCAACATTATGAATAAACCCTCATGGAACTCTAGGGTTAACAGCAGGCAGCTGATGCAACTTGTCCCCATCTACTCTTACTAAAAGTTGTGTTAATATTGTGTTAGTTTACATGACTCCTCCAGCTCATATTCTAATATGACCTAATTTATTGCGAGGACCAGGCCCAAGAAACTATAACAGCATTTGCAGCAGCTGAGCAGCTAGAAAGTCAACACAGATGTAGTAAAATTGATGCCCCAGAAAAGGGTCTGAAAAAGAATAACAATGAGACAAATACCAGTGTTACATCTTACATTTATATCTACTTTGTCATTTTTCATTACTAGGGACTTGGGCTACAAAATATTTTGAAGTGGTTATTCTTCACCTAGCACATAGCACTGTACACAAATACAGCTACTTAAGCCTTTCTAAAAAGTAGCACAATGGAGACTGGGGTGACAGAAGAAGTTATTGGTGGAGGTCACCATGCCTCACTCATTGGTCCAGATAAGAAATGGGTCTATAATAACTGGAACCCATTCTTCCCTGACAGCTGTGTGCAGGTTAATATAAAATGGGCTGCTGAGCACAGACCTGGGTTGGGAGAAAGGCATTACTATTACAGTACTAACTGGTCTCCTCAGAGACCCTCAATGGAAGGCTTAAGAACTGAACAGTTACCAATGCCCCTCTGAATACCCTTCTCTCTCCTAGAAGCAGTCCTTCCTCATTGGGATTGACAGCTTGCGAACCTGGCACTGATACTGTTTTTATCATTTGTATTTTCATAACACCTAGGAAGCCAGATGGGGAAAGGCTCCAGTCACCAGTGATTTTAAACAGAAACTTTTCATAGAGTCATAAGGAACCAATGTGCATGTCCAACCTGACTCTTTCATAACTATGCCATGGAATTCCGCCCAATAAAACCTGTAGTAAGAGGACATTTTCTGCCTTCCTGTATAATTGGAGGCTACTAAGATCAGAAGCCTGTAGTTGAACTTGCAGCCTATCTCCCAGAACAACATCCAACTTGAGGTAAAGGCTCCAAGTGACAATGCATTTATTGCATGCCTTGGTAAGCTGTTCCAATGGTTAATACCCCTCACTGTTAGGAAATACATTTCTAATTGGAATGTTTCTCACTTTAATGCCAGCTTTTTGGATCTGGCTGTTATTTTGATCAACTTGATCAAATGGTGCCTTAATCTCAATTTTCTTCCCCCGTAGGTTTTTACAGACCATGATCCAGTTGTTTCTTAAGCTCCTCTTTGAAAAGTGAAATAGATTGAGCATTATAAAAGCCTCAGTATGAAATGTGTTACTGAGACCTCACTTTTCAATAGCATAATATTTAATTATTTAGATAAAGCTGCTTTAATGAGTAACAGCTCCCTTAGAAAACAGCTTTTTGCAAATCACCCAAACTGTCAGTAAGGACAATTCACAGTGGAAAAACTGTGGGTGGACTAGTTGCACTCAAAAGGATACTAACATTTTTAAGGGTTAGAGCACTTGTGCATATGCGTGTAGGTGTGTGTTTATATGTTAGACTAAGCACTGAATATGCCACTCCTTGATTACCTGTTGACTGACAGATCTGTGGAGAGAGCTATCCCACATCATAATTTTTGCAGCTTCAGAAAACCCAATGTTTTTAAAACAAAACATTTTTGCAAGGGAGTAGCCAAGAAATTTTAAGAAATATGTTGCTAAACTGATCAACAGCATCAAGGGTCTCTACCATCATGATATAAGGAGAAGTGCTTAAGCTTACGAAGGTTTAGAGAAGAGGGAATTAAGAGGGATTACTTTATTTTTATTACAGTGAATAAGTCCTCAAAAAGGATCATTTGGACTTGAATATGCATCTGTTTGAACCAAGTAACCAGGCAACAGTAGCTTTGTACGTCTCCAGGAGTGAAAATGTTTGAAATTCTCTACCCCAAGGTGCTAGCAGATTCCCCTTATGTACATTTGAACAAAAATAAAACGAGTAACATGGCACTGACACAAGTCATGGGCAGGAATGGGGCAGATACTTAATACCACTGATTTCTGCGTCCATAGACAAAAGATCCTGAGCTTTTCCACTACCATGGAAGTTTCACCTGCAGAAAATTCTGGATCAGATCTGGGGCTGAGAAAATGTTTTCCCTAAGTATGGAAGATTCATTAAGATGAGGTGAGCCAGCTCCTACAATTGCTAAGAGCTCAGATCTGCAGTCCTTTGCCCTTCCCATTTGCTTCTTCTGTTTCAATAATCTTAACAAGAAAACATTTTGGGCTGAATCCCGATTCATCTATTAGGTGCCCAAGGGTTCTTTGATTCCATCCTGCCGGAGTAGTTAAAAAAGCGTGTTAATGCAAAAGCTGAATGAGTTCTCCCCCTCCTCTACCTTCTCACAGCTTCTGTGAATTAGTCTTAGAGTTCTGATGGGAAAAAGTGGACATGGTAATGATATTTCAGGCACTCAAGCAAGTTAAAATAGAATTCCACATAGACATCTAAGAGGGAAATAGGATCTGCATCTTGGTAACCATCCTGCAGTGTCATGGGTCTATGCGAGTAGCTGCACATATTTTTATTTCACTTTGAGTCTATGAAAGGAAATGATGCCTCCATACTCTAGTACCCAGAAACTCCTGAGCATGTATTCAGACATAACTTGTGCTACAATAACTAAGCACATTCTTGGTCTTTGCTGCACCCACCTCAAGTTTTTTCTCTGGCTGAGGTACCATTTTCTCAAAACCCTGCACCAGCCAGTTAATGACTCCGCTCCCAAACCTGCAGAAAGAGAACACACAGTCATAACAACTCTCCCTACACCTTCACTACAACCATAGCGGACCCACTTTCCTTTCCTCTGCCACCCTTGGGGAACTATGCTCAGAGACAAAGGAACATATTCAGGGCTAGCCCTCAGAACCAGGGTCCATTCATGTGTAGGGAGGAAGGGATAGATTTTGCCCTCAACACACATAACTCAGAGCCAGAATGCAGAAGCACTATCTAACCTGTAGTCAGGGGTGAGACTGTGCTTCATGGTAGCACACTGGCTACAGAAACACAGGCTTCAAAGTGGACTGTATGAGCACACCAGTATCCTGGGTAAATGCTTTTCAGCTGGAGTCTGAACTGTTACAGCTCCTGGTTAGCTACTTTAAACCTCTCTTGAGCATTAATAGTTGTTAATAATAAGTAGTCTCTATTTCACTGTTGTTGAGTTGACACTGACTAGTAGTAAAAAAACTACAGAAAAGCCCATTCTTGTGATGTCTCCACCCTTTTTTGTAGCCCTAAGGGTGCAGAAACTTTGGTGAAGTTTCAGATAGACAGGTGTAAGAATGGAGGCAGTGCTATCCAATGAATAATGAACTAGGAAATCAGACAACCCAATTTAATTCCCAACTCTGGCACTAACAGATCTTGAGCAAAGGTCTTGTGATCTACAGCAAATCACTAAAGTTATCTTTATCTGTCAAGCAATGCCCACCCTGAGATGTGAGGATGGCCACAGGTTGGGCTTGTGGCCTAAGGGAGGTAGGGGTCTGAACTCTCTGAGGTTCTTTAGAAAGGTTGGCCAAGCCTGCTACTGAAGAGCGATGGGCTACATGAGGTCTCTCATACTGGAGTAAACTAAACTAAAGAGAAAAAAATGGGCATGGCTCACTTCTTCTTCCTCTACCATGAGGGAACTGTTATCAGTTCTCCAACATCCCCTTGCTGATCCTATAGCCCTTCTGCCTGCTTGCATCTCATTGCATTCACTGCTCAAGGAGGAGGGCAGAACAATGTCAAGCCTACAGGATAGGACTAGCAAGATTAGAAAAGTCCAGCCTCAGTGATGACATACACCACTGGAGGGTGACAGTCAAAGAGCTGGTGGCAAGACATTACTACAAGTATTTGAAACTCAACCCTTTAAAAAAAATGCATCCTCCTTAGTGCTGTAAAGAAAGACACCCTTTGTCAGCCAGGATCCTAGCACTGACCTCTCGCTGTGTCTAAATGACATCTCCAGCACTCTCACAGAGGACTGCTGGTGAGTACATGCCACTCACACAACAAACCTGGAAATGCAGTGGTGAAGCTGCTCCAGGGACTCTTCCTCACTATGTCTTTTGGGACCTCTATCTCCAGAAAGCAGAATGGGTGGGCACCCTTGACATACAGGGGATGTAGCACATACATACCCAGAGAGATTATCTCTTTATGCATTCATAGAGGAGTCAAGGCTCTGTATCCATTCAGCCCTTGGGGCCCAAACCTATATAGTGGGACCATCCTCTCTTATAACCAGAGACAGAGTTCAGTGAATAAAAAAGTAGATCTTTCAGTCAACATCTTTACTATCTTTTAAAGTAACACCCCTTCTATCTCCCCCCAGCAGTATGGCTGTCACAGTCACCTTAAATCCAACCTGGTTAATAGTCAAGAAATCAAATGGTAATCCAGTACATGGGGTTTTCTATTAAATTGGCATTCTAGTGGTTAACATCACTTTACTTGAAATAAAAAGGAACAGCAACTAGATCTACAAGCACTGCCATGCTACACAGGTATCTCTACACTGCTGCGAGAACCTACATTTGCTCTGAGCTGGATTGCAACTCTTTAGAATCTTGAGGCTCCTTTTCCTCTGGTTTGGGTGCAGGAGGCTCTTGAGAGGGAAAGACAGTATGTGGACAGTTAACCATCTCACAGAGGTGTGCTAAATACAGGCCTGTGAAGAGCTTCCTGACTAATCGTATATTTTGCTTTCCCAACAGTGATCTTAAAACTGGACTTTAATCAGGGGCATCAAGCAAGGAGATGGCTATGAGGTCCCAAAAGCCTGGAGAATTCTTCTCCCAGTCCTACAACTTGTTGAGGGAGGTTGGGCAGGGACTCTTCCTCCTTTGGAAGTGGTACTGGATGGGAAGGCAAAGACAGCTTTGTCTCTCCCATTACTATAGATAGCTCAGTGCCAGTTACATTTGCAAGACATGAAAATGGAAGATCCACTCTCTCTCTCTTACACACACAGATACTGTGAGCACTTGGGATCAGCCCCTAGAACTGCTCTGAGGAATCACAAACAGAACAGACAAGAGAAGGTTGAAGATATGCTGAAGCATTCTGAAAACAATACAGTCACTCCCAGCACTGAGAGAGCTGCAAGGTGACACCTTCTCTCCTGACTGGGTACATCCTGGTTGTCCCAAGCAGGAGGAAGAAAGTTGCTCCCTTTTAGGGAGCCTTTGATGATACAGAAGAAGCTACGTCACTCTGTTCACACATCTATATTAGGAGGGGTGTCCAACTGGAGAGAGCACTGGACAGGCACTCAGGAATCCTGTGTTTTGTGCCTAAATCTGCAACTGGACTTGCTGAGGAAAGCTGCTTTGCCTGCCTGTGGTTCAGTTAATTACACTGGCCTGCTCTGCACAGTGCTTTGGGATCTGTGGGAAATAAAGATCCCAAGGAGTTTGGCATCAATATGATGGTATCATTCATAACTTTACCTTGTACGACAACATCCAGCTGCTGGACACGTGGGACTTCAGGCTGCAGAGTGCGCACACACAAAACACAATTAAAACCACCAGCAAAAATGGTAAAGACCATTTTTGGTCTTCACGTGACAGAAATCAATGCATGAACACCAGACTCCTCTGCTGACTGATTCCACGGGTTGTGTGACCTACCTGCTGAAGGATATCCAAACTGGTCTCAAAGCTCCTCCCAAGGCTCTGCAGCCTTTCTGCTGGTTGAGGAACGAACTTTTCCAGCCCCTGAGACAGCCAGGAGAGGACAGTTCCTCCAGTGCTGCAAGAGAATGGAAGGGCTCAAATACACCAGGTGAGGTGAACCCCAGGGACCAAATCATCCCACAGATCCCATTGAATCTCCTTGTGAAGGCTCCCTGTATCATTCCATCAGCAGAGTGAGGGCAACAGAATCCTCTAGAAACATTGTGGTTCTTGTGAAACCTGGAGGAGACCAGGGTGAGCTCCACAGCTCCACCTGCCCCTTCTCAATTCCAGATGAACTACTCTACCACAGGCTCCTGACTGGGTATTTCTTGGTGCAGAGTGGGCTCTGCAGTAAAATTAATGAAGTTCCAGACTTTCTTAGTCAGCTCCAGACAGCTCAGTGGGAAACAGCACGTGAACGTTTGGCTCTACCCTTAACCTACCCACTCGTTCCTCCAATCCTTGCACCCATATGAGCTCAGGAACCAATGGTAGGTATTCTATCGGCTAGGGAGGTGCCACGGAGAGAGCCAACTCTTTGATGTACGTAAGCTAGAAATAAAGGACCCCTTTCCACAGGGATCTCCCCACCTACCATCACCACACCTGTCCACAGGCCTGTGTCTGAGATAGAGACAGAATTCACATTGGTTTGAAGTCCCTTACCAGCTGGCATGTTAAATCCCAACTCCTAACTAGCAGGAAGGACACATGATAGACAAAAACCTTTCCACTGCAGATGCTGGTGATGGTCCTGGGTCCTGGGTCATGACAGGTTCTACTTTCTTCTCTACTCCTAAATAAAAGTAAAGCAAGGTCATGTGTAAGAAGGACCCACCATAACACTGACCTAAGTCACCATGTGTCATTTATCCAGGTCAACCTGGCAGCTACCTCCAAGAAAAGCATTTTAAAATACTCTGTTCAGATCTTCCACTCTTCTGTTTCTCTGTGTGGAGAGATGCCAATTCAACCAGGTAGCACCAATGATTGTGTACAACATGCTCTAATGGCAACTGGAGAGCTCTATTCTTGCATATCGATGTTAGCACAGCCTCCTCAGGATATACCTGCATTGCTTCCCCAGTGCTCCCAAGGGCACACCTCACCCACACACTCCCACTCCCAAACATGAGTAGCCAACTGCTGACTCCAGGGTCCTTTCCACTTTGGCTGACTGGCTAAGCTATGGATACTCCCACCAACTCTCACAGTATCATGTGTGGTAGTTACATTCTGCATGGATGCTATTAACAGGGACTCACCTTCTGTGCCTTTGCTTTTGGGAGGTTCTGCTGCTTTGGTGGCTCCTTTTGGTGGCTTTAAAGGTCAAAACACAGAAGAGACAGCTTGAAGTGAAAAGTCACATGTTATAATGTCCTTATCTTTGCTAATGATGACACCACCTCAGCTGACCCAAACTGAAAGTATTTTTAAAATCCAGAGATCTTTCTGCCTTCTCTGCTCCTTTTCTACTGTTCATTCAGGTTAGACCATGGAAACAGAGGTCATTGCCACTCAGTTTCTCTTGAAGCCTGTGCCCTGCAACTGGTAGCTTCCAGGTACTGAAGACAACCAATAAAAGCACCCATCCAGGTGTCTCCAGCTACAAGGTCATGTCCTGATTTCAGTCAGTTTCACTTCCTGGATCACAAGTTCTCATACCCAGGTATTCAAGTGCTCACACCAAAGTAGTCACATTTCAAAGCAGCCAGAAAATTTGTTCATGAAAGAAAGAGAATGAAGGTGATAGCACAACTGTACATTATGGCACTGGCACAGACTACAAAGGCCTCACTAGCACCATTTGCAAAAGCAGCTCACTTCTAACCAGCAGTTCCTCTGCTAATCTATCTCTTAGCCAGTCTCCAGAGTCTTCCTGACATCTGTTCAACCAAGAATTGCAGTTGACTTAAGTTTGATCAGTATCAACTGGTCAAATGAGCTAGTGTATATGCATCACACATTTAATGTCCTCACTCATCCCAGACTGAGTGATCAAGACAGTGGTCAGCCCATCTCTTGGGGCTACTCCCTCCCTACTCACCTGCTCCACCTTTGCAGACTGGGGTTCCACAATCACTACCTTGGGTTCCTCTTTTTTTTCATCCTTTTCTACTGGGACATGGGCAGTCTCAGGAGGCTGAGGCACAACTTTCTCGAGCCAGCTAAGCATCCTGTCACCTGCTAAAGGTAAAGTTACATCAGTGCTTCTTCCCAGAAACATGCATCAGTAAAGCCACAAAGACCCCAGGACAGCTAGCAAAACACCACCTAGCTCTGAATCTCCATTATGTCGACTGATAAGAACTCCATCCCCAAGGTATCTGGATGCTTCTGGAGGAAGAGCAGCTTATAGACATGGAACCCAGAGAAGACTGAAGTAATCCTGCTGGGAAGCAACTTGTCAGCTCATAATCATCCCTTCCAACAAAGGAGTCTGCATCCAGATTGTGGAATCAGGCAGAAACTAACAACCCTTCCAGGCTATGTTCTGTATTTGGATACTGGGAGAAATATAGGGAATTTCTTAATAACTTGCATGAAAAAAGTGTCTTCTTTTCCCTACCCACTTTTGTATTGTAAAATACCAGGACCCAAAGGGTGGATTTCTTTTCTAGGATACCAGAACAGGAGGTGGGTATCAGCCATACAGTTCATCCACACCAACCCAGGTTTCCCTATCAAAGACTACTCACAGAAAGACAATGGCAGCCAAGGAGACAAATAATAGAAGAGAAAAGACATGGGGATAACAACTCTGCTGAACAGCGCAGGGGCGAAGAGGGAGCTCTGGATGTTTGGGGCCTTGGAAGCAGATCATGCTGCCAGCAGGTACAGGCACCCAAATCTAGCTCTTCTATCCAAACTTCTAAGGGCCCTGAACTACTGTGGGCCCAACGACCAGTTAAAGCTGACTCATTTTGAAAGCCTTTCCTGTGTTGCTGCAGAACATCTGCTGGATGCAGATCTCCTCCACGGAGACAAATTTTTCTGGACTTACTAAAAATGGCCATGATAAGAAACATCAGTGCTGACCCAAGGTTCAGTCTTGGAGTGGTAAAACTGCAGGGCTCCCCCTTGCAAAGGGAGTCACAGAGTTCATCCAACCTACCCCAGGCTTCCCTATCAATGTCCATCAGCACACAGAGATGGTAGAGCAATGATAGTCAGTGTAACTAAAGCTTGAGGCAAAGAATGACAAAAGCCTAGCAGTAAAAGGCTGCCCTCTCTGAGGCACTATATAAAAAGGCAAGATGCCACTAGGCATCTTGTAGGCCTGTGGGTACCCACTGCATAATGCAGTGCTATGCAGAAACCCACAAGACTCTGAACAAGCAGCCAAGAAACAAGCGAATTAGCCTGAGGTGAATTAGCTGTGTAGATACACCCCAAGACACCCAAGAAATGCTCACCAGCTTCAGTCAGCTAAATGCATCCACCTCATCTAATCAAATGCAGGCCTGGCTTTATCTCAGCTAGACTGTTGGATTTCTTCCTGGATGAAGGAAGCCCTGAGGAAGCTCCAGCTTGGTTCACAATGGAGCAGCAAAACTGCTCAGCAGCACTGGTCAACCTGAGCATGACAACCTGATCTGCAATTCTCTGCACTGGCTTCCCATTGCGCACAGAGTCCAGTTAAAGGTCACTATCTTGATTGTCATAGCCAGGCACAGCATCAGTCCTGGCTACCGAAAAGATAGACTTACTTTCTGCAACAATGACCTTCCTGAAACTGTTGACCAATAGATGTAGGGTCATGAATACAAGAGACAGAATTTTTCTAGGAGCTAGACCAAAGGTAAGTTATGAACTGCTGGAAGATATCAGAATGAGCACTATAATCATCAGAGTCACATTCAGAGTTGCATACAACAGCCTTCTCTTTATCCAGCCTTTCCATAATAGCATGCTTATTCTCAGGTTTATTCATAAGTAGCATCCAACCACCAACGTGGTGGTGAATGGAGAAGAGAGTGAAGCACATACTAATATCTTTATGGCCTGGGAGATTCTGTGGTGATGTTGGGTGGGTGGATGGATGGATGAATAAATGGATGACTCAACTGTTTGGCCTCATTCTTTTATGAATGGAAGCCATTAATGGAACATCTAATAGAGAAAGGTTATAAAAAGAATAACCTGAACTGGAAGGGACTTGAATTAAGTTATCTTATCCTTTCCTTGGCCTTCAGGATGGTTAGAATTTATCTACTCAGGGATACCAGAAAGTGCCTAGTCTTAGCCTTCGTGGCAAGGTGGGGTCCCCAACTGGCCACAGTGCTAGTTTCCCCACTTGCCTTTAGGCACACCACCTAGCTGTCTCACCCACCATGCCTTGTTGATAATTAAGATATTAATTACAGCGGGAGGCTGCCCATTCTTGCCCCGATGCCAGGGGACACTATCTGCAGCTCTGTTCCTTCCCTACACCACAGCCCAAGCCTCACAGATGACATCCAGATGACACAGTTCTCCTGGCTTACCGCCGCACTGAGCTTAGGCCTCATTGTCAGGCCTCAGACACACTAACATTCATACCGCCCTCCTCTCACTAGGGCCTCTCACACTCCAACCTCTCTCACAGTGTCTCTTTCACGCGTCAACAACTTATACCGCCTTGCTCCCTGTTGGAGCATGCCCCCCTTAGGCCATAGGCTTTATCCAGTTCATACCTTGGGAGGCAGATGGGTTGCAGGAGTGGTCTTCTGGGCCTCTTCGGCAACCCTCACCAGATTAGTGGCCAGTCAAATACCCAAACGGGTCTAAGCTTGCTCTGGCCCCTTCCGGGGGTAACTCTATACATGTAAAACATACTGCGCTCTCAGCTCTCTGGTTCTTCTTCCCCACTGGGGTTCCTCATCTCCGCCCCCTTTCAGGGGCTACCCCTCACCAGGGCATTCTTATCCCACACCATGACTGGTGCTCCAGGGTCTCATGGGGACTCTCACTCCCCCACTGGAGCAGCACGTCATTGTGCTCTATTATAGGTCTTAATTTCAACCCACACTTAGCATCCCAGCAATGGAGGGCTTACCGGGGTCAGAACTCACCCCCATCTCTTGGACTGAGCCCCCTTACTCAGCCTCTGGCCCAAACTACAGCTTCAGGCGTCCAGAGACATACCTAGGCCTACCCCCCTTCACTTGGGGCTCCACACTGCCCCCTTCACTTGGGGCCACAGGGTTTCTCTCCCCAGTGGGCTCAGGTGGCCATATCCATGCCTGGCCCCCACACTGCCTCCTCAGGGTCTTGCACCCCACAGGCCTCAGGTGGCCACAGCCATGCCTGGCCCCAACTCCCTCTGATGCTATGTAACCCACCCGAATGTGAGGGCTGGGGTTAAGGCACCCTGACCCACCTTTCACCAGAATGGTAACTGGCCTGGCATTTCTGGGGGGCTCTCGCACCACTGAGAGCCCCACCAGATCACCCACTCCCAGCAAGGTGCAGTTTTAGGTCATGCTCAGGATTCTCCTAGCCATCCCCTACAGCTCCTGCTCTTATCTCCAAGAGATGTTACTGCCTAGGCTGCCAGCAATGAAGTGCCCTGTTTATATAGGCAGCCAGAGATCTAAAATGGGCACCGCAATCAAGCACCTGCTGGCTGCTTGGCTCTGCTCTTAAAGAAGCAGGCACACACAGTGCCCTGCCATACACCTTCTCCCTTAAAATAGTTCCTGAGAGAGGTTTCCCCTGCTGCTCCTCCAAAGTCGGCTCCCCTCAGCTCCTGTGAGAGCCCTCAAGTGGCGAGCACCCCAAAGGTGCTCCACCATAACCTTGAATACTGTATCATATCTACATTGACAATTATTCCAAAGCATCCTCTGGGAACTTTTTCAATTACTAACGTTTAATATATATTTTCCTGAGTGCAAGTTATAGTAATAATTTTGGTACCCAATAAAGTGGATAAATATATCACTGTGTGATACATGACACTTCTCAATGTAACAAAACATAACATTTACCTTTTATTTTAACATTATGTTGTTCATTCATACTTTGTGCACTGTGCCGTATAATGGTTAACTTATTGTGGATCTGTACCCAGCTCTCTTTCTATATCTGACTGTACAGTGGAGCATTTCTTGCTGTATGAATTCTTTTCCATTTCTCCTCAAAGAATGTTGCATTATTGATTTTTGCCTAGTTGTTCAGGTCACCAAGATTGTAGGGTGTTTAAATCCTCTCCTCTCAATTACTGGCAATCCCTTTGTAGCATCAGCAGATATGTTTTGTGCCTTTCCCAACCACCACCTTGTTAATGAAGACATTGAATAATATTAAATCCCAAACAGACTTTCATAAGATCCTATTCAAGACCAAATTATTAACAATTAGTTTGGGCCATATCACACCCTCTGTTTTCAAAAAGAACTCTCAGTTAAACTGGTGGACTCCATCAGGGTATGAGACAACAGGAACTTGGGTTATTTGAAGTTTCTTAATCCACACATGCTCACT
This sequence comes from Caiman crocodilus, assembly GCA_030014935.1. Lineage (NCBI taxonomy): Eukaryota > Metazoa > Chordata > Crocodylia > Alligatoridae > Caiman > Caiman crocodilus. The sequence goes on from JAGPOW010002791.1 coordinate 38,292,525, forward strand.
GGGAGCCAAAGGACAACTTGATCCTATGTTAATGCACAGCCACAATCCTCTATATCCTGCAGGTTATAAACTTCTCCTGCTCCACGAAAACAGCTCAGCATTTGGAATTCCACCTTAGCAAAGCAGCAGCTTGCATGATCACAACATTTTTGAACCAAGAGAAACCTCTTAAAACATAGATATGTAAAGCCCAGTACCAAATCCATATTTAGGCACACAATTAGCCAATTAATGAGTTAGGCACAGCAATTGTTAGTGGTATACATGTTTTCTGGGTGTACAAATATATATTCAGTGGCACACAAAATTCGCATGAGCAATTCTCATGGATGACCAAGAGTGGAGGTGACAATTAGCTACGTATTCAGCAGACAGGCTACTTAATTATTAGTTACAAGATGGCTGTGGGCTCATTGTGATACAAACTATGGAGAATAAGGGGAGAGTCACAGATTCTTCTCTCTTCAAAGAACTCCTGAGTCTAAAAAGATAATGATGTTAGACAAAAGCATCCTGGGAGGTATGAAGAACCAAAATGTGACAGTTCTCTTGGAGGAACCTCTGGGTAAATGGGGTGATAGAAAGAACAGGTGATGGGTTTATACGTGTGATGGCAGCTTAACTCTCTGGTTTTGAAACAGCAAAGCCAAGAGAAAGTTATGCAGTTCATCCTATCTGGACATGAATTAAACCATCCAGGGCCAGAGGTGAATACTGTATCATGCAGGAAAACTTGAAATTTCTCTCCTTCCCTATTGCTATGAAGCCCAGTGGGTCATGGAATACTGGAGCCTAAAGCCTTCCCTGGCGCACTGTTGCACTAATCAGGTAGGATTCTGCAGGAAGACAGATGGTGGGACTGGCAAAGCAGCAGGAAAGATGGAAGCATTTCTCCCTGGGGTCATTCACATGAAATACAGCTACTGTTGGAAGTTTGGAATATTAAAGTTAGATTCAGCAGGGACTTGTTTCACAGCTAGGTGCAGATGACATGGTCAGAAGTGCAGAAAAAAATTGCAAGCATAAATAACATCACTGACTGGGAATTTTGCTGTTTATCATACGTGATGATTATCATCAGAGCCCTACTCTGTGCTAGGTCCTGCACAGACAGGCAGAAACAGTCCTTCCTATCTCAAAGGGTAGGTGCAGTACTAAGAAGATAATGGTATGACAGAGAGGTAGGTTAATATTTGTGGGTATAATGAGAAGGTAGTTTTCAGGAGAAATATGAATACTGAAAAGCTAAGGATTTGCCCACATGAACAGCCAGGAATATAGCAATTGAAGAACTGCATGAGAAAATTATATGCACAATCATGATGATATTTTTGCATACTCAGTTACATACATGTATTGTTAAATAATCAGTTCTGCAATATTCGCTACCCCCCCCCCCCACACACACACACTGAGCTGAGTATCGCCCATTGGAGGTGTTTGATTACAAGGTCCTGATTTAGGACCATCTAACTTATGCAGATCTACCTCCCCCCTCCAGTAGTTAACTCAGGCAAGTCAAAGAAAGGGGCTGCTGTGCAGTTTCTGCCTCTGAGGAAGGCCTTGGAAATGTTAGCCACCCCCTCCTCTCCAACATTATTTCCATTAAGCAGTCCCCTTGCCACCACTTGTAGGATCTGGCTTTCCAGTTCCCCTGGACATGCAGGACAGGAGGTCAGTCATGCTCCTGATTAGGGGGTGAGCCCCAGTACTGAACCTCTAGTCCAAAATGCTCAGATAGCCACATATCACAAGGAGCACAGCAAGGTAGTCACCCCAACTGCATGGCCTCTCCCTCATTCCAGTAAACCCCTTCCTATCCCCCTCCCACTTTCCCTTTATACTCAGTCTCAAAGACCTTCTTTAAACAACACAGTTATGGTCCAAAGGCTGGATTCAGCCTGCATCATCTGCCCTGCAGCACACCCTGTGCTACAGCCCCCCAGGGGTGTTTCCCCAACATCACTCTGCTTGCTCTGCTTTGACTTTTACTCACCTCCCTCCTAATTCCAGACTCAAAGAAGTCTTGATGTTGCAAGACTTGTGTTCAAGGATGTTCTAGAGTAACAAAGAGGTCCTGCTCTTCCCTGTGTCATAGGAATCCACCTGTCCAAGACACCCAGAAGAAAATAAGGTAAGGTAAGGACTGATTTCCTTCCCTGTTGTTCCCTGTTGCAACAGCTAGTGAAAGACCCTGAATCACCCTGAACTCAATACTGCTCCTCTGCTAACTGATAGCAATCCTCTCAAGGGCTCTGCTGGGGATTAGCAGACAGCGCCATATGCAAATAGGATTAACAGGGCAGAGTTGTCCCATATCTATCACTCCAGGCATAGGTATGAGCAGATTTGTCACTCAAATGCCAGGGCACAACTGGCCAAAAGAAAGTCTGATATCTAATCAACCATCAGCCTCTGCTTCTCCCTGGATTGGCCTCCAGACACTTGTGGATCTGCAGATTCCTATTAATCCAGGAGATGAAGGATCCACCTGCGCAGTAATATGTTACATCCATGCCTAATACCACTGCTGTTACTTACAAGTCACCATTCATGAGGCTTGTTGGGGAGTCTCTGCCCCAGTACTCCGTTGTTGCTTCACCAAAATAACACTTGCTTGGGAACTGAAAGGCTGAAGACCTGGGACTCTTCAGCCTGAAAAAGAGAAGGCTGAGAGGGGACTCAGTAGCAGTTTACCGCTACGTGAAAGGAGTACGTCAAGGGTTCGGTAAACAACTGTTCACCAGGGCACCCTTGGGGAAAACCAGGAATAATGGCCACAAACTCCTGGAATATTGTTTCAGGTTCAACATTAGGAAAAACTTCTTCACAGCTAAAGTGTCCAGACTGTGGAATAAGCTTCCTCCAGAAGTGGTGCAATCGCCTACGCTGGAAATCTTCAAGAGGGAATAGACAGTCACCCTGCTGGGGTCACTTGACCCTAGCTGTCTTTCCCGCCTGGTGCAGGGGGCTGGACCCGATGATTTTCTGAGGTCCCTTCCAGCCTTACAATCTATGAATCTATGAATACTCTCTCTCCCCCGCCCTCCATTTTTATGTCTAACACAGATGAGAGAATGATACTGTAAGGCAGTGGTACAAGGCTGCCCTAAAATCAGTCACACCAGGAGAGATGGCATCTTCTCCGCCTCGAATGACTTGGTATAGTTACAGGGTAAAGGCCTGTCCCTTGCATTGCAGGCAGGCTGACCCCTGCAAGAGTCTACAAATGCCTCCAAATGCAAGAATCTCATCTACACAATTTATGGTGATGGGGGAGTCTTTTGGGCTTTCTCCCTAGCTTGTTCTTTTGGCCTTTTGGAGGAGGGCAAGCAAGGCTATAAGCATCTGAACTCCAAGGCTTCCAGGTTTAGGGCTTGCACATAGGATGCCTGCCATGGGTTTGGGAGCATCTGAAGCCCCAGACTGATGAGTCTGGGCAGTAAGATACTTGCCAGTGCTAGCACCACACAGACTTGAACAACTGAGTTCTGCTCAGTCAAAATTTGCAACTTAATTCAGAACTGATCTGACCCTGGAAATTAATTTTATTTAAAAAACAAACAAACATGGAGCAGACACAAACTACAGGAATGGAGGCCTGCTGTCATTGTCCACTACAGGGCTACATTCCCAAATAGATATCTGCAAAGCTGTATCCCAAGCCAAACAAACTGAGGTACATGGTTGCCTCTGACTGTAGGAGCATACAAGTATAAGACATTAAACAGGGAAAGAGTTTTCAGAAGAACTAGGGGTAGGATAAGGCAGGGAGATGCAGGGCACTGCCCCTCTCTCAGGACCACCACTCCATGAGCCAACCCAAGCAGGAGAATGAGCAAATCTGGGGGCAGATTGGGGCTAACTGTCATTGAGCTAATCCTTCGCTTGCTGAGGCTGCCAGTTGCAGGCTGATCCATTTACCACTGACACTGTGAATTATCTGGATTCCCCACTGTCCCTAATCCTCCCACGTTGAGGCCTACACGTTCACATTCTTTGTGGAGAGGTGCAAACCCTGAGCATGGACCCCCGCTGCAGCAGGGCTCAGGAGCAGCCCCCAAATATTCCCTGAGACCAGGACAGCACATGTTCCCTGAGGCCACTTCCAAATAGAGCTGGTAGGGATTGGTGATTTGAGGGGTCAGCACCCAAAGCAAAAGAAGTCTGAGGAAGATTGCTCAGGGTCCAAGCAAAATACATTTTTCAAGTTGTCAGGGAAGGTGAAACCAAAACTCAAATATTCCATTTTGTGAGGAGCAAACTATTCCATCAGTGCACATTTCCTTGTGAAGCCCTCGTGAGAACAGCAAAGCAAGCAGAGGGCTAGAATCCTGAAAGGAAGAGACATGGTTCCCACTCCCTGCTTTTAAACCAGGAGTTGAAGCGCTCAACCAGACTGTGCAAGAGCAAGGCTCTGCTCCCCACCCACCCAGCAGATTTGAACTCACAGCCTAGAACTCCCAGAGGAGCACCCTAGGTCGTTTGCTTGTTTGTGCTGGGTCTCCCTCAGTCTTTCCTGCTAGAATTCTTCCACTGTGTATATATAAATAATTGGATATTCATTGAGGCAGAAAGATTGATGCTCTGGTCTTGTGGGTAGGAGGCTTACCTGGAAGGTTGGACAGCTTAGCACTAGACCATGCTCTGGTGCATGCTTAATTATTTATGCAAAGTGAAACAGCACTGCAGGAGACATGCAGAGGTCTCATGCTCCACTCTGTCCCATCCCTGAAACAGCCTACACCTGTGGATAAAGAACCACCCTAGGAGGTGGGTCCAAGTCCCTTCAGAAGAGGAGGGAGTTGAACCAGCATGTAAATGCTCTAATTACAAGAGAGATTAACCCACTAGCTCCTAATTCCAGGCCTAGAAGCAGCTCATCAGAGAAGAACAAGGTCACTGTATCCTATGAGATCCCTGCATACCAGGGATACCCTCCCACCAGCCTGCCCCTCCCCTAGAGACACTATCGATCTTCCCCCTCTCCCTCCAAACAGAGATCACTTATTTCTCCATACCAATGCTGGTATCTACCTGCAACCTCCTTCTGCTGTCCAAGAGTGCAGCTGCCCCCGAATAGGCCACTCCTTTGTGCCCTACAGCTGCAGTAGATGTTTGACCCCTTGCCAGAAAAGAAATAGGCTTGAGTAAGAGAAAAAAGAACCAAAGTGGGAAATAAATTATACCCATTTGAGAAAGAGGTGGGATGTGGGACCATCTTGGTGGGCAGAGTCGGACAACAATAAGGCTTCAGGGCTGGGTATCCTGGTTGATGCAGGGCAGGTTAATGTAAAATCAGTGCAAACATTTATACAGGGCTGATTGCAGAAAATGAGGGTGGTAGTGGGGTGGGGTGGGTAGGGGTGGATATCTTCAATGTCTATGCCCCTGCAGAGTAACCCGAGCCGGGGAGGGAGGTTCCAGAAATTAGGAATATGTGCCAGGGGAGGCGAGTATCGAGTGGTGGTTGGGGACTATAACTATCACTGAGGAAGGGGACTGTGAACTGTATTATTGAGGAAGAAGAGTTGGGGGAGCAAAACTGGATAGCATGGGGCAATGGCTGAAAAGGTGATTGTGGGAAGAACGGTTGAGGGATGTGTGGGAGGAGGAAAAAGTTGGAACAAGAGTTGATCCGAGGGGTTGTAACGTATCCTAGATTGACTATATCTTTATTTCAGAGGATGTGGGAGTGGGCAGGAAAGAGGCTGTAGATGTGAGCTTCAGCTACCACAGTCTGCTCTGGGTAGATTTACAACTGAGAACCAGGGGAGAGAGAGGGAAGGGAGTATGACGTTTAAATACACTCCTGTTGGAAGATGACTGGGGTTCTGGGTTCTTTCAAAAGGACTATGAAGGCTGGCATACGCTGAAGAATTTCTTTCTGGCGGGTGGTAGTCAAGAACAGAGTTAAGAAATGGTTTCTTGCCACTGGGAAACAGCAGTCAAGGGAAAAAAGTAGGGCCTTGACCAAACTGCAAGGAAAAGTACAAGGTTTAATTAAAGAAGCAATGACCGGGCAGGAGATGAAACAAGAACTGCACGAAGCTAAACAAACAGTTGAGAACTGGTTCAGAGATAGGGAACAGGGACACATCTTTTTGGTACGTGCACTGTGGGTGGGGCAAAGGGAGACATGAGGGAAATATTTTGAGAAGCAGGTACAGAAAGGGAAAGGGGAAGTGGGGAAGCTGAAGACTGGGGAAGGGTTATGGCTTGAAAAGGAGGGTGTATTGGGGTAGACTGGGGGAGATTACTAATTTTTATGGGGATTTATAGAAAGCACAACTGGTGAATAAGGCCAAGCAGGACCATTTCATGGAAATGTTGCAGAAGAAAGTTAAAAGAGGATGGGACTTAGTAGGGAGGGATTTAGTGGAGTTTTACAAAGAAGCACTGGGGAAGGGGGAAGCAGGAAAGGGTTTTGCAGTGGATGGGGTAGTTTTGTTACATAAAAAGGGAAGGAGCTTTTGCAAAATTGGAGGCCCATAACTCTAGGCAATGTTGACTATAAACTCTTAGCAAAAGTGCTAGCGCAACACATGGGGCAGGTACTTGATCAGGTAGTGGGAGAGGACCAAACATGTGCCCTTAGAGGAAGACAACTGACAGATAGTCAGTGGATCTTAAGAGATGCACTGCACTATGTGGGGAACAGGAAATGGAAAGTGGTGGTGGGTAGTATATATTTAGAGAAAGCTTATGATAGTGTGTCACACGAGTTTTTGTTTAGGGTTTTGGAAAAGATGGGGTTCCTGGGACATTTTGAATGGGTACGGGCATTGTATAGGAATGCAACGAGTCAGGTATTGGTTCATGGATTATTGGGAGATGAGTTTAAGGTGGACAAGGGGGTGCAGCAGGGGTGCCTTTTGTCTCTGGCACTTTGCCTGTGGAATCAAACTGGTGGCCCAAGACATCTGGAGGAACAATAAGGTTAAGGGGGTGATGGTGCTGGGGTGGGGAGGAGAAATCAAAGTGGCTGTTTGAGAGCAGATAAATTGGAAAACCCTGCTTAGGTCAACTAGAGTAAGTTAAGTGAGTAGTCAGGTGTGGTCAGGGGTGGAGGGATGGAGAGAAAGGGACAATCGGACTGCATAGACTTGCGTGGAATAAGGAGAGGGATACATTATTTGTCTGTGAGTAAAAATGGTGGTTATGTAAATTGTTTGTGATGTTTAGAAATGTTGATAAGGGGTGTTGAAATTTAATTTTGATGTATGTATGGGAAAGTGTGATGTGTATTATATCTGTAAGTTATATGGTTAAAAAAATTAAAATTAAAAAAAAAATTAAAAAAAATTAAAAAAAAAAACACCCGTTTGACCCCTTGCCAGCAATAATGTCTCATTAAATGTAGCTTGTGATTATTCACAGTAGGTCAGATATGGCAGAGGCTGGGAAAGACCCCAGAGCACTCTTTCCTGCCCAGGGCAGGGGGTTGGACTCAATGTTCTAATAGGTCCCTTCCGACCCTAAAAATCTATGAAGTTTATGAAAGAGATGTCCCCAGGCATCCAAGGTACCCCTGGCTCTCCCAGTCCCCAACCTTCAAAGGAGTGAAGGGCCCAGGAGGCCTGATCGGGCACTGAATCAAAAGCCTGTGCACATCAGAGGAGATGCCTCATACCGAGATGCACAGCATTCACTGCTTCCAGTACCTAGGTAAGGGTGTAAGTAGCTATTGCAGGCAGCCAAATAAAGGCCCATAGCCTTCGGATGTACAACTGCACACAGCTTCATGACATCAGGTAACATTGATACGGAGCAGACAGTGCTGTGCAAAGATATCTAGACTGTTTCTTGACTCTGTGTAGCCATGTCAGCACTGGTCATACTTGGAAACAGAACTAACTGTATCCCAGGTAGAGTTCCACACTGCGGTAGCCATACTGGTGCTGAGACCAGAACGGGTGAGTATGTTTGCACTATGGTTTATCACATGCTTGAGAGAGACTGCAGCAATCAGAGAGGCTTTACCAGCACACAACTGGATTTAAAGTATGCAAGCCAGAGCAGGTGGGCAAGACACACTTGGGAACATCCAGGCAAACACTGCAGAGTAGACAGTGAGGCAGACCCATATTGTCCATGGGGTAGAGGCCTCCACATCGGTCTGGAGCTAGCACATACAGTTGGCACTGTATTTCACTGTGTGCCACAGACATACCTGAAGAGGGTTGGCTGGTACAGTGTTTGTGATTGGATACAGTTGGGTGATGGCAGGTGCATTTATTTCATAGATTTCATAGACTTTAGGGCTGGTAGGGACCTCAGAAGATCATCAGGTCCAGCTCTCTGCCCAGGGGCAGGAAGTTCGCTAGGGTCAAAGGATCCCAGCAAGATAAACATCCAAGCATTTCTTGAATGAGTCCAGAGTAGGTGATTGCACCACCTCTGGAGGGAGTCTATTCCAGGCCTTGGGGGGCTCAGACAGTAAAGAAGTTTTTCCTGATGTCCAAACTAAAAAGGTCTTGAAGGAGTTTGTGACCATTGGACCTTGTCATCCCTTGGGGCGCTCTGGTGAACAGGCATTCCCCCAGATCCTCATGCACACCCCTTATGTATTTATAGGGTGCCACCAGGTCACCCCTGAGCCTCTGCTTTTCCAGGCTAAAGAGTCCCATGGCTCTCAGTCTCTCATCATAAGGCCTCTTCTCTTGCCCTCTGATCATGTGTGTGGCTCACATCTGGACTCTCTCAAGCTTCTCCACCTTCTTGAATTGTGGAGCCCAGAATTGGGTGCAGTACTCCAGCTGTGGCCTCACCAAAGCCAAGTACAATGGGAGGATGACATCCTGAAATTTACTTGAGAAGCATCTATGGATGCAAGCCAGAATTTTGTTTGCTTTATCAGCTGCGACATCGCATTGGTGGCTCATGTTCATCTTGTGGTCAATTATGACCCCTAAGTCTCTTTCAGCCATGGTGCTAGTGAGTGTAGCACTATTGAGCCTATAAACACGCTGCGGGTCCCCCTCTGCCCCCGAGGTGGAGTACTTTGCATTTTTCTGTATTGAAAGTCATCAGGTTTATATCCACCCAGTTTCTAAGCCTATCCAGGTCAGCCTGGATCACCAACCTATCCTCAGGTGTGGATACTCTACCCCAAAGTTTAATGTCATCGGCAAACTTGGCCAGTCCACTTCCGTCACTGGTGTCCACATCGCTAATAGATATTAAAAAGAACAGGTCCAAAGACAGAGCCTTGGGGGACACCACTGGTCACAAAGTGCCATGATGACTCACTTCTGTCAACTACCACTCTCGGGGTCCCATGTTGGAGCCAATTCCCCAGCCATCGGACTGTGATGTATCTGAGGCCACAGTTGGCCAATTTTTCCATGAGGAGATCACAGAACACCAGATCAAAGACCTTTTTGAAGTCCAGATAATATGATGTCAATCTCTTTTCCTTTGTTCAGGTGATATGTCACCAGATCAAAGGAGATGAGATTGGTCAGGCAAGACCTCCCTGCAACAAAGCCCTCAGGATGTTGTCATCAGCCAGCTTGTCAAGAATGGTCTCTTTGATCATTTTTTCTAGAATCTTTCTAGGGATTCAGGTCAAGCTGATTGGCCAGTAGTTCCCTAGACCTACTTCTCTCCCTTTCCTGAAGATGGGCACCACATTGGCTTTCTTCCAATCTTCAGGTAGTTCACCTGAGCATCACGAGTTTTTTAATATCTTTGCCAGTGGCTGGGCTATGACACCTGCCAGCTCCTTAAGTACTTGGGGGTGCAATCTGTCAGGACCAGCTGACTTGAAGGTGTCCAGCCTCTCAAGGTATTCTTTTACAAGGTCTACCTAATGCTGGATATAAATTCACCCTCACCCTGGCTGTCCCATATCATGCTATGCAGGGCGGTCCCTTTGGGCTGATGAAAAACTGGTGCAAAGTACCCATGAAGTAGGCTGGCTTTTTCCTTGGTGTCGGTTGTCAGTTGTCCCATTTGGTTTAGCAGGGGTCCAATGTTACACTTGCTTTTCTTCTGACTCCCCACATATCTGAGAAAGGACTTTTTATTGTCCTTGATACGTATAGCCACTTGAAGTTCAGTTGCAGCCTTGGCTTTCCTGGTTCGCCCCCTACACGTGTGGACCAGCACAAAATACTCCTCCTTTGTGATGATTCCTGTCTTCCATCCTTTATACACTTCTCTTTTTTGGTGTACAAGGTCTACAAGCTCTCTATTGAGCCAAGGGGATTGCTGTGCCCTGTTGACACCCTCAGACATGTGTTCACAAACTGAGAGGCCCCTTGCAAAATGAGGTGTCCCTAACAGGCATATACCTTATCAATTTATTGGGACAGACCCTTGGCTTTGGCCTAGTGGGACCAACTAACCCCAGTAGGCTTGGTCCACTGATTTACAGTGAGGTCAGGTATTTTCCTATCACAGCAGTGTGACACCAGGGATCTTCACTTGTCTGAGGAATAATTCTATGCTGCTGGCTGAGAGTGTGCATGGCCAAGTAAGGATGCAGTTGACAACAATACAGTACGATGTCAGGTCCCTGGGACCTCTGCACTACAGGGGGGGACGATAGCTCTGATCACAGGGCAGCGTGCTCCCCTATCAGCCCTGTGTTAGTCTCCAGACAGGGGACACAGCCCAGCTCTGTGACTTCCCCCCTCCACAAAAACAAACCAGCTTTGTCTGGACATGGCAGCAGCTGGCTGCAGGCCTGCAGGGCTTGCAACCTTCTTTTTGAGCCAGGATGAATGAGGGTCACCAGTTACCAGGTAACTGCAGGGACACTACTCTGGTTACCTAGCAACCCTGCCCTCATCACCTAACAACTACATTTGATATTGGTGGCCTGTTGCCATGGGAATAAGAGATCAGCAAACAGAATGACTAGAGCCCAAGTCAGGCCTGAGACAAGGCTCACACAATGCAAAGAAGGCTGAGAAAATAAGTATCACTTCAGTGTAGGTATTTATGACCACTTATTATTATTTATATTGCAATGTGCACACTCAGATCTGTGGCTGGCTCTACACATGTGTATGCCCCAGAGAAATATTTATAATCTATTCTAAAGTGCTCTTTTTTGCCTTTGCCTTCTATTTAACCTCACTTTCAGTTTGTATCACTGAAAGGGAAGGAAACTAAAAAAATAGAGCCAGTAAAACTTTCCCACCTTGAAATGGAGGTGTCTTTATTAAACTGCAGCAATGTTTTCTCCTGGGAGCCAAAGTTACTCCACACAGCTCCAGTGGAGCAGTGCAAGGAAACATACAGTGGGCTCCATGCCAAGTGTTCACTGTTAGCCTGGGGCTGAAGAGCAAGCCTGAAAACAGTTGAGAGATAGGACTAAGATGCAGATTTGGAGCTGAACACTTCTGAATTCAGAGGAATTAGGAGCTTGGGGTTTTGGCTCAGTCCTTATTTTGGAACCAGGGGTTATCCATGAAATAATTCAGATGTGAAAGAGAACTTTATGTTTGGGGATGAGCAGATTTAGTGCTTTGCTTCTGGTCCATCACTAGTTTATGGCAAATTAAGGTGCTTGAGAATGGAATCAGCCCAAGAGAGAACATGATTCTTGAATAAAAGTTGCACATTTAAGTGCTTCACTTTGCCTTTGTGTTCCAGGTTATTTTCACCATTAACTTTACTGATCTACAAGAGACTGAGGTTTTGCACTGACTTTAAGAAAGTTCTTCTCTAGCTCTCCACATTAAATCAACTGTGTTCTTCTTCCTGGAGGGCTTGCTTATTAGATTTCCAAGCTCCCATCAGTCTGCATTTCTTCTTCTTTCTTGCTTTGGAAAGTGAAAGTACTCTGCACCCCCACACACTCCTCCCCTTCCCTTTCGCTGGAGGCATGTACCCTCTGCAGGCCCCGAGGAAGATTATAATACTAATGCAATGTGTGGGTGCAAGTGGGAATGTGCGCAAGATCAGAATTTTTACCCTGTGAGGTTACAAACTAAGGACCCAGTCTAACTGCTACTGCTGCAAGAGTCTTACAGTTGATATCAGGGACAGCTGGCTCAGGCCCTAACAAGATATAGAGTAGATCCATACCTTACAGAACAAGGCCAGATGTGTGTAATGAACTGTGCAGCTTGTAGGAGTCACAATGTTTAGATCTTTGGGAGCGCCTGGTTCACATGAGATTGAAAACTGTTCCTGGGATAAAGGGCAACACTGACTGAGCTACTGAGGGAGGCAAAGAACCAGGGGAGCACCTAGAAGGAATCATGGGCACAAACAAATGTTAAAGGCCAGATTTTGATACAGCAGCCTTAGAGTCAGGATGGCTTTGGCCTGGCTTCCAGAAGTTCCATGCCTTCACCATTCCTGCAGACTTCCCTTAGAGTAATATGCCTAAATATTAACCCCTTAGCACCTCAGGTCATCACTGAAAACCAAGGAACATGGAAGCATATACTGGCACTCCTGTTCTGAGAGGGCATATACAGCCCCCCAGGATGCCAGCAGGAGCTGGGTCTGGGGACAGAACTAGAACCACAGAGTGAGAGTATCCCTGTGGTGCCTCTTAACCATTTGTGCAATATGCTGCAGGATGCTGTGGGTCTCACTCAGGCATCTGAAGGCTCAAAAGGGGCCACAAGATGCTAAATATACCCAGTGAGCCAACAGTACTCCTTTTATTGCATGCGATTTGTTAGCACAGCGCAACTAGGGACTTGAACAATATGAACAGCCTGAGTCCATGATCTTATTAGGAGTTATAGTCTGTGCATATTGTCATCAGGAGATGCAGTCTGTCAGTTGTTTACACATAAGCCTTGCCTCTACAGACTTGTTCACTTAACTGTCCTCTCTCTTCAGCAGCAATGGCCCAAATACTTGATTTGGTCCCATGGCCAAAAGATGGCCATCATATCTGTGCCATCCCTGCTGTTCTCCTGCCTGTGGAGCCAAGGACTTCCAGACTGGCTGGAGTAAAGGACAGGCTTTACCACCCAGCCCTGCCAACCTTACGTCAGATGGACATGGACACAACAATGAACAAACTCCCTGATGAACATTCCCGGACAGCCACTGCATGCACCAAAGGTAATGTCAGCACTGAGCTTTGGAAGGTAGCAGGACAGTCCTGGAGAGGAGAGAACACTGGACTGAGATGCAGGAGACAAGGGCTCTCTTTCCAACTCTGCTAGTGAGCTCCTGTGTGACACCTCCTCTCTGATCATCAGTTGTCCCATCCATAAAATGGAGATAACAATCCTTACTCCCTATGCAAGTGCTTTGAGACCCTCAGTCTTACTATTGCTTGTAGCAAATAACACCAATATGACTCCAACTCTGCCATTCTCCTTTCATCTTCTTTAAATAATCAGTCTAATTTCCAAAGCTTCTGAGATGCTCCAGTTTCCATTGAAGCTAAAGTGAGCAGGGGAAACGCACTTTTGAAATTAGGCTCCTAATAATCTGTCTGCCTTAGACATTCATGGTACATCCACTGGTAATGTTGCGGCAGCTGCTTGCAGGAAGTGAGCTACAGGTGCACATTACAAATCCCTACTTGATAAGAGCAGAGAACAGGGACTCAGGGCACTTGAGTGCTGCTGGCCAATCACTCTTCCTCTCTGCCTCAGTTTTCCCACACACTACGATGTGGGGGGAAGTGGGCACGCTGGAAGGAAGGAATAGGCTGCAAGTGGATCTAGACAGGTTACAGGGGTGGGTGGATGAGAACAGGATGGGTTTCAACACTGACAAGTGCAAGGTACTGCACCAGGGGAGGAAGAATCAGCAGCATACCTACAGGCTGAGGAACTCCCTTCTCATTTAGTGCAGAGGTAGAAAAGGATCTGGGAGTTATTATTGATGCCAAAATGAACATGGGCTGACAGTGTGGGGACGCAGTCAGGAAGGCCAACCACACCTTGTCATGCATCCACAGATGCATTTCAAGCAGGCCCAAGGAGGTGATCCTCCCCCTCTACGCGACACTAGTAAAGGACGAAGTTGGAATACTGCATTCAGTTCTGGGCACTGCACTTCAGGACGGATGTGGACAACAGGGAGAGGGTCCAGAGAAGGACCACTCACATGATCAGGGGACAGCAGGGCAGGCCCTACGAAGAGAGACTAAGGGACCTGAAACTGTTCAGCCTCCACAAGAGAAGGCTGGGGGGAAATCTAGTGACAGTTTACAAACTAGTCAGAGGGAACCAACAGGCATTAGGGGAGTCCCTGTTTCGCCGAGCACTACCAGGAGTGAATAGAAATAACAGTCACAACCTGGCAGAAGGTAGGTTCAGACTAGACATCAGGAGGTGCTACTTCACTGTCAGGGTATCTAGGATCTGGAACCAACTTCCGAGAGAAGTGGTGCTGGCTCCTACCCTGGGAATCTTTAAGAGGAGGCTAGATGAACACCTTGCTGGGGTCGTTTGACCCCAGTACTCTTTCCTGCCATGGCAGGGGATTGGACTTGATGATCTGCTCAGGTCCCTTCCAACTCTACCAACTATGAAACTACGAAAATGGAAACAATTATTCTGATCCACCTTTGTAAAGGGCTTTGAGATTTGCTTATCGTTTGGACAAGCATGGCACAGCCAACAGGTTCCAGTGTCAGTTCTGCCCTATCTCTTCATACACATTAAATCAGCTGAAGGCTGGTATGCTTTCTGGGCTTCCAGAGTCTCCCTGTACTCTCAGCCAGCAGCTTTTCAGTCATTTTTGAAAGACAGGACCTCATTCCCCTTCTTTGGGGACCAGACATGGCTTGATTCCTTTAGAGGGAACAGCCCCTAACCCCCAGTCACAACATGCAATTCCAATGATCAGAAAAAAAAAAGATTCATTTGTCTGAGAAAAACATTCAAGTAAATCAGCATAAAGAAGAATAAGACACAACTGGCTGGAGACGCCACAAAGCCTACATAGCTAAACCATGTTCTGCAGCAACCACTATCAGTACGAGTCTTTCATCTCAGCCATGGTTGAGATTGCTCTTGCAAAAGGCAGGGTAGATTTGCACCTTATTCACTAACTAAATCAGAGATGCACAATCTTTGGTAAGCAGCATCTTACTTCATCAGATTATTTAAATTAGAATATACATATATATATCTCCTCTATCATAGGCTTCCATTGCACCTTTTTTTTTTAAAAACCACCTGAAGTACACGCACCCATTACAATAACTGCACCTGCTCCCCTGTGCCCACACCCACCCACCCTCCGCTCTTCCCTAACTCAAACACAATCCCTTAGTCAGTCAAGGGCCTGATTTGGGATTTCCCTTCTCAGTTCATTCACTGTCCTTATCATTGTTGATGTCTCTGCCATTTCTACTGCTGCTGATTTGAGCTGTGCAAAGCTTTGGTACCTGATTCGATTCAGCGGAGATTCAGCCCAATTCAGTGAAATCAGAGGACCCTTTAATCTCTCCAAATCAAATTGGAACCCTCTGAATCAATTCAGAAAGATTTGGAGATTCGGACATAGGCACAGCTTTAAATGTTTTTTCTACGTACCTCCAGCATGCCCCCCGACAGACCTGGAAGTACTTCCAGTCTACTTCTGGGTTCACCGCCAAGCACATGGAGGGCCCCCGCACTCCCGTGGGATGCTTCATGCACCCCAGCATCACAGTGATCACAAGCCATACCTGGTACCCCAAGGTATGTAGAAAAAAACTTTTAAACCTGTGTCTGTGTCCAAATCACTGATTCTCTGAATCAGCATTGAATCTTCAGATTCAGGTTCGGCCGAATTGAATCAGGGACAGCAACTGGAATCAATTAATCAAATCACTGCCCCTGATATGGGCTGAATCCAGATCTGAATCAAATAGCACCCATTTCGCACACCCCTACTGCTGATCCTGTCTTTGTTTTCCTCACTGTCTCTCCAGGTCCGGTTGTGTCGTTGTCCCCTTTGTTCTCCCTGTCCACTTCCCTTCCCAGCGGGACTTTGAATCGCCTGTGCCACGCCTCCAGGTGGAGTTGGCTGCATCCTCTACATCCTCTGCCATTGCTTTCTGGTAGTAGGGCTGGAGTTCACTCAGAAACATTTTAACACAGTCCATTTGCTCAAGCTTAATGTGACTGTACATTAGGAGGTTCCTGCATTGCCACAGAGTGCTCCTGACGCAGGATCCAAACTGGTTTAAGTGGGCTGTCTGTGACCCCTGATGTTTAGTCAGGTGTCCATACAGCACCACCTCCCTTGTCATCAGCCTGACTCCTGTCACTTACTCAAGGAGCCAGCTTAGCTTTTTCCACACTCCCTTGGCACAAGGGCAGAGTCAAAAGAGGTGGTCAGTGTTCTCTCTCTCATCTTGACAGTTTGCTGTGGGGCAGCTGGATCTAGGCTCTTATCTCGTTCTGTGCTTCCATTCCTTCACTGGGAGTACACTGGGAGTTATGAGTCAGTTCATGTCTCTGTGGTCTTTTCTTTGGTCTTTGTGGAAGATCTGGTCCCAGACAGCCTGGCAGTCATCATCAGGGAGTAGCTCCATGGTCGATAGCCTGTCTCTGTCTCTGACCGCCTTTTGTATCTTCCTGTGGTTATACATGTTCTCTGGGCTTTCCTTCTGTAGCCCATACCCACTCCAGAACTCCTTCAGCACACTACAGAACCAACGGTATTCCATGGTGCACAGTCTCCCTCTGGCTGGTACATACACCCCTCCACCCCCCAGTCTCAGATGGTGACCTGTAAATTACTTGGCAAGACAAGCTGTTTTGAGTGCTGGCCCAGTCACCAGCTTGCAGATCTGGCTCGTGTACTGTGCCCATAGGAACAGGTGGATGTCTGGCATCCCCCTGCCCCTGGCCCATTTCTTCATGTGCAGGGTCTTTCTTGCCACCTTCTCCATTCTGGATCCCCAGAAGATGCACACAGCTCTCTGGATTCTATGGGTGACACACTTGGGTCCCCAGGGGGAAGACCAGTGCAGTGTACAGAATGGAAGCAACACCACCTTCACGAATACCACATCAGAATTTCTTCCCTCTGTTTGTTGAGACCCACCATCAGTGCATGTCTCCCCTGGGCTTGTATCCTCCCCTTTAGAAACAATGCCTCCTTTGTCTGGAGGTGCCAGAATTCCTCATTAAATGTCAGACTTCCAGTCAATCTCCCCGGCTCAATTAGCACCCAGACACTGTTAATAAAGTTTTCCATCCCACCCCCCAAAACTGAGAATTCCTCCTTAATTAGCAATGGGGTGTGGTTACCATATCAAAGAGATCTTTTGATCCTCTCTAACACCTCGGCAATATACAATTAACAGTATCCTCCTGAAGGTGTTTTTTTGGCATGGTGGTAAGGCAACTTTTTCCTGCTGTGATTGTGCACAAACTTCCCCTTTGAATAAGAACTATTAAGGTTCTCATGAATAATTATTAATTATTCAATACTTATGTAACACCTTTTTGCCTGCCTGAGCAGGAAGAGTAGCATAAGTTTTCACCTTGTCTACATACAAAGTTAAGTCAATGTAATTAAAGTGTGTAACATTTACCAGCCTACCTGTGCCATATAATTGTACAATGCAGCATAAAGTAGGAGAGACTAACATGGAAAGAAACACTCCCGTTTTGGAATAAGGGGATGTCATCAGTGCAGGGTTAACTGTTACAATGGGGTCCTGGGCCCTGAGAACCCTGGTTTGCAAATCCCTGGTGTGAATAGGAACATTGAAAAAGCATACCTGATTACTGCAGCCTCACTGCTTTTCCAGAGGTTTGTGAAAGGCCTTGTCTGTCCTTCTGGCCACACAGAGGGAACTGTGGGAAGGTACTGGCAGATAGTTAGCACTCAAGTGGTTTAGCTTGCATCCATACTCTGGAGTAGGTGGGATACCCAATCTAGAAGAAAGCAAAACATAGGCTTCATCCCATCAAGGTCAGCCAGCCTCAGTTTAAAGCAACACCAAACTCAAGGTTTGCATAAAATCAAGGGAAGGAAGTCTTCAGGGTAACATTCGAGTAAAAGTCCCAATGAACTATAGTAAGGCTACTTAGCAACATGTACACAAGGATTCGTGCCTCTTTAATTATGGTAGTGAAATCGCAGGGCAGTAAACTCATAACCTTTCCAATGCTGACAAACCTTCAGCGTTTGCTGCTACATGGGCAGACTTACATTCATTTAAAACTATCCCTCTGGGTTTGGCCTGCGCCTTTCAGGCCTCATTTACATGAGAACATTGTACCAGTTGAACCAAACTGATTTAATGAAACTGATGCACCTCCCTGCTGTGAACACAGTGTATGAACACACTTAATTTACGTTTCATGTCAGTTTATGTCGGTTTAACTGAATTCAGTTCCTTGCTGATTTAAGCTAAGTCAATTATAAGCATGGCTGAGACTGATTTAGAGGGTTGCACTGGTTTATTAAGTAATTGCACTGTAGAAGCTAGATCAGGCCCTGATTGTGCTAGGTTCTGTACAAACACTGAACAAAAAAGATAGATGCTGTCTATGCAAACTTCCATAGATTCAGAGACTCAGAGTTTAAGGCCATAAAGGACCCCAAAGTCATTTTGTTTGATCTCTTATTTACTACTAGCCATTACATTTCACTTAGTTACCCCAGGATTGAATCCAATATTATTGCATCTTCCTGGAAGATGTCTGGTCTTGATGTGAAGAGATCAAGAGAAGAACCACCACTTCCTTTGGTGTAGAGTTAGCAGTCTAAAAATACTAAACTGTGCATGTAGAGCAGGCCTCATTTACCATTAAAATGTATTATCAATCAAGTTTCAATAGTCTGAGCCCAGCTCAATCCCAGTGTGTCAGAGAGGACTCACCTTGGACCATTATGTAATTGATCCACATAATTGGCAGCACCCATAACAGTTGCTGAAGTGAACTGTAGGACTTCCCATGGGCCAGCTCCTGTCTCTCCACCATTGTTGGTGAGAAGATGCAGAAATGTGTTGGGGCACTTCCATTAGCAGCAAAACAGTGGGAGCAGTAAGTGTGCTCAAGGGAGTGGCATTTTTACCACAGTGCTGTCTAATCCAGAGGAGGAGAGGCCTAGTAACATGTGGTGCATCTACACAAGACCCTTTACTATGCAATAGCATAGTTTACCATGCAGTAAGCATGTGCATCTGAGCCTAATCTACACATAAAATGAACTGTTCCAAACAGGAGATTTTAGCATACCTTCAACTCTCCTACAAAATATGAACTTTCATTTCTACCCAGGAGAACTTTTATAATCTTTTGTCCTATACCTGATGAAGGGTGTTTGTGCCCGAAAGCTTGCAATTAAAGAAGTTTATTTTGCAATATCTAGTTGGTCTAATAAAAGATGTCACCTCTACCACAAGTCCCAATTTCTACATATGCACACACTTACTGCACAGTAAGCCTTGCTTTTTGTGAGTAAATTTTCTACCTACAAATGCAAGTAGCAAATTTACTTGTAATTAGTTATTGCGTAGTAACATTATGTCAATGCCTGGCCTGGAGCAAATCTGCTCCTGGTCAGTCAGACACCAGGGAGCAGATTGTTCCCTGCCCCCGGGAACTGCCTGCTAACAGAGTGGGCTCTGCTACCGGGGCCCAGGTACGGACTATGTCCCTTGCTCCAGCAGCAGGGAGCTCTAAGCCCTCTGCTCTGAGATCGAAATCAGGTCTGCTCTCAGGAGTGAGAGCTGGAATATCTTTATCTCCCAGTGCCAGGTCCATGACCATGGAACTGGCAGTGCGCCTGACCTACTGTTGTGGAGCTGGCACTGAGAGCTCCCTGCTGGCAGGGGCTGGAAAGCCTGTTCCCTGCTCAGCTCCATGATCATGGAGCTGGGTGGGGAACAGGCAGGGATTCCAGCTCCACGCTCACAAAGCTGAGCAGGGAACAAGCTCTCCAGTCTCCGGCCCTGTGATTATGGAGCAGAAGCTGGGAACTGTCCTGGTCAGGGGTAGGTCCCAGCCCCATGCCCTGATTGGGTGATTGGGGAGCCAGGGCCAGGAGCTCCCTGCTGCTAGGTAGGGGGACATTGTTTCCACCCTGGCAGCAGGCAGTCCCCCAGGAGCAATGTGCAATGTCCCAGCCCCGGCCAGGAGAGAGCTGTCTCTTGGCCTGGTGCTCCCTGCAAGCCCCTGCCACCCATTGCAGGGAGCTAGGAAGCAGAAGCAGTTTGCTGTCAATAGCAGCAAATCTGTTCCCACTTCCCTGCATATGTGGCTATCTTGCAAGTAAACTGCTCCTGGATCTAATGTATATGTAGATGCACCCAAGTAGGTTAAGATGCTTGCATGAATCTCTGTCCTGTCTGCACTCACAGCCCAGTCTTATGACCACTGATATTGCTGCATCCAGTCTGGGATGTTCCCAGAAGATTAAAAACCCTTGGCAGCTCTGTCTGTTCAAATCTGACCTTAACCAAGTGCTGGCTAAACCAGCTTGCAACATTGCTTTTTATTAGTAGTACAAGGGAAGAGCTGTAGAGGTGTCAGCCAGTAGCAGGGCTCCAATTCAGTTAGGTGCCATATAGACATGTAGTAGGTCACAGTCCATGGCTCAAAGAGCTTCTGTCCTAAACAGCCAAAGGAAGGGAAAGAGAAGCAGTGGCACAAAAAGGAGAAGTGACTTGCCAAAGGTCACACAGCAGGTGGATGGCTAACCCAGGCACAGAACTAAGGTCTCTTGACCCTTTACCTTGTGTCCTATCCTATAGGCCACACTGCTCTCATTAGGGTTTTGTTGACCAGTGTGGGCAGGGCCAGACTATTTTAAGTCATTTTCAGGTCCTGCTCTAATGAAGATCAGGGCTGTTCCACTCTGGGCCTAGGATAAAACCTATGATGTTTTCCCTGACATGTTTTAAATGAGTTGGCTTCTGTGCCTGCTAAGGCTGGCAGAGCTGAATCTGACACCAGTTCAGCTGAAACTTAAATCACTTCAAAACCAGTTTTCAAACAGGCTTCAGAGCCCAGTGCTTTGCACTGTACTAAACCTATGGGGAAGAGAAAGCCCATTATCTGCTCAGTGGAGGTGAACAAGCAGTTCATGGTCCTCATTTCTCTCCTTTCTGTTCCCAGAGGATTTCAACAATTCAACGTTCACATTGGTGGGAGTTCCCAACATGCGCCTCCCAAGCCTGGTAAGTCACATCAGCCAAAGAGCAGAGCACTAGCGGGAACACTAACATCCTGCCAACTTTCTGTGGGTCTCTGTCGTGGTGTTCACATATCCATCTTGTACCTTTCCCACCCTGAAAGTGAAATTCTGGATCTTACCTGGGTCCATCTTTGTGTAAACATCAGTAGTGGTTTCCACATGATCCCTGCTATTGAATGTCAGCCCTATGCTCATTCCTGTACAAACAAATATGAAGGTACAGCCTACGTGCCAATGTGTACAACAGATACAGACAAGCCAATTCAGATAAACATGGCCCTGCTTATGCTAGAAATTGTTCTGTTACTTGGCGGTCAATTATTAATTTCCAGTTTTCCCCTCAACTGGGGTTGAAAATAATGTGGTTGCTACTAGACAGGGCCAAATCATTTCCAACCCCAGCTACCCAAACATGCCAGATGCATCATTCTACCCAGGGTACTGCTGGCATGCTGGCAGTAACAGGAGGGGAGGGATGACTTGGGAGAGGACCAGTGGCTGGCAGTCTTTGCCTGTTTTGGTATTAAACTGTTGCTATCCTAAACCTAGTTCCACTAGTGGGAGTCTTAAGGTGTACATGACACCACTATGTCATTAGACCTGATCTGAGCAGGGCCAAATAGCAAGGTAGCTAAAAAGCCCAGCAATCTCACTGTGACTAGTAAGTGATTGACCTGAACAAGGGGTACGAGAAGGGGGAATCTGTAAGAAAAAGCATCTAGGTCCTCTCTCTTATTTGTACTAACCAGAATGAAAGGATTTTCTGCTTACTTACAATAACATTCACACAAATGAGACTCGGGGTCCTAATGTGGACACATTGAAACAGTTTCCTCTGTTTCAAGGCAGCATGGTGAACTGAGCATAGGCAACAGCAACCCAGATTTCAAATTGAATAACCACTGTGGGTGTTCTCCCATGAGGGCCGTGACACTGGGTTCTAGGTGGGGCTGGAATGGGACAGGACCATTGGCAGAAAGAAATATATTATACCAGAAAGGATTTAAAAGCCTGGGGAGAGGAGGTGGGAAGAGTGAAGGAAGGGGGTCAGGTGAAGCGGTGATAGTGGGAACGGCAGTGGGAATAAGATGGCATGCTAAACTACAGGGCATAGAGGGTAAGGCAGCAAGATAACTTCTGTGGGTCCCATTATTTAAGGATTGTAGAATCCAAAGCAAGCCCACAACCATTCATACAAGGGTTTTTGAGACATAAGCAAACATGACCACTGGCAATTTCGCTGTGGAAGAAGGTAAAGGATGTTGGATTGTACCATAAATGTTTGCTCTGAGCAGGGCATAGCAGATGCTGCTGCTCATTTTTGGATGCTCAATCAATAACTCATACCCAAAAGTGGGATCCTTTTCAGGGAAGACAAAGTGATGCCATTTATTAAACAAAATGCTTTGCTATAGGTTAGCTGGCAGACAATAGGATGAAGGAAGTCCTCACTATATACACACTGACCCATTCAGATGCATTCCATTGTTTAACTTTCTGTTGGGACTGATACAGAAACCAACGTTTCCTCTGTTTCAAGGCAGCATGGTGAACTTAGTTGAGCATAGGCAACAGCAACCCCAATTTCAAATTGCAAATCATGATATGGGCCTGTGCCTGCTTCCCCATTGGTTAAATGGGATAATCATTTTCATATCTCTCTGATCTGTTCTGTAGCACCTTCCATCCAAGGATCCATAAGCATTTTCCAACTACTGATGAGTTGGAGGTCACTAAGTAATACTGGATTTACATAATAGATGAGGAAACTGAGGCAAAGTTAATGTGTGGTACTTCAGGGAACCACAAGCACATTTCCTGGCTCTCAAGTCCCTTGCATAAGCACAAAGTCACCCCTCCCCTTTTAATTAGTTAATGCTGAAGAACATTTTGCCAAGTCTATAGCACTCCAACTTTGAGAAAATTACTGCATAAGGATAAACTAATCAGGCAAGGATCTGGCACCAGGTCCCTGCAGCTGGGCATGGATGAATGACAGGAAGAGGCTACCAGAGTGAAAACATGGCTCTGGATTTTCTACTTACTGGCTGGAGGTTGGTAAACTGATAACAACAACAACATGGTTATTATACTTGCCTTTCATGGATCTTGGCTCAAAGCTCTTTACAAAGAGAGGTCATATCACAAGCTCCATTGTACAGCTAAAGAAGCTGAGAACCAACTTGTCTGAGTCACCCAGTAGAGTAATGGAAGACCTGGGGATAGAACCCAAGTCTCCTGGGCCACAGGTAATTTCTTCATCCATGACTTCACACTGCCCACAGGGAGAGGCCTAAAATATCTCTTGAAACCAGGGTGCAATTTATTTTTGTAGTTGCCTGCACACCCAGGTGAGAATGCAAAGTTTTGTCTTTTGTCCTGAACTTTACGCCTCTCTGCTGAGCCCCGTATTTGTAGCACAAGGCAAGGTCCAGGGTGGAGGCTTGTAATAACATCTTGCCTGCCTTTCTCTGTTCAGGGGATGACAGAATTGGGAAGGTCACTGACTGCAAAGTACCAAGCCAGGAAGATGGTTCCTTTCCTCCCTGACACTGGCCAGGATGAATGGCCAAGCTACACACGTGCAATGGATGACTGGTCACAATTTGTCTCTTCTGCTGGAGAGTTCAGGCTGCCCAGCATCAATAAGAAAGGTACAACTGGTACACGCTAGAAACAAAGCTTCCACAACCCCCACCCCTTCCGTTTGGGATCCGAGACAGGCTGAGCCAATGTCTAATTCTCTTGAGGTCTGAGCTAGAGTTAAACAATTGGAGTCTCCTCTGGTGAGTAAACTGAAGGTAAAACAAGACTATAATCTTACAACTCTGATAACATGCAGCAAAGATACTGATACTTTGCTGCATGTGCCAGTGGCCTGTCTATATGGCCAGCATGCTTTAAGTGTTGCATTTCCACAGTTTCCTGGAAGATATGCTACCTACCCACACGATGAGCATCTCTCTCTTTTCTGGAATATCCATGCTGTTGGATCAGGCTGCAGACTGTTTCTTATTCCATATGCATCTGACCCAAAGACCTAGACTAGCTTGATGCAGAAAGCCTTTTCCAGTTCCTTCTATTTTAAAAAATAATTAGTTAATTGCCCTTTCTGCAGCCATGCAAATAGCTGCTGCTTCATGGCAGATTTTCAGTTTGGTTTAGCTGTTCCTGAATGGTATTCTTTATTCTTATTTTTCATCTGAAAATATCAAGTCTCTAGCCCTTATGGCTGTGAAGACAACTTTCCTTGCTTGAAATGAATATAACCAGTACTTGGGTCAGAAGTTACATTACTCAAAAAGGTATGAAATTTCCCTGTGACTGTTGAGGCGTTAACCTGGTAGTAGGGTGATAACAAATGAAAAGTCAGTGTTAAGTATTTCCCTGCTGATCAGTTCAGCAGGAACATTTGATTAAAGTGCTTACATCAACCCCAACCCCAAACCCTAATTATCTGCTACTCAACTGGCTCAGCCTTTTCCTCCCCTCACAACTTCTATGTCAGCCAGTTATAGCAGTGTTCCAAAATTGGCAACAAACTGCCTAGTGAAGATATACTAAAACTAATATTAAAAAAACATAGGTCCATAGTGGGAACCTGGAGGGACTGGACTGCAAAAGGCAGTGAAGGGGGGAGAGCTTGAGAGGCCATTTATTTTGACTACATTGCACATTAAAACCAGACCTTTTTCCACCTTTTTGGTAGGCCTCAGAAGAGGTGCCATTCTGGCTCTTAGCCTT
Source organism: Caiman crocodilus (assembly GCA_030014935.1). Lineage (NCBI taxonomy): Eukaryota > Metazoa > Chordata > Crocodylia > Alligatoridae > Caiman > Caiman crocodilus. The sequence goes on from JAGPOW010002791.1 coordinate 38,317,356, forward strand.
GGAGAAGACTGATCTGTAGAATCAAGATTCAAAATCCACCTGAGTAGCAGCCTGCTGGGATGGTTTGGTTAAGGCACACCAGTTTTCATAGCCAATGGCACACAAGGAAGTGATACGGCCAATGTTACAGCTAGCTATCTTTGAGTCCCCAGCCTGAATGACCAAGTGCCCATTCACACCTGGGATAATGGGAATCAGCCTTTGGTATGAGTCTGGAGGGAGGTTCAGACTCATCTCTCTGAGCCTTTGTGAGACTCCAAAATGCCAGTTAGATAGTAACAATAAAGAAATCAGTTTTTTCATCCCCCTTCAGTTGCCCAGACAAGCTCTCCCAGCACCTTCTACTGCTAAATGTTGTGTCAGTGCACAGAAGACAATGGGTTAAACCCACAATTAAAGTATGAGGGTACAGGGCTGGGGAGCACAGGGGATGCTATCACCGGTGATGATGTGTGCACCTCTCTCTCTCTCCACAGTGCTTGGGTTCAGTCATTATGCTGTTAGATATCTAAAGCCTGAAGTCACACAGACATGGAGGGTGAGTTCTAGTGCAAGGGAAATTTTGACTGGAAGCTGTGTGTTGCACTGCATAGTATTTTTCTGTTCCTCCACAAAGTCTCTCAGCCTGTTGGGCAAGTGGAAGGAGGGAGGTGTGAGGTGACACCACCTGCCCTGCTCTTTCCATATTACTATACAAGTTGGAGGCCCTAGCTACAGAGGAGGGTAGTTCTGGGAGGTCCCTGTCTAGGGAAGATTGAGACCCACTGGTTTAATGGAGCCATGTCACTCAGTTCAGTTCTGGGGCTTGTTGGCCATCTATGGGGAAAACTCAGATGGACCTGCATGAACACAGGAGGAAGATAGGATGGTTCCTTCCTGGTCTTCTGGAATTCAGTGACCCATGTCAGTTAATTCGGTCTTTCCCCAGCTATGATCTTCTCTCATGTCCCACTCAGCTCCCCCACTGCAGAGAGCTCATTATCTCACAGGCCTCTTGGGATCCACTCTTGCAGATAACAACCCAACACACCAGAGGCCCTGTTGTACACACTGCCCTCACACAGTACACGCTCAAACATGGCTGCCCCTACAAAGCCAGTCTCTGGAGATCTGTATTAATAGACACAGCCTGCCCGTTTGCCCATTTGCAAGGAGAGATCAAAAGGAGGAAGGGAAGGACATTACAGGGCATGGCAGTCAGGACCACCAGTAGAATATCTGCAACAGCCTAAATCACAGGAATGGAATGGGAAGGCTGCTTAGAAGTTCTGCATTTTCTTCCCAATGAGAGTGATGATCCTTGTTAGTCTGGGAATTTTTCCCTGGAAACTTTACTGCCCACTTCCTGTCCAACAAAATGTAGCTGCTTCTGGGATAGAAAACTGCAGCCCTACTATACCTGCAACAAAGCTTTCTGTCGCTGTGTATGAGGGAGAGGAGGCCCTATAGGATCTTTAGTTGACTAGAAGAAGCCAGGAGTTGAGCTTTACATTTTATAAGATCAACTATGCAGCAAAGGCATTGGCTCAGAACTGGCTGAGTCAACAGCGCCATCTATTGAAACACTAACACCACTGCCTAGAGCATCTTGGTTTTCCATGATGATCATTCCCAACCCAAAGTATGACCTGTCCTGGCTCTTCTCAGAGGTTTTGCCAGCTCACAGCAGGGGTACATTTCTTCTTGGGAAACTGAATTTCAGTTACTCTTCTCAAGGCATATGCACCCCTTATAAACAGACCAGCATAATTCTGAAGTAACTTCATTGAAGTTAGTGAATTACATTGGCACAAAATGGGTGTAGGAGAAGTAGGCCAGGGGCCAAAGGGGTCATACAGCACACCTCACAGAGCCTGCTAGGGAAAGCAGTAAAACACTTTACTTCCACACCCAGCTGCCAGGAGTATCTAGGTTCTTGTAGCTGGATATGTGGCAATAAAGTGGTTTTTATGGGAAGAGTGGTACAAACTGGTCACGGTGAACATGGCTCATTCTCCACTCTTGCCTGTGTAATTCCAGTACTGCCTCAATCAGAACCCCAGCCTGGATCAATATGGTCAGAAGCCCATCCCTTACACCAGCAAGTAAGTATCCCTGGCCTTGTTTTCTTTTGTTGCTGGTAGCATTGGGCTTTCCTGCCAGTCACACTTTGTTTTCTATTCCTTTACAGCAACATATTTAGGAGCTTTGGGACAGCATACAGGTAAGCACTTTTGAGACCATCAGGTGGAACAGGTATAGTACCAAGCATGAATAAGGGAGAGGGAGAGATGGACTGAGGTTTCGGTCTTACCAAGGGGAAACTGCCAGAAGAGAAGAATATTATTTGCATGGAATCCCTTGTAGCCTTCCCTCTGTCTGATAGTCAGAGAGAGCAGATGGTGAGCTCCATGCTCCTTCTGCTGGCACTATTCATGTCAGTAACCACTCACAAATGGGAGGAAAGTGAGCCTGGCTTGGAAGCACAGAGAACTGCGAGTCTCCAGGTTACAGCCACGTTGGAAGGAAATGGAACATTCTTGTTTATTCCTCCCTTTCTAGCACGCAAGTGCCAATCTGGACTTTTCATGCACATATACATGCCAGGAAGATCAGATCTTTTATTCCTGCTTTCTGAATGATAGAGTAAACCTCACCATGCTGCCATTGGGATCACTGCCTTCTTTCATATGACAAAAATGGTGTCTGTATTTTTATCTTTGTGTATTTTTTGTCAATTTGGAAGCTCTTCGCCATCAAGCATTACCAGGGATCAATCACTACATGGAAGTGGTTCTCGTTGATCCCCTGGCACTGCCTTAATAGGCAAGAAAATGATTTACTAAGTAACTCTACTATTATTCTTGACAAAGACACCATTTCTATCATGAACATGTGCATACAACTAGTGCATACAGGGAATGCATGAAGAGCAGTCATTCATCCTCCATTTTCCCAGGAGTTTAAAGTCTTTTACAGTGTTAGACTCCTTTTTGTATGCAGCATAAATACCCTTTAAGAAGTGTCATAGTGTAGCAGAGTATCAAATGCCACACTATGGTTATAGGTTTTGAAGCACAGTATTCAAAAAAGCTGAAATGTTTGATCTTTGCAGTAAGTACACTTTCTTTCCCTTATCAATAGGGCATAGATCACCATAATTAACACAGTGCATATACTATAGGGAAGTATACATTGTCACAATCACTGTGACAAGTCATAAGTTTTCTTTTTGCTGAGTTTTGTGTTTAACCTCCCTGCCACTAAGTATCATTACTATAGCACATATTTTTCATATTATAAATAAAATATAAAACTGAAAACAGGTGATAGTTCTATAGAACTCCAAGTCAGGCACATAATGTAGTCCATCCATCAGACACAGAAATACATTTATTTGCAAACAGGTGTGCATTGACTGTGCATGTACAAGAGAAGGGTTGGATCTTCTTGAAACGGAGGGTCCTTGGAGACAGAATAAGAGCCAAGGTGAGACATGGGAAAGAAAGAGCTTAAGATAAAAAAGGCTACAGCTTATCCACTAAGAGAGGTGTTCACAGAGGGTGCATCTACATGAGACATTTACTGTGGAGTAGACTAATTAGCTGTGCAGTGTCACGTGTCTACATATGTGGCCCTATTAGGCTGGAGTAAACTAAATAAGATTTTTTACTCTGTATTAGTGCATGTGTAGATGCCCCTCCAGATGGCTGGGAAATGAGGGTGCTTCACTGAGAGGGCTTCCCTGCTGTCTAGCCCCACAGTGGATCATCCTCGTGCCCCAGCCAGCCCCTCTACAGCACACACAGCCTGGGGGGAGCAGCCTCGGGCTGGCAGGTTGGCTTCTGGGGCCCCCTACCAGCTGGGACTGCTCCAACCTGGCTCAACATGCTGCAGTCCCAGGCACACGTTCAAATGGTGTGCCTGGGAGCAATAAGCTCCAAAGTTTATTGCATGTGTAGATGAACCAAGGGAGAAGTAGCTTGTCTGACTTAATGCAAACTCTTACGGAGTTTTCCAAGGCTGTACAGGCCTTTGATAGGCGAGTGGAAAAGAATATACAACAAAGAAACAGCTATGAAGAGCTGGAGGGTAGGTGGAATTCCTGGCCAAGGCCTTCCTAAGGGTTGTGAAGAGCAGCATAACACAGAGCACCTTATTTTCTGTTCACTTTGAAATCCAGGACATCACAATCCAGGAGACATGGGTCAGTCTCAGCAGGCCCCCAGCACACTCCCACAGAAATGGAAGATTTGTCTTCCCCTCATTCCAGATGAGCAAAAGGCTCCTCTCAGCACTGCCAAAGCCCAAGACCAGGATGTCCTTTGTTCAAGTTGTTCAGCTCACATGGTGAAAGCATTTAAAGCCTGTTACTGGGTCTTTATCAAACACTGTGTCTGTTTTCCTTCCTAGCCGCTCTCACTACCTACAGCCTTGGCGCTAGACAGCAGGAAACAGGAAAGGGTGTGGAACCCAAGGTGAATCTGATCGGCATTTGGCAGCCAGCTTCCACTAGTCCCATGAGAACAGGATCTAACAGCAGCCCTGTGGATGACCAGTATGTACACATGGTGCTTCCTAGCAAATAAAAATGTCTCTGAAAACAAAAGATGCCTAAATAGAAGAGGCTGAACTGGAAGGCACTTCCCAGGGATTTTCAGACCTTTCTCCCTTTCCCCCAGTGCCCTTTTAACATAAGCTATGAGGAATGGAGACAATGGCCCAGGCCTTTTTGTTTGTGGGCACCGTGAGCTGAAGAAAAGTGTTTTCTGGGCATTTTCATAGACATCAATTCATTAATTACACTGCAGAAACCCTGAAAAGCTCCACTCAAGGAATAGAGCACCATTCAGCAAGACACTGGACACATACAGAGATGGTCTCTTCCCTTTCCATTCCAGCCCCAGCCTGTCTGTTACTCAGTGTCTGGTCCCTCAGCTATGCAGACCCTACCTCCAGAGAGCTCTGTGTGGCACTGGAACGGGTCTGCCTTCCACTCTCCAACCCAGTCCTCTTCCCAGAGCTTCTTTTGATCCTGTTGGGATGGGAACATGTTCTACCACTGCACAGGCTGTCACGAAGCAGAAACTCTCAGCCCCAGGTCAGCTCTGAGTTCTCCACAGTGTAGCAGAATGGACTCAGCCCTGGGATAGATTCAGTATTTTTAGACTGTGGTTTTAGAATGGGTGCAGACCTAAAAATGGAACCAATGGATCTCTCAGTTGAGTCCATCAGTCTCTCTGAGCTACCAAGCACAGAGATGCATATTGCAGGTAACAGAACACATAACCAGAAAGTTTGATTGCCAGTACTGGAATTTGACCCTGCTAATACCAAGGCCAGTGCACTGTTGTCAGACAAAGAGGAAGAAGGCACTTAACTTTGCCCCCACTGGCCTTTGCATTAAGCTTTATTTTCACTTCTTTAAAACCCTAATGGAATGTAGCTCCCCCTTCATTTTGGCTGACTTCAGCACTGCTGCTTTGCCTGAAGGGATGTCCCTACTGCAGCAGTAGCAGCCCAGCCACAGCAGTTCACAGCTCAACATGTGCTAATTTACTTTGCTCCTCCAGTAAGTTTTGCAGCCTGCATGGAGATCCATGCTGCTGCAGCCAGCCTGCTATCAGTGCTTAAGCTAGCTAGTGTTAAGCAAACCCAGGCATCTCTACAACACACAGCAGCAACTGACTGTAGTGCAGAAGCAGCATTATTTGCTGGCAGTTTGAGCAGCTGTGGCAAGCCACAAGAGGGAGACACACATTACTTACTAAGCCAGCGTATTTTGAAGTCCACCTCTTAACACAGTTGACTCATAACCACTGTGCTGCAGCACCCTCAGGTGTCTTGAGATCCTTTCAAGGGTATTGCAGGCTGCCACGCAATGTTAGCACTATTAGGTGTACAAAGAGATTCACAAAATAAACCCAGAGATTTCAAACAGGATTTCATAGTATTAAATACAGTCTTCCCTGTTGTGGCCTTTTGGAGTTCTTTGCAACACCCACAATGCTGTATTATTTTCCCATACTCAAAAAATAAGTGAAAGCTAAGAGCTGGCATTTTACAAGGGGTGCTTGGAGTCTAAAAAGGTTGAAAACATTGTCTTAACCATTAGTACTAAAATGAGAAGTCTCAAATCTCCATGTTACTAGTATAACATACCTATTTCTGTGGCTTGGCTTTGAGTGGGATGAGCTCAGGCCTGTATATTAATGCATACCAAACACACCGGGAAGACTCTGCAGTAAAGGAAAAGGAACCATTACAAACCAGATGTTCAGTTCAGTTCAGTGGCCCAAGATCAGGCCCACATGTATATAGGATCCCAACATTAGGTCATGCTGTATTGTTGGGGAACTATCTTTGGACTGAATTTAGCTATGGTTTATCGCATCAAATATGCATTTGTTCATGCAGCATGCCTTTAAGTAGGCTGTATACACAGTTAAATATGTGCATTGTAGTGGTTTAGGGGAAGACAACGTGGCCTAATGAAGAGGGCACAGAACTAGCAGTCTAGGATAGCTGATGTCTTTTACCAGCTCTACCACTAAACTGCGTGCAACTTGGACAAGTCACTTTACTTTCTCTGATTTCACTTCCCCCTCCTGCTGTGTGTCTTGTCCCTTTGGAGTGCAGGGCTTAACAACTTATAGCCCACAGATGACATCTGGCCCACAAAGAGGTCCAATTCAGCTCACAAAGGTCTGATGGAGAATCAGTGGGTGTCTAGACAACAATTGGCAAGCATGAACCATGACGCCAATACTGCTGCACAGTAGCAACGAGCTACTGTACACTAGTTCGTTGCTACTGTGTAGTATGGTTAGAAACAACCCGCGCACCTCTGGGACTACTCAGTAACGGCAGTTACTGTGGAGTCATTTAGTATTTGCTTTAGCAGCACTAGTACAGTGTAGCTGTGTGACATGCAGCTACACTGTCACCCATCACTTCTGCAGCGCTTCCCTTGGTACAAAACCTGCTGCCCCACCACATCCATGCTTAAGCTCACTGCAGAGGGGATGTGCATCAGTAGTAAAGGTAAGTGCAGGCAGATGGCTTCACCTGGGAGTGGAGACTTGCAAACCATGGAGGATCTGCATCACAAAGGGTATCCTGTACTGACCTAGGGTGACTACTCATCCCTAACTGAGCAAGACAGTCCCAGAATGGGAACATCAAGTCCCAGTCCTGGGCTGCATGACTCTGGGACAGCATTTATCCCAGCTTCGCAGTATCCTGCAGGGATCAGGGTCTTCTGTTCACCGCAGAAAACCATGGGAAACTGCAGGTTTCCCCTTGGAGGCTAGCAGCATTGCAGGGAGCACCACGTGCACATGTGTACCTGCACACATGCACATGACCAGGGATACAGGCAGGCAGTGTGGAAAGAAGCTCTCTGCAGGTAGCTCTATAGTGGGGAGGGGCATGGGGGAGTGGGGAATGCAGGGGGGGCAGGAAAAATTGAGGACCCCTATGGAGAGGGGATGGAGAGGGGGTGGGGCTGGGGGTGCTACCCAGCCAGGGCAGTGTATGGGGCTGAGGCATGGAGCAGATGGAGCCAAGGGCAGCTTGACAGGGGCAGAGGGGCAGCTCTCTGCTGCTGTGCATACCCCCTCAGGGAGGATATGGGGGGGGTATATGCCACCCCCCCCAGATTTATGCACAGGGTGGGTACTGACTGCCCACTGTGGGCTTGGGGATCCCCAACATGCAGCCCTGCCCGGGAAGCCCTGCACTGGCTATGCCACTATGGTGAGGCACCCTCTGCCTGGGTATAGAGTTGTGCCCCCACTGCTGTCAAACAGGCAGTGGCTGCATCGCCAGTGCAGGACTCCCAAGGGAAGGGCAGCAGGATGGGGAACTGTGAGTTTGCAGCAAGCAACCCCCATCTGCCCTGGCCATGCCACTGGCAGAGAGGGAAGAGAAGTCAGGGGGGAAGGAAAGGCATTTTGAAAAGATGGTCACCCTGTGCTGACCCCTGATTTGGACTGTAAGGTCTTCACTATCTGTGTGGGCAGCACCTGGCAAATAGAGGCCCTGATTTTGGTCACACCTTCCAGGTGGTACTGGAACATTTTAGATTGTACAAAATATTATGAAGCAGCTAATACAAGGGATGGGACCTGGAGAGGGTGGGAGGCAGGGAAGGGAATCAAAATAAGTTTTCGTAACCCAGATAGACAAAGCTTTGGTTGGGATGATCTAGTTGGGTATGGTCTTACTTTGATCAGGGAGCTGGACTAGACATTTGCCTGAGGTCCCTTCCAACCCTCACTTTCCATGATAAGTAGTACAGATCACCCTCCCTTATCTGAGCCTCGGAAGTTACTCAAATGGTAACATTGTTTTTTTCACTTACCTGGATCTGTTGGTATTGTACAATACACACTGTTTTCTTATTAAGCTTGAATACATTACTGCCTCTCTACTCTTAAGTTTGATACAGTTCTATGACTTGTAAGTGATGAGGTTATATACTGTTCCGTTTTCTTTTGAGCTTTATTTGATCCACTATTCTCTGTGCCCTTAAGTTTGATACAGCAAATTGTAGCTGTTGGTATTGTATAACAAACTCTTCTCCTTAAATTTTGTTCTATTTAGTATCTTCCCAGTGAAGTTTGGTCTGGTTTTAACTTATCCATCATACGTTTGCAATCATAATGCCTCACAAGATACTACATTGTCACTGGTGAATGAATTCAGCTCTTTGAGTAGTTTTTCATGGGTCCTTTCCAAAGGGCTTAGGATACCCCAAAATATACAGTATGCATTTAGAAAAACTCCAGAGCTTGATGCCATATTTTTTTAAAATACAATAGCAGGTGATGCAGCCCTAGCGTAGAGATGACAAGCTACTGGACTAAATACAGACACACTACAGAAGCACACAATGCAGTAAAAATCTATCAAGCTTATTCAGCTACTCCCACTCAGTGACAAAAGAAGTAGCTCATTGGGAGAGTGAATGCCTGTAGCACAGCTTTGCTGTGGGCTATTCATATTCAGCTTCAAACGGCAAATTCACTTGAACACATGATTATATTATGTAAGACTCCAAACAGCTTTTAGTGACCAATTCTGAATGGCTTTAAAAAGCTGATCTGACATTAGATCCAAGACTTGGCACAGCCAAACACTTTAACCTCCCTGGACATTCCACTGCTGACCTCAAGGCGGTTGTTCTTAGCAAAACCTTAAAAAACAGCTTGAACAGGAAATTGCAGAACAAGAAATCACCCACAGAACTGGACTGCAGGAAGTATGGTTCAAACAGGAACTACAGATTCTTAGCCCATTACCTGGATTAGCCTTTGTAACCCTTTTGTCCCTATGGGTTTATAGCTTGTTTGCTTCTCCCAGCACTGCCCCACTTCCCCATCTCCCATCCCTGTCTTCTGTATTAAAATCATTCTCTCAATGTTACACCCTGGTCTGTGCATGTCTCATAGTTAGTAGGGTCAGAAGGGACCTGAGCAGATCATCAAGTCTGACCCCCTGCCATAGACAGGAAAGAATACTGGGGTCAAATGACCCCGGCTAGGTGATTATGTAGCTTCCTTTTGAAGACCTCCAGGGTAGGAGCGAGAACCACTTCCCTTGGAAGTTGGTTCCAGATCCTAGCCACCCTGACTGTGAAGTAGGGCTTCCTGATGTCTATCCTGAACCTACTCTCAATCAACTTGGGGCCGTTATTCCTAGTTACATCTGGTAGTGCTTAGAGGGAACAGGGACTCTCCCGTTCCCCACAGGTCTGCCCTGGTAAGTTTATAGACGGCCACGATTCCCTTCCAGCCTTCTCTTGTGGAGGCTGAACAGGTTCAGGTCCCGTAGCCTCTACTTGTGGGGCCTGCCCTGCTGCCCCCTGACCATGTGAGTGGCCCTCCTTTGGACCCTCTCCATGCTGTCCTCATCCCTCCTGAAGAGTGGAGCCCAGAACCGGATGCAGTACTCCAACTGCAGCCTGACCAACTCTCTGGGTGCAGCCCTCTAGTCAATTTGTGATCTATCTGACAGTGTAGGCATCAATGCCACAGTCACCTAATTTTTTAATGAGAATGGGGTAAGAGACAGTGTCAAAGGCCTTCCTAAAGTCCAGAGAAACTACATCCACCGTGACACCTGCGTCTAATGATTTTGTGACCTGGTAGTAAAAGGCAATCAGGTTGGTCTGACAGGACCTGCCGCTAATGAACCCGTGCCCTTTCATAGCATTGGATGAACTGAGCTTGGGTTCATGAAAGCTTGTGTGATATAGTGCTGATTGCTCTACAAGGTGCAAATCTATCTGCCTTCTGCCTGACTTCAGATTAACATAGCTAACTCTCTCTCTCTGGCTTTAAAAAGTCATTAAATGTATATTATTGGACATAAGTTCATGCAATTGTGGTGGGGATGGGGGACAAAAAGTCAAAATAAAAACATATTCCTTCTCTATTTGATATAATTTTATAGGTACAAAACATGAGTCAGAAAGGTCCCAATTTTGTCCCCTATGTGGTGGGTGGTACCTTAGCCCCAGATTTTAGCTACATTCCCTTTAGGCCAAGAAGCTTCTCAAATGAAAGTTTCATTGGCAAAATAAGGCCAAGAGGAGAACAAAAACCATCTAGTACTTGGAACATACTTGGAATTTCTGAAAATAATTCTTGGGAGATCCAGGAGTATCAGCAAGATGACTGTTGTCCGAGACATCACTTCCTGAGACATCCTCAGTGATCCGAGACTTGCCAGGAGTATTAAACACAAGGAAAATAGTACTAAAGGGTTGGAAAAATAAAAAAGTGTGAAGGGGGCTGTTAGTACAGAAATCTGTGCTTACCAATTCTGTCATGCAGCATATTTTAAAACCATATCAGAATATTCTGTTAGTTGAATGTGTGCACATGTGTTCGGTCTCCACAGGTGGCCTTCCTTCTGACTACGTATCCCAACCATCTTATAATCAATAATGCATATCAGTGCTGATTTCAAGTGACATACAGTCACATGCATGCCTCCATGTACTTCTGCAAGCAGTCTTCTGATGCCAACGGTCAATTTGCATACTGTGAACAAACTAATGCTGCTTGTCAAGCCCGACAAGCCTGGAGGTACAGTTATGGAGCTACATGCAGATAGATAGAAGAGATAAAGCCAATGGTGTATTCTATCACAGCAGAATGAATTAAAAGGGATAGCATTCCTATAGTGCATATAGACCATAAATAACCTGCCTACTTTTCCCACTAATGCATTCTTAACAATCAGGCATTCTTTAAATAAAAACCTTTTATAAATTGTGCCTGTTTTAATGGAGAGAAATACTGACTTCTAAAGGGTTAACAGTATGAGACTAAGCTTTGTGATCTCCAGCAGGGTCCAGAAAAGGTAACTAATTGTACACATCAAGCACGCCTCTGAAACTCCAGGCACTAGCCCTAGGCAGCACCTGCATATAAACAGACCCGGAACTTCTCAGACAAACTATGTCTTTACCAACTGCCTAAGAACAAATACAGGAACCCTACTGCCATCGATTCATAGATTGTTAGGGGATGGAAGGGACCTTGCAGACCACTGGGTCCAGCCCCCCTGCTCTAGGCAGGAAGACAATGAGGAGGACAACTGGGGTTAGGTGACCCCAGCAAGGTGACTGTCCAGTCTCCTCTTGAAAACCTCCAAGGTAGGTGACTGCACCACCTCTGGAGGAAGTTTATTCTACAGTCTGGACACCCTGACTGTGAAGGAGTTTTTCCTAGTATGAAGCTTGAAGTGGCCTTCCAGGAGTTTGTATCCATTGGTCCTGGACTTCCCCGGGGGTGCCCTAGTGAACAGTTGTTCACTGACCTCCTAATGCCCTCCTCTGATATAGTGGTAAGCCACTATCAAGTCCCCTCTCAACCTTCTCTTCTTCAGGCTAAAGAGATCCAGGTCCATCAGCCTTTCCTTGTATGGCTATCCTTGCCAGTCCCTGATCATACGGGTGGCTCTTTTCTGGACCCTCTCAAGTTTTTCCACGTCCTTATTGAAGTGTGGCACCTGGAACTGGACACAGTACTCCAACTGTGGTCTCACCAGTGCTGAGTAGAGCGGGAGTATCACTTTCTTAGTTTTACACAAGATGCATCAGTTGATGCATGCCAGTGTGTTATTTGCCCCGCTGACCACCGCCTTGCACTAATGGGTCATAATCATGTGACGGTTAATCATTACCCCAGGTCCCTTTCGGCCATGATGCAAGTCAAGCGATCACCACAGAGCCTGTATGTATGCTGAGGGTTGTCTGATCCCAGATGAAGCACCTTACACTTGGAAGTGTTAAACTGCATCTGGTTCTGGTCTGCCCAACTCTCGAGCCTGTCCAGATCCGCTTGTATCTGCAACCTATCTTCTGGCGTGACCACACTGCCTCATAACTTGGTGTCATCCACAAACTTGGCCAGCGAGCTTTTCACTTCCCTATTCAAATCATTGACAAAGATGTTGAAAAGCACCAGTCTAAACACAGACCCCTGAGGGAGGGACACCACTGGCCACTTCACGCCAGGATGACACAGATCTGTTCATGAGAACTCTCTGGGTCCTATCCTGTAGCCAGTTTCCCACCCATTGAACTGTCAAGCAGTTGAGCCACAATCTTCCAGTTTTCCCACAAGGATATTGTGGGATACTAGATCAAAAGCCTTTTGGAAGTCTAGGTATATAACATATACCTGCTCATCTCCCATGTCCAGGTGACAAGAGACCTGGTTGTAGAAGATGAGATTGGTAAGACAAGACCTACCCATGACAAAGCCATGCTGGCTGTCATTCAGATTCTTAGCTTCCATGAGTATATCACACATAGATTCTTTAACGAGCTTTTCCAGAATTTTCCCTGGGATAGAGGTTAGGCTAATTGGCCTATAGTTGCCTGGGTCCTCCCTCCTCCCCTTCTTGAAGATGGGCACAATGTTGGCCCTCTTCCAGTCCTCAGGGATTTCCCCCGTGTGCCACAAATTTTGAAAGAGCTTTGCCAGGGTTTCCACGATGACCTCAGCCAGCTCCTTCAGCACTCTCGGATGAAGTCTATCCAGTCCTGATGACTTATACATATCTAGTTTTTCTAGTTGGTATTGCACCTGTTCAGCATCCACAGTGGGGAGGCTGCCATTCCCAGCATGCCCCCTAAAGAAGGACTTCTTACTGCCCTTGATTCCCATGGCTAACCTAAACTCGGTCACCACCTTGGCTTTCCTGATCATTTCGCTACAAGTGCTGGCCACTGTTGTATAGTCTTCAAGGACCACCACCGCTAGCTTCCACTGTGTATACACTTCTTTTTTCTTTTTTAAGAGGACTGCAAAGTTAGGAGGGCTTGTCAACCCTTCTGCTTCCTTTCCTCTTTGCAGGAACAGTTTTCTTTTGTGCTTTGAGGATCATATCCTTGAGCAATGACCACTCTTCATGCACCCCATTCGCCTTCCCTTCCTGGTCCCGCATCGCCTCCCCTACTAATGCTCTGAGCCTGCTGAAGTCAGCATTTTTGAAGTCCAGGACTTCAATACTGCTGGTTGATTTGTTGACCTTGTAGCAGATGGTGAACCTGATCATTTCATAGTCACTGTCACCCAGGTTACCCTCAGTGTTCAAGGCACACACCAGATCATCTTCTTTGGCCAAGGCCAAGTCTAGGAGAGCATTACCTCTGGTTGGCCCTTGCACTTCCTGGATCAGAAATTGCTCCTCAATCACAGTCAAGAAACTGCATGAATGATTGGATCTAGCCAAGTGTTCCTCCCAGTCTATGTCCAGGTAATTGAAGTCATGCATGACAAAAAAGTCCTTTGCACACATGGCCTCTGTCAGTTCTCAAGAGAACTCCAGATCCAGCTCTCCTTGGTTTGGGGGCCTGCAGTAAATGCCTAGTTAGGTTTCTCTCACCTTGCCCCTCCCTGCCCCCCACTTTAACCCTCCACGCGCTCCCTCATACCTTGATGCAGAGGGTTTCAAGCTGCTTATGTCTGGAGCCAAGAAAGGGATCTTGGAGTCATTAATGACTCCAAGACGAACATGAGCTGCCAATGCCAGACCACAACCAGCAAGGCTAGCCATACCTTGTCATGCATCCAAAGGTACATCTCAAGCCGGTCCAGAGAGGTGATACTCCCCCTCTATGTGACTTTGGTCAGGCTGCAGTTGAAGTACTGCATCCAATACAGGGCACCACACTTCAAAAGGGATGTGGCCAGCCTGGAGAGGGTTCAGAGAAGGTCCACACGCTTGGTGAGAGGGCAGCAGGACAGGCCCTGAGGAGAGACTGAAGGACCTGAAACTGTTCAGCCTCAGCAACAGAAGGCTGAGGGGGGACCTGGTGGCTGCCTGCAAGTTCATCAGGGGGGATCAACAGCAAATAGGCAGAGCTCTTTTCTCCCCAGCACCACCTGGTGTGACAAGGAATAATAGTCATAAGCTGATGGAAAATAGGTTTAGGCTGGAGATCAGAAGGCAATATTTTTACAGCTAGGGTGGAACCAACTTCCCAGGGAGGTGGTCCTCGCCCCTACCTTGGGCAAATTCAAGAGGAGGTTGGATGACCTGTCTGGGGTCTTGTGAAACCAGCATTCATTCCTGCCTGTGATATGGGGTCAGGCTAAATGATCTGTTCAGGTCCCTCCTGACCCTAGCTACTACGAAACTATAAGTTACACTCCAATTAAGTGAGGAGCCTCACCTGGTCTCCATGATCCCTACCAGATCATATTGTCCTGAAGAGCAGGAGAGCTAGCTCCAAGCACATCCCTGTTCTGGCAGTGCTTCTCCCCCTCCCCACCCACCAGGGAGCAAGCTAAAGATACACCCGCTTTTAAAAATCTTGATGCGTCCTTTCATAAGGAGACAAATGAGGAGAGTTCAATGGTAACTCACCTGATCAGTTAGAGGCAAGACCAGACCTCAGCCTTCAGCTTTCCTGCAATAAAATCATTTTGGAGATAAAGAGAATAGCCCATAAAGAGTCTAAAGGTGCACTGTGCAAAGGAGTTAGGAACAATGAGAATATCTCCATGTGCAAGTAAAATTGGTGGAAGAATTTTAGAGAAGCAGAATGAAATGATTGGAACTGGTCAAATTCTGCATACCATAGATTTTGCTATGACAGAACACCTCCTTTCAAATATCAAATTTTATAAAAGATTGCCAGCGCTGTGAAAACTTTCCCATCTCTATAGTCTTAGTTGACATATTTTACTCATTTTTTTTTAATTATGGAAAGTGGTCCTTTTTAACAGCCCTGTTTCCAATAAGAAAATGGATTTTAGCAGATGACAAATTTCTATAATTGTTTCAAGAGCTATTTCAATATAATTTTAATTAGAAAACTGCAAAAATGTCCGTCACCCAGACAAATGGGTCTGATGTTGAACCCCAGTAAAGAGGAAGAACTTTAAAATCAGAAGCAGTCATTTTCCCCATCAGTTGACCAGCTCCGATACTTATTCCAGTTAGAATTTAGCCAGGGCTTCCCAATCTGACCACTGCAAATTATATGGTTTTATGGTCATTTAACTAATTCAGTGTCAAAAGTCAACAGTCAGAAGTCAACAGTTGGCAGTGGTTTTAGGTTGCATGCCCTAAAGATACACAATATTATCCAACACTCCAGAACTGTAAAGTTAAAAAAGCAGCATTTTTTTATGTGCCTAAAACACACAATTTAGCTTTCCACCTTCCCATCTCTACACTGGAAACCTGTTGGAGAAGGAAGCACAACAGCAATGAAGGGTTTCACCCCATTTGAACTTGGTACAATTCCAAAGGTTGAAAGTTGTACTAAAGAAATTACAATGACATGGCAAGAATGAGGCATTTTCTGTCTCATCCAAAGCCAGGAAGTTCAGTGGCACAGAGCCCTCAAGCATGATGCCACAGTACTGTTTTCATACTAGCCCTGGAGGAAAGAAAGCTACATAACTCAGTTGCCAGCCTCACTTTCCTGATGTATTTAGGCCTTTAATTAGCGCTTTCCCAGCCCTACACAGGATACTGCCCAGGCAAGACACCTCTGCTGCAGTCCCTGCTATGAATGCAGTGTAACCATTGCCTCAGGCAATTGTCAATTCTACAATTACAAAAAAAAGTCTCATAATTAATGGCTCTAGACTAACAATATACAATGGATATACTAGTTCTGTGCCTGTGTGTAAACTTCCCCCATCCTCACTAGGAGAGATTACTCTCCAGAGAGACAGTACACTGTTCCTTTATGGAAGTTCTTTTCCACTGCAGCAATCTACTGCATAGTTTTTCAACCTGTGGTAGACATACCCTGGGGATACACAAGACACAGGCAGGGGATCCACGTTTACCCCGACATTTGCTCTCTTGCCCCTTTTTCCTCTCAAAACTATGGCAAAAAATTTGGTGTGTGACACATTGCGCAGTACTTTAAATTCTCCAGTAATAATCTGGTTCAGCCCTCCTAGCTTTGACAAATATCACCTCTGGCTCAAGTACATACTTGAGTTGTGCACCCCTGGTGTAAAAGGTGGCAATCCTACCCACACCAGATCAAACATCTGTTATATCACAGCCTTATGTACACAGCTGTTCTTCCAACATATGGCACATAGTCTGTAAATAGAAAATCCCCTGGAAAACTGAGTGTTGGGGTACTTATTAAAATTTTCAGAAGTTACGGCATACTCGCTACTTAAAAAGTTGAGAAACACTCATCTACTGGATCTTTAATGAAGCAGTGTTATTCATTCTCTCTTTACAGAGTCAAGGATTTTGGTACAAGTGCTTCTCTGCCTGCAGACCAGGATAATCTCAGGCAAGTCATGCCCCCCTACCATGTCTTCAGTTTCCCTTCTACGTGACATAAGTAATGGCCTCTATTTTATCAAAATGCTTTGAGATCAATAGATACAAGGCACTCTATAGTCATAAGAAAGAACTGTTTAGAAGGAGATCATGGGAGAGGTCTGAAGAAATGCCATGAAAAGAACTGGCACTTTGATGGGTGCCCTGAGTCTATCAAGGAGTGCCTTATGTCTAAAAAAGGCTGAGAACTGATGAAACCATCGCTAGTTGTACTGGTTTTTCAGAGCACCTACAGCTGTCGCTGCCAAGTTGATATCCAGGAAAATCTTTGGCAATAAAACCTCTCTCACAGCAGATACAAACTTCTTATCGAACATTTTCACTCCCGTTTTTTAACCCCTCAGTATCTTTTTTCCCTGTTCCCTGGCAGAAAAGTTCAAGATTGAGCAGCACCAGGAATAGATTTACAAAGAGCAAACCCCCAGCATAATGCTCCCACCTCTAGAAATCTTACACACCCACAGGAAGGTATAAATAACTATAAATTTATTAGTAAAGCAAAACCATTTGACACTCACACAGAAGAGCTGGACAGGTTAATACAATGTACATATATACACACACGTATCGAATATAGTCTTATAAACACATGGAGAGCAGTGTTAAAGGCACTGCAAGCCACACAGAGACCTCATTGCTCACGGGTGCAACTTCACACAGCCCTGCTAGGTCACAGAACTGGAGTTACAGGCATAGGTGTTGAGGAACTATCAATAACCTCACCCTATCAGGGCCCCAAAGATGCCTCTGCTATTGACACAGCTCCCTGGCAATGAAGAACTGCCCCTGAAAAGCAATCAGATCCACTGATCCTATAAAAGTTTAGAGACAAGCACATGGAGTCATGGGTTACAATTCCACCTTGAGGTTCCAGCAGGAGGATTTGCTCTCAGAAGTGTAGGGATATTGTGAAGCTCAGTTCCCTGATGTCCATAGGATGCTATCAAGGAACAAAGAGTATCACAAACCTCAAGAGATGCTTGAGCGGTCAGAACCTCACAATGGAGTTGTAGCCCCAAAATTCAGACTTGCCTGTCATTATTGCATCTCTACATTATGAATGTGTGTAAAGGAACTTAAAATCTTCCTATACGCTAACTCATTGTGTCACAGCTTCATAAAAGAGAAACACTCCAGAGAATGAGACTGATTTCTTGCTTCATTTGTTAAGCAATTTGTTACTAATTGCAGTTCTGGGTTGATGGTACTGCCTGAAAGAAATAAAGAGTGCTCTTCTCCAAAACACCAAGCAAGCCAGGAGTGTTAAGAGGACAGTCAAGAGACCGTAAAAACCTATTGTTATAAGATGGTTTTTCCCCTCATCTCTCCTGCAGATTTGCCTTTCATTGTCCATCTTCACCCACATGAACCCTGCCAGCAGCCACACAAGCAGTGAAAAAATACTTCCCTGCTCAGATCTAAGAGGGACACCCTCCCTCACCATCAGGCCTCAAAACAGTCACCAGACATGGGACTGAGATTATATAACTGTCACCAGGGAGGCTTCACATCTTGGTAAGACCAGAAGACTCATCTAGCTTATCAGCACAAGACACCGTCCACTAGTCTCCCCGTCCCAGCCTTCCAAATTCTCTCTTCCCAAACAAGACTGGGCAAAACATCTTTTCAAACTTTTCCTATACTTTACCACCAGCACACACCAAGGCTGAACTGATGTGCCTACCTGTACTATTGCTGAGGACTCCAATTGCCAAGGAACATGGCCACCAGAGCCCAAGCCTCTCCTAACTTTGGTTCAGTGGGGCTTTGAAGGTAAGGACTGAAAGGGGGGTGCCCATATCTCATCAGAATTCACCAGAAGCTGGAGGACTAAACTCCCAGCTTAGGAGTCTGTGACCTTTAGATAATTTATTTTTGAAGACCCTTAGTAGAAAATAATACATGATTTATAAATAAAGAAGCCAACGTGCGGTGCAAAGAACTCTGAATGCTTATAATCAGCACTCAAGAGGCAGAAAATAATGAACTAGAAAGCACACATCAGCTGTGAAGAGCTGGAGACAGAATCTGCAGGTCCCTAATTGCTGAGGTATGATAGAAACATCTCTATCCTCCCATCTTCTCTGGGTGATTCAAAGTTCCATCCTTTTATTCCTGTTCTTCTGGTCTCTTAGCATGAAGCCCATGATGATCAGCCGCATTTAACATGTTGCCACCATTTACCAGATAACGTCTCAAGTGCTCAGCTACTGTCCCTGGGTTCTCATGCAAAACGTCCTGTACTTGAATATGCCAAACTTATTTTGCTAGACAACATTTTGTGAGGGCTCTGATAAACCTTGATGTAACCTCTGCAACACAGTTGGGTAAGAAAATTTAGAAGCATCTAAAGGCAGAGAAAGGAGGTGTAGAGACACTTGGAGTCTCTCACAACAAACTGAAGATGGGAGAGAAAGGAAGTGCAACACACAAACAGAGTTTAACACTTTTTACTCCATAGAGGCTTTGGCAACATTTGCTCTTTGGTTTGAAAGTAAAAACACCAACTGAAAAACAGTTAACAGTAGAAGATCCCATTTGCCCCATAGGATGGTGCCTGTCAATCACTTATACAAGGCAGCCACTGACCCAACACCAAGAACCCACCCCAGTCCCCACACTGCCGGTCACTGTAGGTGGGTGCCTCTCAGAATTCTCTTCCACACTATTTCTACCGCTTTCTCCAATAAAGAAAACAAACCATCTCTGGAAGGCACAGCAATGGAGACCAACCGTCTTCTCCCTGCTCAGAACATATTTAATGGAACAGCTTGGACTTAAACAGTTATTTTTACCTTACAAAAATAAATCAGGATTATAGTATCACTCTATAATCCACTTTGTCCCCCAACTCCCCTTCCTCCCCCTTGCCCCAGGGACAGCATTTTAAACACCGTCAATGAAACGTGCACACTTATCCACTCACCCATACCTGCTCCTGGAGGAAATGCCATCATCTAAGCTACCCATTTTCCTTTCCCCTTTAAATAGAACAGAATTGCCCTCTGGCCAAGCAAAACACAGTGAGTACAACCCGGAGGCCACTCATGTCCAATTCAACTGATTTGCATGAGGATTGATAAAGCTTAAGGCCAACTTCTGCAAACCTAGGTGCTTACAGTTCTAATTCGTTTTCTAAGTACCTGAATCAGTGGCCTTTTTGTTTTCTGTGGCCTCACAAAAAATAATGGAACATGTTTAGCATTCCTGTGCTTGGGCTGGCCATTTTTGAGGTACCTAATTCTTACTTCTGAAATCTTACCTTGAGCACCAGAGGCTTTAAATTTTGGGTTCAAATTCTTACTAACTCCCAGAAATTTCTATAGCCCTACAATACATTCCCCTTCATCAGGATGCAGCCGCACTAAGTGGAAGACTTCGATAACAGCCCACAGTACACACAGGCTTGATACCTGCAACCCTCCAGCTGGGAATGTTGCAGCAATACTTTACATTTCCACATACTGAACATGGATTCAAGAAACCTTGAGCTTGATTTTGTAACATGATTTTAATGGTGATCTGGCAGCATGAAATGGACTTATGCAAGTGAGAACTTCTACCAGAAATTAACCCTTGCCCAGGTAACACAGAACTAACCTGAGGGCTCTTATAGCACATTTGTTCCCTGAGTAGGGGACTGAGCAGGAGGAGGAGGGCTGGAATGCATCACCATCATTCACCTCAAGGACCACAAGCCTATCTGCTACAGAAAGAATCTTGGGCACAAGCCCACACAGAAACTGTTCACCCCTCTAGAAACAGAGCAGGCTAGGCAGTGTGCACCAACACAGCTCTTGGGACAAATAATGCAAAAACAGTAACAGGAGGAAGGTCAGAGGTTAATAACAAGTGCTCCAAGGGGGGACACCAAGCACAGCATGCTGGCCAGAGCTCGCTGGCCCTCACTCAAGGACAACAGGAAGCAAAGTTAGTTAGAGCAGTCTCTGCTCTGCCGTAATCCAGCAGGCCCCGTTCTGTATTTCTATCCCAAGCACAGGAATGTGCTAATAGAAGCAGCAGGCCTCCTTTGAATGGTCTCATCCCCACAACACACCACTTCAGTGCAGGCCAAGATGCACTGTATTGAGTTGCACAGGTCTCTGGAGAAGATAGAAGGCTGTTTCAAAATTTCATAGATTCACAAATGCTAGGGTCGGATGGGACCTCAACAGATCAATGGGTCTGACCCCCTGCCTAGACAGGAAAGAGTGCTGGGGTCAGATGGCCCCAGCCAGATACCTATCCAGCCTTCTCTTAAAGACCCCCAAGGTAAGGGAGAGCACCACCACCCTTGGAAGCCCATTCCAAATTTTGGCCACCCTTACTGCAAAGTTTTTCCTGATGTTTAGCCAAAATCTGCTTTCTGTCAGTTTGTGACCATTGTTCATTGTTACCCCAAGAATCGCCCTGGTGAACACAGCATCTCCGATCCCTTGCTGCACTCCCCTAATGAATTTGTAGGCAGCCACATCACCTCACAGCCTTCTCTTGCAGAGGCTGAAGAGGTCCTGGTCCCTCAGTCTCTCCTCACAGGGCTTGTCCTGTAAGTCCCTAACCATATGAGTGGCCTTCCTCTGGACCCTCCTGAGCCTATCAACATCCTTCTTGAAGTACGGCACCCAAAACTGGACGCAGCACTTCAACTGCAGTCTGACCAATGCCACATAGAGGGCAAGGAGTATCACCTCCTTGGTTCTATTTGTCATGCATCTGCTGATGCATGATAAAGTGCGGTTAGCTTTGCTGATGATTTTGTCACACTGACAACTCATGTTTACCTTGGAGTCCACTGTAACTCCAAAATCCCTTTCTGCTTCTGTGCTTCTGAGAGGGTCACTTCCCAGCCAGTAGGTATGCCAGATATTTTTGCATTCTGCACTTGTCCTTGTTGTACTGCATCCTATTGTGTACTGCCCTCTTTTTTAACCTGTCCCAGTCTGCCTGCAATCATTCCCTACCCTCCAGAGTGTGCACTTCATCCCACAATTTAGTATTATCCACAAACTTGCACAAAGTACACTTCATGCCCATATCCAAATCACTGATGAAGATATTGAAGAGTACAGGTCCAAGGACCAAACCCTGAGGGACCCCACTACCCACATCCTTCCAGGTCAATACCAACCCATCTACTACCACTCTCTGGGTGCAATCGCTAAGCCAATTTGCCACCCACCAGACTGTGTAACCATCTGTCTCAGCCTCTTAATTTATTTGTGAGAATGGGATGAGATATTGTATCAAAGGCCTTGCTAAAATCCATGAAAATGACATTCACCTCTACTGCATCTAAGCATTTTGTGACCCCATCATAAAACCAAACCAGACTGGTCAGGCATGATCTAGCTGCTACAAACCCATGCTGGTTTCCCTAATCCATCCTAGTTTCCTTGATTTCAACAAGGCTGCTTGAAAATTTCACTTGGCTGGGCCCGCATACCTACTTAAACCTTCTTCCACTTAGCAAGTAACATCCTGTACCTGCCACAGATAGAATGAGCTATCACATCACTAGCATCAGGGGCAGGCCTCTGGCAAGTGCTACCAGCTGTGAGTTTCCAAATGAAAGCACCCTCAGCTAGGACAGAGCAAAATCTTCCACCTGAATGATGAAATACCAATCCTCACCCTCAGTTCTCAGTGGAGTACCAAGCGTCACCTCCCCATGCCTGTCTGTATATACAAGACCAACTTATACACAGGACAGACACAACTACTGCTCCCTCCTCTCACCAAAAGCACCTGTTAAGGGCTGGAGCAGGTGGTCAGGATACCCATGATACACTGTACTGCCCAGCCAGCATTGCTAGTCTAGAGAAGTCCAGCACATGACTCACTGTTTGGCTCTAAGTCAGAAGCACACAGTCAAACACAACCAGAATGAGCACTATTGCCAGGAGGAAACAAAATTAAGTGTAGCTTGGTTCCCCATTTCTAACACTGGCCTAAAGCTTGGAAGAGGTACTGAGTTGAAAAGACAGAATGCTAAAGAGTTTGCTGGACCCCTGCAGCAATAAGTCAGAAATCAAACTGGGACAAAAAAGAGAATTATTTCTTAATAACAACAGTATTGCTCAGTGATTGCCCTCTCCCTCTTCTGGCACCTCACAGCAAAAGTACTGAGATTGCAGGAACCGCACAGCCACTCCCTACTATATATTCATATCCGCACCTCTCTTATCCCAAGGGACTGGTATTTACCACCCATAATAAAACCTATTGTCTGCCATTTAGCTACAGTACAGCCTCATTAATCCACATTTTGGTCTCTCCCCAGCAGTTCAAACAACAGCTGGCAGAGCAACTGTGAGTGAGGTCTATTACTGCAACTCTAGTGGCAAACACTAATGCAAAACATTGACTTGTATATTTAAACTGTCAGTAGCTGCTGCTGTCAAAATAACTCCAGCGAGAACACTGGGACACATTCTTGATTTGTTTTGTTTTAATTTTAAATGAATGCATTCACTTCTGAGTCCATTCAGAAGTGTGGGTCATTCCCAAAGGACCTCCCAAGGCATTTGTGCAAATTAGTGTAAAACACAGGTTTCTGCATCTGGAACAATAAAACTTGCCTCCACAGCTAGGTCTGTTATATTTGAATGGACTTTAAAATTTGGTTTCTTAGTATATTCCTCCTGAATCTAACCTTCTGTTTGCGATGCCTCAAGCACCACCCCCCACCCCCAAGCCATTCACAAAGACAGACCTGAACAAGATGAACTTGCCTTGATCTTGTTTCATATTTTACTCCTACAATTAAACATACACTGAACTCACTATATATTAAACATCAAAAACAGCTACCTAGAACTGAATATCTCTTTTAAAATCCAAGTTATCACATCTCTTTTTTTAAAAGATCCAAAATGACATCAAATTAAACTATACAAGATTCTTTTTTTCTTTTTAATGAATATTAACAAACTGCTTCAAAAAAGCAAAATGGAAAAAAATAACAATGCAGACAGAAAACTTGATAGGAGGAGGTTCTATATATCTGAGGCAGCATGAAATATGATGAGCATCAGTCACTCCTCCTTGGGCATCAGAGAACACGGTTTATTTTGGCGTTCTTAAAGCTGCAAATGAGGAAAAGAGAACTCCACCCCATTCATTCAAATGGTTCCAGCCCCCTCAAGGAAACAAGCTCTGGTCCTCTTTGCAATGCAGGAAGTGAAACTGTAATAGAGAAGAAAGCCCTCCCTCCTCTATTTGAATCATCTGAATCTCTTGAGACTAAACAGGCACAACCCAGCCTTCTGCAAGGAAACGGAGGCATCTTGTTCCACTGTAACACTTATCATACGGACCCCCTCTCCAATGTAGACCATTGAATGGCCACTGCTCTCAATAATTACAACAGACTACAACACTCCCAGTTCAGACAAACACTGGTCAACCAAGCCAAGCAAAGTGGGAGGAAGGAAACAATTATGGGTAATCCAATGGGCATGCCCCTTGCCTAGAAAAAGTGTCTCGATGTCAGCTGATGAACCTTGGTCATGAGAAGCCAACAACACTGTGCAGCTGGCAGCTTTTGGGCAGCTTCATCAAGCAGAATAATATATGATAGGGAATTTGTATTGGGATCTAGGCATTTATCCTAGTTGCAATAAAATGAACTATATCCTCCTCTAGAAAATTTGCAAGGGGCAAGGGAAGAGGAAGATCAGTTCACAGGGAATCTCGCTAGGAAAAGTTTTCATTCCCTTATCTTCTGCCAACCTGCCTCTTCCCAAAGAGACAATTACATAAACGTGGATTAGCCTCCACAAACACAACTAGAAAAATCATAACCCTAAAGGTCACGATGCAATTCCCTGGATGTGGAGTTTGGGTTATAATTTTAGAACTCCCGATTTGATACCTCATTTCTGGCATATTCTGCTTATTAAGCTAATTTCCAAATAAACATATCTTCTGTAGAAATCCAAGAGACTGCACTTTAGCAGTAGCATCTTCCCCACCCCTTGGTGTTTTACTGCTACTTATAACTCCCTGGTTTACGCATCAATGCAAGTGCAAGGGCTACTATTTTACATCCAATCCAAGTGCGTTGCTAAGTGCTATAAAAGGATTTGTGTGCTGGCAGCAGTTGCAAGACCCTATCATGGCAATGTCCCTCAAGACAGCTGTAAGTCTTAGGAAAGTCCAAAGTGTCCCTAGATGAGCAGCTTGGAAGCTTGAGGGTTCTCAGACTATTCCAATCAGGAATACAGGTGGCCTGAGGAGTTAGCCTGATGGGTTAGTCTTAGGGGTTGCGGTTTATTTAAGTAATGTGCAGCATTCATGCCCCACCTCAATTCCAGAGTTTGGGGGTGAGGGGGGAGCAATAAGAGGAATAGAGCCTTTGCTAAAAGCTACTGCATGATTTCAGTCAGCTAAGACTGCAAAGGCAGCAAAGTGCTTTTGGAGCACAACTGTCCCACAGCTTCTCCTTCCTGCATGCTACTAGGACATGGGGGAGTACCCAGAGGCATTTAATTAGGCAGTGTAGTTTTAAAATGATCTTTATAAGCTACCTTGTTAAGATGGAACTAGTAAGCTGGAAGGCCCCTGAGCCCCCAAGGAGAAGTAACGCTGGGGCCTGGCTTGAGAGACCTGGGCCTCTCTCAAAAAAAAAAAAAAAAGTGAGTTATCCAGTTCTCTCAGGAGACCTCGGTACTGGGGGACATGTGAGAAGGACAACAGTTTACAGGCAGTGGCTGAGAAAGGACCTATGAGCTCACAACACTGAACTGCAGTTGCAAGAAAAACTATAAACCAGGAGAGAACAGACAGGAACAGGATTCATTTCCATCCTTTGCCTCCCTTTTCCTCCATGCCCCCTCTTGGGCTTTGCACATCACTAAAACACCAAATGCAGGTGGAAATATACAGAGGCCAGGGTGATGTCTAACCAGACTGGCAGGTCTTCTCCCACTGCCCTCCCAAGGTCCGGGAATCCGCCTTGTACAAGAAAAGAGAAGGGGCTGTTGAAGAGGTTCACATGCAAGTAGAAACCTGTGGGGGCAGCTCAGGGCAAGCACGCAGCCACCTGATATGCCCCTTCGGTAGTGTGCTGGACACTGTGCTCCTGCAGCAGGCCCAAGTCCAGGAACCTCTCACCACACCACATGCACTTGTACTGCTGCTCCCGGGCATGCACACTGTGGTGCTTGTTGAGGTGCTCGCGCTGCTTGAAGGCCTTCTCGCATGAGGGGCACTTGTATGGCTTCTCGCCTGTGTGCACCCGGCGATGGCGCTGCAGGTCCGAGGCATATTTGAATCGCTTCTCACAGTCTGGGCACTTCAGGGGCTTCTCGCGCACTGGGTCACAGCGGTGCTGCACGAACTCTGAGGAAGAGAAGAAGCGTCTCTCACACAGTGTGCACTTGAGCGGCTTCTCAGTACAGTGCGACAGCTGGTGCTTCTGCAAAGCCGAGGACCTCTTGTAGGATTTGTTGCACACAGTACACTTGAAGGGGCGCTCAGCATTCTGCACACATTTGTGCCGCAGAAGCTCTGAAGACTGGTTGAAGCCCTTCTGACACACATTGCACTTAAAGAGGTTCTCAATGCCATGCACATGCTGGTGGTAGACCAGGTGGGAGGGCTGCACAAAGCCCTTCTCACAGAGGCTGCACTTGAAGGGTTCCTCCACCTTGTGAGTGCGGCGGTGGCGCATGAGGGCATACTGCTGTTTGAAGCTCATCTGGCAGAGGTCGCACTTAAAGGGCCTCTCCTCACTGTGGGTGCGCTCATGCTGCCGCAGGTCTGAGGGGCGCTTGAACGACTTTTGGCACTCGCCACAGCGGAATGGGCGCTCCCCACTGGGTGTGCACTGGTGGTGCAGCAGCTCCGACGACTCCTTGAAGTGCAGCTCACAGACATTGCACTTGAAGAGGTGCTCACCTGAGTGGGCATACATATGGCGGACCAGGTGTGAGCGATGCTTGAAGGTCTTTTCACACACTGTGCACTTGTAGGGCCGCTCTGAGCTGTGTGTCCGCTTGTGGTGCACCAGATGTGAGGACTGGCTGAAGCTTTTGTCGCACAGGGTACACTTGTAGGGCTTCTCGCCCGTGTGGATGCGCTCGTGCCGCGACAGCTCTGAGAGGTGCTTGAAGGTCTTTTGGCAGATGGAACAGCTGTATGGCTTGTCTGATGGGTCCAGAGGCTGGGCATGCTCCACCTCAGGAGGCTTGTAGGTCTTCTCACAAATGGAGCACTTCATGGCATTGCCATTGTGCACGTTATGGTGCTGTGCTAGGGAGGTGAGTAGAGAGAAGCCCATTTTGCACACACCACACACAAAAGGTTTCTGTTCCACCTGGATGCACTGGTGCTCCAGGAGGTCGGTGGCCTGGTGGAAGATCTTCAGGCACTGCGTGCACTGGAAAGAGCGGTCATGCCCAGGCAGGCACTGGTGCTCATGTGGATTGGACAGGTGAGTGAGGTCATGGCCACACACGCCACATTTGTGGGAGGGTTCTCCAGCCTGGATCGGCGGGTGCTGGTGGTGCTGCAAATTGGGGTCCGGTTGGAGCAGGATGCCATAGACTGCACAACCCAAGGCGTTCTCAGCCGTGCTCGGAGGGATTGAATGCTCTGCAAGTGCCGCTGTCCCAGCGTGATGGGGTTGCTGTTGTGCTTGTTGTTGTTGTTGTTGTTGTTGTTGCTGCTGCTGCTGCTGCTGCTGCTGCTGCTGCTATAATTCCCAGCAGCTGGCCCTGAATTTGGGGATGGGAAATCCAGCCCAGTCTCAAATCTCAGGAGGAGAAGATGGAAAGCACCCTTTGCAAGATCATTTCAAGTTTCAACAACAACAACAACAACAAAAGAATATATATTAAAGCCAAAAGCAAAAGTGTTTTGAAGATGATGGGAGGCCCTTTTCCGTGCTGGCCTGTTGCGCTCACATTTGTGAAAGGTGATGGAGGCACTCCAAGGAACAGCTCTGCAGGGAAGAAGACAGCTGACATCAGTTCCCAAAGGTAAGCAAGACACCTTCACATTCAATCCTTTTTGCTGTGGCTCAGTTTTACTATTCCGCAAAAAAACAAAGCAAATGTAGGGGTTCTGAAATAGGAGGAATGTGGGCCAAGTTTTATTTGGTACTAGCAGGGGACCAATCCTGTCACAACCCAGTTAGACATTCTCTTCAGAGTCCCTAACTCACACTATACAAGCTGTGCTGCAGTGATGAGCTGCCTTGTTTTCTGGCTCCCTGCACTGTGAGTTGGATATGGTCTTCCAAAAGAGGATGCATGCATACAACTGTGTGTCAAGCAGCTGTTTCACTTTATAGATACTCTTGGGGTTCTTTCAGCCACATTTAAGGCATAAATTAAGATTATCTGGTGACCTGTCACCATCCCTTGCTCAATTATCTCAGCGGAGGACTGACTATGCAAGTTAATTGGATTAATACAAGCAAGGCTCAGATTTGGTTTCAATAAATGTTTTTGTTGCAAAAGCACTGACTAGAGACCATGGCAGTAGCTTTCTAGCCACAACACAAACCCCCAACCTTTTTTGAATATTTGATGTAAAGCTCTCTCAAGAGAGTATACAACTATTTGACTAAAAATGCTACATTGCAAAAATGCTTACAAACATCTGTAGCAGCAACTGAAACAGGAGCTTCCTGAATTCAGACATACTAAGCATGCAATATTAGTTTCACTGTCAGGCAGACTGAAGTGCTGGATACATGCTGCTTTATGCTTAAAAAAAAAAATCCTAATTTTATTAGCAATGCCCTCTGATTCAAGTAGGACTGGTTGAGTAGCACAAGCTCACTGGGAGAAACAGTCCATGGTGATGCTTCAGAATTTACTTCCTGTCCCTATCTCTTTTAGCATGCCTGACAATCCAGATGCAGAAATGGAATCCAACCCTGAAGAAGAGATTCTCAGCTGTACAGTTCCACTGGCAGCATTCTATTTAGAGACTGGGAGGAACAAGAGAACGCCTATAAAACAAATATTTTTGCTTTCCTTATGGGCCCTTCTCAGCATTAACCCCATTACAGGCAGAACACAGAATCCACATGTGGGTCCCTTAGTGAATCTAGCCAGAGCACATCATGTAATTGGCAAGCTGCAAACAGACATGGTTAAAACTATGGAAGAAAAAAAAATGGAAACTAAAAACTTAAGCTGTGTTTATACTCATTAGTCTAATAACAAGCATCACATTTAACAGCAAGAGGTTTTGATCCCTCCAGATACATTATTTTTGTTCTACTACTAAGAGGACTAAATCCATTAGGAGACAAGGGAAGAACCAGCAAGGCCCAAGTGCAGGCAAAACCCTAGTGAATTCCCAGTACCATGCTGCAGCTGTTGAGAAGAATGGTACTGGTATTCCTACCAGACCATTATTCCAAATCCCTGTTCAAGATCTACATCCTTCCTGTCGGTTATTAAGTAATAAGTACCTGTGAGTTCAGCAAAAATAACTGGCTTAGTCTTCTACTCATGAAGTAAGAAGACTTTCCCCATTAGTAGCAAGTGGCATAAAAAGAAGCCAGCCCCTGACTCCATATGGTACACCACAGACCTCACCACAGGACATGGGCAGACCAAACAATCATTCCACTGAAAAAAAGGAGATGGATGGGACCAGTTGCACACATATTAATCTACTCTGTTTTGTCTGTCTGCTCTATCCTGTGGTAAGTGGAAGTTAAACTAGGGCAGCATACCCCCAAATGAAACTAAAATGACCATGGTTTAGCATCCACCTACCATGGGACAGAAGAGACAGATGAAGTTATAGCAGATCAATATGATACACATTAAAGAGTAAAGAGTGATCTTAAATGCATAATGGTGTCATCTCTCCATATGCCCAAACATATTTTGGTACTCATCATGATGCCTTACTAACAGTCGGATATTTTGCTAATTTGCCCTCATAAAATGGTATGGATGATATTCAGAAATGACATAAAAAAAAATCTCACAGGTAATGAAACTAGAGAAATTACTCTCTCTAACCCCACATAGTCTATCCTACCCCAGCTTTAAAACTGAGAGGCAAGAACATTTATACAAATCAAATACCAGTAGCTACAGCATCTGAAATAAAACAGTTTAAAAGGACACAACATCCTTTCAGGACCCAAACCAACAACCAACTCCCCTTCAGCAAGGTTATTTTATACACAGCTGTTATGGTGCTCAGTAAGTGGCCGTTTCGTATTAGCAGATGTAGGATTCTGGATGTTTAGACAGTGATCTGACCCAGCAGGAGTATTGCACAGAATTCACAAATACAGCAAGCAGTTAGAAAATACCAACCTGGGTTAACTGAGAACTGCGTACAAGCAAAAGGTAAAGCCAGTTCCCAGTCAAAGTTACTCCTTGGTGGGATTCACAGGAGGGAATTCAAGGAAGTTGAGAATGAAAGCAATACTCCCAAACTGGAGCACTGCAGCAGAAAGGCCGGAAGCGCAGGGAGATCCACTCACCTTGTGCCTCTCCTCCCACCCTGGGGCAGTGAATCTACCTGCCTTCTAACAGCCTCCCGTTTCAGGCCCAGCTTTGCTTCCTGCTCAGCCTCCCGCTGAAGTCACATTATCACAACGATGGTCCTGAAGGAGAGGATGACTTCATGGCACTGGCTGGCAAAATAAAAGGTGGCGACGTGATGGGGAGAAGGACTCAGGGTCCAGGCAAAGCCATTTCACAGCGGCCGAGAGGAAATGGCAGAAGGGCCTGTGCTTTGACTCTCCTCCCCGCTCCGGCCCAGGGCTCCCAGGCTCCGACGTCCGGCCGGCCGCAGCACAGCCTCAAGCTCAAACCTGTTCAACAAGAGCAGTCGTGAGGCGCAGCGCCCAGAATGGTGCCGCGGGCCCGCGCCGCCCCTGCCGCATCCCCAGGAGCCCCGAGTCGGGGCGGGAGCTTCTTCCCTGCCCGGGAGGAGCGAGGGCCGGGCCGGGCCGGGCCGGGCCGGCGGGAGCAGCAGGACCCCCCGGGCCGGCGGAGGGGAGCGCAGACATGGGGGCCGCGCCGCTCCAGAGCCCGGGCCACAAAGTTGAGGACAAAACAAACGCAGGGGGCGGCGCCGGGCCCGAGGGGGGGGAGGCGGGAGCCCCGGGACTAACGGGCGGGGACACAAAGGGGCCGGGCCGCGCTCTCACCTGCAGGCTGGACCGGTGGCGCTGCTGTCACCCGACTCGACCCGGATCGGCTCGGCTCGGCTCGCGGGGGCGGAGGCGGCCGGGCCCAGGGAGGCCCAGACGTCGGCGGGGCGGGGCGGGGCCCCCTGCCGGGCCACGTCACAACTGCGCCTGCGCCGCCCCCTGCGGGCCGCCCGGATGCGCCTGGGGCGACATCCCCCCGGCGGCCCCGCCCCCCCGCGCGGACCGGCTTCGCTGTGCCCCAGCGCCGCCTACCCGGCGCGGAACGGAACGGAACGGAAAGGAAAGGAAAGGAGCGGAGCCGCGGGACCGCGTTCCCGGCCGTACGCCTCGGCTGCTGGAGCACGGGCGGCGAGCCCATGAGCGGGGCGGCGCTGGTGGGCTACAGCGGCAGCAGCGGCTCCGAGGACGAGGAGTCGGGCAGCGCCCGGGCCGGGTGGGTGCCAGGCCCGGAGGCTGAGCCGAGCTGGGGGTGGGGGAGGGCGAGCTGCGCCGGGCTGAGGCCTGGGGCCAGGCCCAGAGCATTCCTCCTGGAGTCTCAGCCGGCGGCTCGGCCCTGCCAGCCTCACGCTCGCTCCTTTTTGCTACCTCCTTTTTTTTTTTCTCCTGAGCCGTGAAAAATGAGAAAGTAGCTTTTCTCTGGCGCAGACCTGGGAGCCGCCACAGCCACGGGTTCCTCTTTGAAGCTCAGGTCTCTTGTGGAGGAATTGGGAGGCAGGCCAGGCCGCTACAGCCTTGGTGGAGAATCGCTGCTCTAAAGGCTGTGGTTGCAGGCCAGCTGGGGAAGCATTTGGAGTCCACATGCACAAGCCATGAAAAGGCAGCTGGTGCCTGGCATGACCCTAGCCCAGGACACTTAAGAAGCTAAGTGCCTCGCGGCTTGCTGTATGTATTGAATAACTCTCTTCCTCTCCGCATACCCCCATTCTCCTGCAGCCCAACAGCTCCCCGCCTTCCGGTACCAACCAGTGTGTTAAACATGTTCAGAGACCAAGAGGAGGAGGTCGTGGATGACAGCACCAAGCATGGTGGGCGTGTGCGCAACTTCCCACATGTGCGGGGCAATTGGACAACATATGTCTACATGCCATGTAGGTAAAATCAGCTCTTTTTTCTCTGTTCCTAGTAATGGGTTGTTGAGAGTAGCAGAAGGGGAGAGAGGAAAGGAGAGTTTCAAGAGAGGAGCTCCCTGTCCCCAGGTTGGGCATAGTGTGGTCAGGAGCAGAGGTTGGGACTGATCCCTGGTGCATGGAAACCCATGTCAGCACTGGAACAAGTCTTGTAGCTACTTTCTCTGCAAACTGACTGGTAGCAGAGCCATTAGCAAGCCCCTTCCCTCCCATGACCTACACTGGCCTGGGCTTTCTATGTTCAGTGTCAGCTACTTTCTGTTGGTACAGACAGTAAATGGACTCCCCTCATGGGCAGATCTGGAATATCCCAGTCATAGTAGAAGTTAGAAGTTCTGTAATGACTTTCCCAGCCAGATCAGCTGCCTTCTTAGCAGTCTTAGTAGCTGTTGTGTTTACATTTTGTGACTTCTGGGCTCCTCTTTGGTTCTGACTTCAAAGATGTAATGGACATGAGGGTGAGAGAGGAGCCTGCACAAAACATGTATGTGTTCCATGAAATATGTACTCTACCTGGTGTGTGACCTGGCAGTAATGGCTACTGGTGAATTCCTGGGTTGAGACTTCTAAAATTTAGAAAAAAGATCTCTGCAAGGAGGCAGTGTGTCTGGAGGTTAGAGAGGTGAAAGGGGGATGAGGGCACCTGGCTTCTATTCCCTGTTCTGTGTCTCGGCTTTCATATATGTACATTTTGGTTAAGGATCGTTGTGATCCCCATCTTCTCATGGGTGGCATGAGGCTTCTCTTCACATTGTGATCCCAGGGCATGAGAGACTAGGAGAGTGCGGAGCACCACACTGACTGGGGCTGTTTCTGCTTTCTGCATCACTTCCCAATAGACAAGATCATCACTTCAGAGCTGTAAAACAGGATATAGTTTGACTTCAGTAGTTCTTTCCCTGCAGATGAAGCCTCGGAGGATTTCCTGGAGTTGCTGGAGCTCCTTATTTCCCATGCTCGCACATATGCTGTGTCGCTCACTGCCATGGAGGAGTTTCACATCAGCCTCTCACAAAACGTGGTGCTGCGTTATCATTGGATAACCCCCTTCGTGCAGTCTCTCAAGGAACACCTGGCCACTGCTTACAGGTAGGACTCAGAGCCACTGGAGATGCTCTCCTTAAGCGTCTACTCTCCATACTCCATGTTTTCATACCTTCCCATCCAGCCATTGGTCTGTAATTCTTAATTAGGATCCAAAGCACGGTGGGGAAGAATTGTTAATCCAGTGTCTGCTCATGAGACTGGCCACATGGGGCCAGCGTTTCCTCTAAGCTGTGCGGCATATACGGCCATGCAGGCATGCCTGGCAGTGCAGCATGAGCGCATCTGCCCAGCCGCGCACACCACACAGCTTACAGGAAGCACTGTATGGGGCTGAACTTTCACCAGGGAATTCAGTTGAAGTTTTCCACTGATTTCAGGATCAAGCATCACAGTATACTGGGGAGGCAGCTAGAGACCCAGCAGTGTTACTGTGACACTTAAGTGGTCTTCAGCTTGGGAGCAATGATAATGGTTTATTGGTCTGTAAATGTCTTACAACCAGTCTATGTCACTCGCTTTCAGTGTTTGCATCTGGCTTGGATGTCTCCCATGAAGTCTGTCTCATAACTTTGGTGCCTTTTTTACCATCTAAAATTCAGGACTGAATAGGGGAATGGAAACATAGGGAGAGAATGGGTTGATCAAACCCCAGGAAGGGTTCTGTTGAAACTGATGCACCCTGGTAAGAGCAGACCTTTGGCTGCATCCTTGCTGAGGAAGAGAGAAGCCCTACTATTTCAGGCAGACATGGGCAAAATACAGCCCACAGACCAAATTCAGCCCAGCATATGTTTGTATCCAGCCCGCAGGTGGGTGGCCACAAAGTCATGGGATCTGGCCCACAGG
Organism: Caiman crocodilus; assembly: GCA_030014935.1. Lineage (NCBI taxonomy): Eukaryota > Metazoa > Chordata > Crocodylia > Alligatoridae > Caiman > Caiman crocodilus. The sequence continues at coordinate 38,351,343 of JAGPOW010002791.1, forward strand.
GAGCCTATATCTCTGGCTTCTGTGCCATGCCAGGTGTGTAGGCACATCCCGGCCCCATCCACAGCTTACACTAGCTCCTGCCCTGTGTGCCAGAAGCAGCACTGGGCACGTGTTTGTATCAGCTGTGAATGCAGCCAGCAGATTCTCACTGGGAATTGGGGCCCAGAACTGCAGCTAATGTAGCAGTGTCACCTGCAAACCTGTATGGATGTCCCAGTCCCCCAGCAGGAGCCTGCTGCCTGTATTCACAGCTGATGCTGGCACCCACATAGTGCTGCTTCAGGTATGTGGGCCAGAAGCTGATATAAGCTGAGGGGATGTACTAAGGTAAGGAATGGTTGCGGGGGGTGGGAGTGGAATGGGAAACAGATGGAGAGAGACAGCCCTGCCCACCCCCTGCCCATGATGAGGGGCTGTGGCTGACGCTGGGCACTGGGAAAAAGTGGGACCTGGTGGCGGGTGCACTTGCCACTGCTGGAGGGGGGCCCTACTGGCTGCAGCTGCCTAGAGCCTATGCTGGGGCTGGCCTGCAGCTCCTCTGTGCTGCTACCCCATGGATAGAGGGTGGCCCAGAGGTGGCGCTAATGGCAGTGGGGAAGAGCTACAGGGCAACCCCAATGCAAGCTCCAGGCAGCTGCAGCCTGAAGGGCCCCAGCACTAGTCGTCACCACTCATCATGGGCAGGACTGCCTCTCTCTGTCGTCTTTTCCCTCTTTTCTTCCCCCTCCCACCCTAACAATGCTGCACCTACAGCATTTCCCTGCAGCTTATATCAGCTTCCAGCCTGCATGCTGGAAGCAGTGCCAGGCAGGTGCTGGCATCAGCTGTGGACACAGCTGGCAGGTTCCTACTGAGGATCTAGACATCTCCCCAAGCACCTTCTCAGGTTAGAAGGGTGGCTGAGAGGCAATGCTGATGGTAATGGGACCCTGGCTGAACTGCCCCTACTGAAGTTGCTGCCCATGCCCACACTAGCTCCCTGCCTGCCCTCAGACTCATCCCACATAGGGAGGTTTGGTGAGCTGTTGCCCAGGGTATGGGAGTGTTGACCCAGCCTACGACAGCTCCCTAAAATTCCCTGTGTGGGCCCACATAATTGCTCACCCCTGATTTAAGGTTGGGCACCTCATCACTTGGCTGTCAGTTGTCTCTCCTACTTTTTTCGTTTCCCAGCTGAATTAATTTTTTTCTCTGTTCAGGTTCTTCTGTACAGTTGACCAGGTGAAGGTTTACACCAACCAGAACAAAACCAGGTAGGTGAGTAGCACAGCAACCCTGTCTCTTAGAACACCGGAGAGAAAGAGGGAGATGGTACCAGGAGGATGACTGGAGACTAGCTCATACACACAACTTCATGTACTGCCCACCCTCCAATTGGAACAATCAGTGCAGGCTGGATGTGGCTTTGCCCCAGCTTCCTGTTACCCTGGGTTTTCATAAGCCCCCCTCTCCTCAGGGATAGCCCAGCATGGGTTAATTTTCATCTTGGGCTACAGCACTGGCAGCTTGCAGTATAGTGACAAATCCAATTATGTGATTAGGCTAGCTCAAGACAGCTCAGTGAGCAGGTCCCTTTCCCTGGTGACTGTGCTCTGTGCTGAAGGATCTCAACTTCATTAAAAGAAAAGAATTGACTTATGCCTGTAAAAAATGTTACCATAATATAATCAATGTAGTGGCATCTGCATGAGTCTGCATATGGCATGAAACAACAGTCCAAACAAAGGCAAGAGCCAGCTTCTTATCCAACTCACAACTTTTGTACCAATCTCCTCCTCACGTGGTAATCTCCCACCTAACACCATGTTAAATGGTTTACCGAAGTCCAGCTGGATTAAATCTACCACGTGTCTTTTGTCTAGAGACATCAGTTTTTATCACAGAAAGCAGTTTGTTTAGTATGATGCAATTTACCTTTTGGTAAAACAGGGCTGTACTTTATGCCATTTTCCTTTACCTCAAGACATTATTCTTTCTTGCAAAGCTTCAGAAAAATTTTGAATACTATAGAGGTCAGATGAATGGGTCACTAGTTGCCAAGATTGATTTCTTCTTTTCTTAGGTACTGAGGATGGGGATTTGATTGCTATTATCTCCCTCCCAAATTCAATAGAGGTGCTCAGGTGGAGTATTTGTGGAAGGCTCCCAAGAGGTCCTTGCTACCTTCAGTCTCTTTCCCTGTCTGCTCAGGACCTTTGTAGGCTTGGAGGTCTCTTCTGGGCATCCTCAGCTGTTGGAGCTGGTCTCAGGGGTGGACAGAGTTATGGAGGAGTTTGATCTCCCAACGTTCTACAAGGTAACTGGCTCTCCAATGTCTTCTCCCTCTTCACTTCAGGTCAAAGCCGGAGCTCTTAGCTGACCCCAGCTTTAGTGTTGGAGGGTAGCAACTCTATGAAGGACTTAAATTTCCAAATCCCAAATAAAAGAGAAAGAAAAGGCATAATCTAGTGTCCGTTCAAATACTTGCCATGTCTTCTTTCCACTCCTTTAACTAGGGAACCTGGTTTTCTGCTCCCTTGTCATTCTTATGTCCTGTTTTTCCCATTGGTTACCACTCCCCAGTCAATAATTACTGCCTGCAGCAGCATTAAGAGTTCAAGGTCTAGCAGTCCTGAGTGAGGCCTTCGCTGGCAGTTAGCAACTGAGTGTATGGAAGGTCGGAAGTCACTGATTACCAACAATAATCAAATTGGAGATGATTATTGCTGTGTGAGAGCAGAGCTTGCACAGACCTTTCATTTCTGGATTACATTCAGCCCAGACCAGCAGTGCTTTAAAGCAGTACCATATAGTAGCCTGTCTGTGAAATGTGTGCCCTTAGTCTGAGTCCAGGACTTAAGGCAGGAGTAAGCATCATACAAATCACCCCAAAACAGATGGTAATAGAGAGGGCAATGGCTGCTGTTGAATGGGTGAGAGAGTCCTACCCTGTTTAGGTTTTAGGCACACTGACAGGGCAGTGTGAAGGAAGTGGCACTGCTGGTGCCCATCTTGGGGACAGTTCCCTGAGTAGTCATTGGCATGAAATTCACCTGTTGTGTATTTTTAAAGAAAATCGAATCTCTTTCTGAGCAGAGTAGGGCACTCGCTTCTGTCTTTGAAGTGTGATACATGCCCGGAGTGGTCATATCCAGCCCACTTTGTCTTTAGGAGAAGCCCATATCCCTGTAGAGAGTCTCTCTTCACATGCTAAGAAACCACCTTGCATTGCTGAAAGAAGCTAGAGAAAGAGCCCTTTGCTACTGATGTCAGAGGAAAATTGGAGCAGGGCAGCTGGGAGTCAGGCTTTGATTTCTGATGTCATATCTAATGCTGATTTGCATTAGGTCTTTGCTATAAAATCACAATAATAATGTACGATAATACTTCTCAGCGTGAGGCTCTACTTATTTTTGCAAAGGGTTCAGAGGTCCTGCACAGTGCAGCAGGTCTCAGACTTTACAGCCCTCATGTAATTCCTTTGCTATTCATTATGCCTCATTTCCATACAGAACCCCTCATTCCATATCAGCCTGGCTTGGTGTGTTGGAGACCTGACTGACAAGTTGGAAGGGCAGTGTCTCCAGAAGCTTCAGGTAACTGCTCATTCCATCATCTTTTGAGGTGAAAATAATGCAAATGATACCTAGCCAGATCTCCTAGGGTGCGTGAGGATGGGGAGATGCAGGTAACATCCCAGCTGTGTCACTTCAGTGAACAAATCGTAAACTTTACACAGTGAATTCCCTTGGAGGGAAGAGTCTCTTCAGGTGGAGTATAACTGTCCTTCCCCAGCATGTGTTCCCCTTGAGCCATATGGACACTAAAGCTGTCCAGCCACTAATGCTGCCTTATCTTTGCATCTCTAAATTACATAAACCATGGTCTTTGTGCTTTGGAGACCTGACTTGAATCTCTGGTAGCCTAGTGGCCTTGCACACACTGACCCTTCCCTTCCACCGATTGTACTTTGCAGGAGATTGTGGATGGGTTTGAGGACTCTGCATTCCTACTACGAATCCAGTGGGAGCAAATCCGCTGCAAATCCGGGAACAAGTTGTTCTCCTTTACCTTGAGGTAGGGAGCAGGAAAACCACATATTCCAGCTGCCCCAATGCCTGGGCTCTCCTCCTGAGACAAGAAATCAGAGCTGCACTGTGCATCTGGACAATTTGAAGATTCACATGTATCCTGAGTTGCTAATCTCAGCTCATCATCCCAATGGAGTTTCGAAGCTCAAGCCAGGCTGCTTTTAGTTTAAGTTGCTGGCCCAGAATGTGACTATTTGCACTATGTTTCCTCACAGTTGCTGTTAGCTTGGGGTGTTGTTCATGAGCACAAGTAATTTAGATTTTTCCTATAGTTGTCAGTTATGCTGTGGGGATTTTTAAGCCCTGTTTATCTTCTGGGGAACTGAAAATGTTTGTGGGAAGGCATTTGCTAAAAAGAAGAATGTAGGGCACTACATTGCTAAGGGGATATAAAGCATAGTTGCTGTACTGAGCTTGAAGCTTTTAACCAAGATGAGGGTTGCTGAGTTTTATCATTCCCATGACAGACAGTCACAGCACCTCTTTCCATATAGCTGATTGGAACAGGTTCCCTTATAAAGCTTTATTTTTTTTCTACTGTCAATGCTGTAATTGCTATATGGATACAATTGCGCATCTAATCCTCATTCCAAATTGATGTGGAATTGGAACTGGCAAAGATATGGAAGTTCCACTCAGTGCTAGTCAGTGTGACTCCAGGATGGAATTAATAGGAAGTGTTCAGTTTAAACTGATCCACAGACTCTCTGAAGGGTGAGGAAAGGCAAAGGCACAGATTTCAAATATTTTCCCTGGGAGCTCTCTCTAATATGAATCCTACTGTTATACTGTAAAGTGTCCAAAAGAGGGCAGTGTTGGCTTTCACCACCAATCCTTTACAGCAGGGAACTGCAGATGGCAGAATGTGGTAGCCCTTTGATCATTTTGGAGTCTAGTGAGCTTGCTGCTGTTTAGTTCCATTTGGGTGCACCAAAAACATTGGTCTCCGGGGCTAATGTCAACTTTCAGCTACACTGCTTGTCTTCAAATTAGAAAAGCAATTTTTTTTGGTAACAACAATTCTGGATTCTCATCTGAGCCTCAGTCACTGGGAAATCCCCTGCAGGCAATATATTTGTTTTGAGATGATGGGCTTTTGCCTCCCAGGTATTATGGATGGGGGTTGGTATGCTGTCCAGTATCTTTTGCTTTGAGTTTGTCTGTTAAAAGACCCAGAGAGGCTTGTTTCTTAGCATTGGCAGCTGCCTTCTTGATGGTGTAAAGCTGTTTTCTCAGTGCATTATTGGCAGCTAGGGCCTGATTTCTTACAGTTCTCAGCTCCTGCAGCTCCTCCAGAAGGGTTCCAGAAACCCTCCCTAGTCTTCTCCAGCATGGCATCAGCTGGAGGATGAAGTCGCTGGTCAAAGCATAAAGACCAGAGGCACTGAGCCTGTCAGAGGGGCTTTAGCGCCCTTTAAAATATCTGTGTTTGGATGTCCTTTGTTTTATGAGCTTTATATCTACAACATATCATTTTAAAACTGTAATTCGATCCCTAGGGGGAGACAAGAGATGGCAGATGGAAGAAAATGTTTAAAAGTTTGTAGTAAAAAAAAAAAAAAAATCTAAAAATAAATAACTTTCTATTTCTGCTTCCTGTCCTTGTGACTGATTTTTTTTAAAATAGACACTGTAGTCTGTCTGTCCGAGCACTCCTTTTCCTTAAGACAGTCACCTGGCTGTCTCAGCAGCTCAGCGCTGGCTGGAGTCGCTGCTTCCCCCCAGAACAGAGCAAGGTCCCTTATGACCCAAGGGCAAATCCTAAGCCTATCGAAATCTCTGAGTTTTGACTTCAGTGGGGCTGAGATTTTGCAACTAGTGTGCAGTTATAGCAGCTGCCTTCATTGGAAGATACTTGAGCTTTTTTCTTTTCTAAATGCTCTGCCAGATACCTGGATCACTTTACCATCTGTTCCCAAACAGCACTCTCTCTGTTCATGGATATTAAAAATGTCTACGTATCGCTTCCCTTATAAATAATGTAATAATTGTATTTTTTTTAATCTTGGTTAATTGAGCTGTTTTTCCATTTTTAGCAAGGTGTAACCAGCCATCATGATTTGTATCAAGCTTGTCTCCTGCAGTTACAACCCATACACATGGCATCCTGTGACTTACACCATGATATGGAATTTCATTGTTAATGCTGTATGTTTTCATAACCACAGGTTCCCTGATACAGTGACCCTGGGAGGGAAGGAGGCTGCATCCAGATGGACTCAGCTGTAACTGCTGTGGGTGTAGGTGGTACTTTGTCTATTTCAGCAGCCTATTCTATGAGGATCTTAAGAGTGCTCTATAAGATCCCCTTGCTGCTGCACACATTGGTAACCATAGCCATAAATTTACACCTAAAGAAACTAAGGCTTTTGAGTGAGTGATTTCAACAAGGTTTCCCAATGAGTCAGTTGCTGAACTGGAAGTTCTACCCCAATGGCCAGTCCTTATCTGTATTTCCATAAGCCTGCTTTCACCCTGATGACACAAGCCCCAGTTGGGGAGTGGGTGGAATATTGTCTCTGAGTTTGAATGAAAGTCATTTGCAAAAGTATTTTGGGCTATTACATGTTTCACTTCTATAGATTTCCAGTGAAGCTCAGTCTCCTAAAAAAAATGTGCTTCTGCTTTGTGTCCATAAGCAGCAGGGTAATGCTCACTCAGTAACCATGGCAGCTAACAGTGTTGTTTCCCTGGTCAGAAGACTATGTTGGCACATAGTACCTTTGCATTGCTGCATTTTGCAGTTCAGCCAGAACTCCCTGTCCATGCCTGTGTAACTACATCGGCTAGTCCTCTATCCTCCCAGTACCCTGTGGAATAGGACATCCCAAAGTGCATTGTCCACTGTGTTGCTGGGGCTTGCCTGCATGTATATCTCTTTGGCACTCTCACCTCTGCTAATGGGTCACTATAGGATAGCTGCCTGTATTTCTCAGAATGCAGGAGTCCAGATGCACTTAAGCAATGTAGTAGGTGCCTGGGGAGCATGCTTGGGACAAGGTTGTTTTTTGGGGAAAAAAAGCCTTCTGTTCTCCATGGTGAACTCTTTTTGTACCAGCAAGGTCAGACTGTGGCTGCAAACATACATCTGCTCTTGCAGTGTAGATGAAGCATTAGGAACCACAATGAGGGAGCTAAGCCACTGTTATGGGGTTGGAGGGAGATAAGGTCATCTGCCTTAAGGTGATGGGGGGCCAACTTTTTGGCAGGCATGCTAGAGATTAGCTGCTGCTCTCCCCAAGTGCCACTCTAATCCCTTTCCCCTGCCCAATCTATTGCTCTGCTTTCTGCTCTCTGCCCTGTGTTCCCTCCCCAGTCATTGTTTGACTTCCTGCTCCCTACCTTGATCTCCCTGTTGCTCTGCTTTCTGCTGCCTGTCCTATCTGCTGCTGTGTTGCCTACTCCCTCCCTGATGTGCCATATACAGAGTTTACGTATATATGCCACTTGTGGCACGTGCTCCAAGTTGGCCACCCTTGGCTTAGGAGATGCTAAAGTTCTGTGTCCTGATTGCCTCTGTGCTCAAGCAGCACTTCTCTCACCATCATTTGTGCAGGAGTCTTTCCAAATACTTGTGTGTTTGTGCAGTTTCCTGCTCCCCTGCAGGACTGAGGGAGTTTCTTCCTCTTCTGCTTATCCTTTTCCATTTGACAAACTCAGATTGCCTTCCCTACCAACAACTAGAGCATGGAGGGACTGCAAACCTTGCACTCTCCTTTCTTTCCTTGACTGCTGACATCCCTAAGGCTCTGCTGTAGCTAGACACAGATGTTTAGTTGTTTAGATGTTTAGCTGCAGCTAGCCAGGGGAAGACTCAACTTCAGTGCTGACCACTTTACCACTGAGCATCTGACGTGAATTAACCGGCCTTTCAGCCAAAGGATCTCAAAGGTGAGATGGAGACATGGCCTTTATGGGTGTTCTTCAACCTCTCAGTCAAATAGAGTTAATGCCATTGAAAGTAGTGCAGATGTTCTGGTTTATGCTAGGGGTGCTGAGCAGACCCCAGCATTGGGTGCACAAGGTGCACATAATTGCAGATTTAAGCTGTTTTTTGGTACTTTCAGAGCATTCTACTGGAGGATCACTTCCTTAAATGGCTCAGCATATCTTATCTCTCCATTCTGCTGACAATATGTGAGTCTGGCATACAGGAAGACAAGGCCCTTCATCCAGTACTTGAGGGCACTCCGTTCCTTCTCTTGCCATATGCACCTTCCCCTATTTAGGCAATGTCAGCATTTAATTTAAATATAATGGGGCCCCAGCAGCTCCCTGGGAAGGAAGAGGTGGTTCTCTGCTGTTGGAGTGGATCATTCAGCTACTTGGGACTGAGTCCTGCCAAGGTTTACAGAACCTTGCTACAGCCACGTGTCTTATACGAAGACATCATCCAGGTACTAATGGAACTGCCCATGCTGTGTTTACCTGAAAGGTCCACCATGCTCTAAGTCAGATACTCATAGTGGCTGCAACCTCACCATGTTCTTCAGTAACTGAGCTCTGAGTGCATTTGGATGAAAAATCACAGCACCTGCACCCCTTGAATTGGCCTTAGGCAGGATGGCTTAGGGGCAGGGGTACACTTGGAATGTGTTTGGTCCCCAGGGAGCATTTCCTGGGAGTAAATAGTCTCACAGGCTGAGATGGCACAGCAACAGTTCAGTGCTATGTATAAGCAACATGGATGTGTTGTGAGGCATAGTCGATGAGTTGTGACTTGGCCTTCCAAATCTCAGCTTTCATTTATATTCACAGCATCAGGCACTGCCCTAGCCCCACCCCATCTGCTGTCTAGTGTGGGCCCTGCCCTAAGAGGAATTTCTGAGACCTGAAAAAGCAGAAAGAGCCATGGGTTCCAGAAAGGCCCTAGGGATTTGTGTTGTCAGTCTCGATGCCACATGATTTCTGCTCTTGGATCATAACTGAAATTCCTCTTCCCCTAAGTGCATTGTCAGATGCCCCTCTGCTCAGGAACAGTGTGCTTTTCAAATATACCTTTGGTATTTCCACACTGAAAGTCAAACACACCAGAGGCTGTTCTTGGAGAGGTGACAAAGTCCAGACAGTAGTTTGTATTGGACAAACCAGGTGTATTACATATGGGAAAA
>JAGPOW010002791.1:38360623-38383606 GCA_030014935.1 Caiman crocodilus
TTAAAGCTAGAAAGGCAGACAAGTTTCTTTCCTTGCTACAACCTACACCCCTTAAAGATAGAAAGCCCTTTTTTCAGTTCTGCCTTACCTCATGCAGCCAGGTGCATTTCAGTACCCGAATAGAATTGTTCCAACCTTTTCAAGAAAAGGTGTATTTAAGAGAGCACGTTGGGTGACGCATTTTAGCTTATGCTCACTTCTGCAGCAAACCACAACTGCTTTGCAGCCCCATTCACAAAAGTGACTGCTGCTTTCTTTATATGTTAGTTTTAGGTGCCCAGTTTGAGACTGCCAGAGAGAGCGAACATTTACACTCCAGCTGCCTTCACCTGGATCCTTGGAGGCTCAACACCTCTGAAAATCAAGCCCCAGATCTCTCAGATCAACTGAGCTTGCTAGAATTAGCAGCCAGTGTTTAATTGTTTTGACCAGAGCTTTCACTGGTCATGATATCTAGTTTCACCTGTTCTTCCACAGCACTGAAGTCTCTGTGCTGTCTGTGTGCACGTGGGGCTCTCTATCTGACTTGTCACAAGGGTGCACATGTTAGCAGTGTGTGTGTGTGTGTGTGTGTGTGTGTCATTGGCAGGGAACAGAGCAATCACTGATCTCTTCACAGTCAAGGGAAAATTCCACGCTCCTCCTCTCGAGGCAGCTTTAGAGGGGAGGATGTCTTTATTATGTTTGTGAGAAACTCAGAGGCAAGGCGGAAGGGATCTGTATTAGACTATAGGTTCCGAGTGCAGCTGCCTGCCAATAAAGTCTCAGTGGATGGGGTGTGTGGGGGTGCCAGGTGTAACTGGGGGGCTGAGGGTGGGAGCATGATGGGTGTGTGTGATATGTGTGCTGGTGTGTCAGGTGTGTGAGGGAGGCATGACGGTGTACGATGGTGTGCGTGATGTGACGGGTTTGTCAGTGTGTGTTTGCGATGTTTGTGTGTGATGGGTTGTGTATAATGATGTGTGTGGGTGTGTGCACGCGTGTGTGATGCTGGGTGGAGTTGTGTGTGTCCTGGCTATGTGGTGGGGCGGAGGGGGTGGGGTGTGTGCGTGTTTCCAGCCCCCGGGGGTGCGCGCGGCGCGGGGCCTGTGCGGGCGGGCGGGGCCGCGTGCCCCCGGGGCCGGCGGGATCCCGCTGCCCCTTTAAGAGGCCGGGGCGGGGCGGGGGCGGCTCCCACGCTGGGGACTGGCGGCGCTCAGTGCAGCGGGGCTGTGAGGGGGCAGCAGCCGCATGGCTCGGGCGCCGACCGCATGAGACAAAGGCCGGGCGGGCGGACTCACGGAGCCCCCGGGCGGCCTCCCCCCGGCGGGGCAGGGCGCGCGGTGGCAGCGGTAGCAGGCGTCCGTGCGCCGGGAGCCTAGCTCGCCTCCCGGGCAGGACAGAGCTGGGCGCGCCGGGGCCGCCGCACCCGCACCATGCCCCGACGGAGCCTTCTGCTGCTGCTGCTGCTGTTGCTGCTGCTGCTGCTGGGGGCCGGCGCGGCGGCGGGCGGCGCGGTCAATGCGGAGGTAGGTTGGACTCGCAGGTGCTGGGTCCGGAGTCCTCTGGCCCGGTCCTGCCTGGCAGCGCTGAGCCGAACTGGCCCAGCTGCTGCTCACCCCTGCCCGGCGGGGGCACCTGCGGGTGGAGCCGGGCTAGGGGCCGCAGGCTCCTGTCGGGAATCCTGGCTTGGAGCCGGGGGCACGGACTGGGCAGGAGTTGGAGATGAGGGTCTTGCACCTGAGCATGTGTCCCTTCCTTGCACAGCACTGACTCGTGTGTTCCCCAGGTACTTGCATGCATACTTGTGGCTGGGCATGCAGCTCCTGTCACCTTTGTGGTGGTGTTACCTGTGCAGGCCTCCCTGGCTATGTCTGCTCTGTGTGGCCTGGGCTGGGGCCCTTCCCTGGGCATCTGATGTGCTTGTTCTTAGTCTGGCTTCATTCTTCCTATGCCACCAGCTGAAAGTTGCTGTGTAGTCCTCTCATGGGGTGCTGCTTGCTGTCTCTTCTCTGTCAATTGTGCCATCAGCCTTTCTGCTCCTGTGCCCTGCTGGCTCAAGGGCATCTGTAGCTTCCTCTGTGGGGAAGGAGGAGAATGTGACATAGCCCTGCTGTTCGCTCCTAAACTGCAAAAGAAAATGCAGCCTACTTGGAGTGTGCGAAGCCAAAGTTGGTTCTTTGTTTCTGGTTCCCAGTTCCTCTTTCAACTTGATACATGATATTATTGTATATTTATTATCAAAAATGTACATTTTTGATGAAATTCTAACTCTCTAAGGTGTCTTAATTCATTACTAACAACTTCTTAATTGTGTGACGATCAGCTTTGAAAAAGGAACTTGGGAATAAGGAACCAGCTTCAGCCTCATTTTGAGTGCAGAAGCTGAGGGACCAGGGCACGTGCTGCTGTGACTCGGTCTCCTGCTCTCTGGGGGTCTGAATGTTCAAGATGGTGAATGCCTTCAGCTTAAGTGGGAGTGAAAGGGACTCAGCATCTTTCAGGGCTAGGCCCCTGGCTGGAGAGGATTAGGAATGCTACCCAGCGCCTAGGCCAATTTCCCAGCCTGAAAAGAAAGCTCATCAGTGACCCCTGCTGTCTGTCATGATAAGAGGTGTTGATGGAACTTTGGAAAAGGATCTGCTCTTCTTTTCCCGTGGTGGCAGCGGGGCACAGCCTAATCGGGGAAGGAAGAGACCAATTACAGTATACTGTACTAGGCCTTTGCAGAAGCCACTTGAATGTGAGCCAGCTCCCCCACTTAATCTCCTACTGGAGCTCCACTGATTGAGGTACTGTTAGTGTGACTTGGGAAAGGGCTAGTGATGAAAAGGAACCATGACGAGAAAAAGTCAGATAATTCCACTCTTGCCCTAATTGGCATTTGTCATGGCAGTATCTCAGCTGAGCCCTGGCACTGGCTTGGCAGTGGTTCTGGGATAGTGGGGGCAATAGGTGAGGTGTGTTGATTGGGGGAGGCAATGAAGAGCCCATTACTGAGAGGGAAGAGGTGCTGAGCTGGAATGGAAGCAAAATGCCAGAGCTATTTGGAGAAGAAGAAAACTGCCACTGTTGGTACTGCTATATGATTGTGGGTAGTGGGTATAGCATATGCACCCCCTCAGTGTTATAATCTATCCCCATACACACAACTGAGAATGGAATCGGAGACTGGGGATGGGTCTTGCTTCTTTGTGGTTCAGGCCCACTACGTGCAGGAGCAGGAAAGGTGACAGTTGAAGAACTGAAAGTGGAGCAAACCTGGTTACGAGGAACTTGCTTAAACAGACAAAACACTATGCAACAGGCTCCCCATGGCAGGTTCCTGCTTCTAGGGAGCCTGTCATCCAGCTCATTCCTGGGTTGAGATGTTTCTGACATTTCACAAGAGTAAGGTCTGGGGAAGATATAATGGAGAACTGAGAAGTGACTGGTGGTGTAAGGGGAGTAGGTGACTGGGTGGAGTGGGGATGGATGAGTAAGCCTTTCTTTTCAAGACCATCCATTTTGAACCTTTTCCAAGCTTGGGGTGCTAGGAGATCCAGTACATGCATCTAGGCTCTTGGCAGACCCAGGCAAAGTTTTTAGTATCGGGGCCCCTCTTTACCAGAGATAATGATGATTATAATTGGAAAAAAAAACAAAAAACAATTGGGCCCTCTTTCTGTCTGAGTGGCTGCCTGGTTTGCCCATGCCTGTGTCTGGCCCCAGGTACAGGCTGGTATATCAGTAATGTGTAACCGACCTGGTAAGGTGAGTACTTATTAGGATTAGGTGTGTCCAACACACTGAGCCCGTAGCTGGCTTTTGCATCAGAGAGGCTAATGACTGACTGGGCCTGAAAGAACAATGCCATCTCCTGAACAGAAGGGTGAAGGTGAGGTAAGCCTGCTACTGCTGCTATGTCCCTGATTGTACAGATGGCCCCCGTTGCTATTCAGAAAGCATGGGTGTGGACAGCAGGCAACATCCAGATGGGGGAGGGGAAAAAAAATCTCCCTTTTACTACTTAACACCAGTCACTGCATCCAGCTGAGGGGCATCCACATTGGCCCTAGCAGAAGACTGTGATCTTGGCAGGACTGTGAGGGAATAAAGCAGCAGGGGGGAGAACTGGGGAGGGGATGGAAGGAGAAGGCAGGTCTGCATGGGTTGGAGAGTAGTCTGGCTGTGTAGATATAGCCATTTCCCTTGTACTGATTGTCTGTCTCGCTGCTGCCCTTGAGCCGTGTTTGGGGAGTGTAATCACTTAATCAGGCCCCTACACACACTGAGATCCCAGAGCTGGGAGCTGATTCTATTTCCAGCTTCATCTAAATTCCTTCCTGCCCTGGCAGCCTCTGGGCTGTGCTCACAGGCTCAAGATCAGCGTGCTTTCCCCTGGCACCCCAGCCACTGGCTCAGAGGCACCAGCCCAGAGCTCCTTCCCCAAGCAAGCCACCCCCTGACCTTCTTTTAATCAGCCCAGCTGGGCAGGGCAGGCCCAGGGAGTTCCTTCTAGGATCTAGTTACAGAGCTGGATTTCCCTTCCACCCAACAAGTTCCTGCCACTTAGCAATGCCTGCAAGTGCAGCCCACACTAGAAATGCAAACAGCATGGCTCTGGCAGAGTGGAAAGGTAAAATGCTCAGGTGTTTGCCTGGCCTACAGCCTCAGCCCTAACCCCGAGTCTGCTTCTAGGGTGGATGGGCTGGCTTGACCTGGCTTTGGACCAGATCTCTGCCCTTCCTTTGAGCTGAACTTTTACCCAAACCCTTGAGGTTCAAACTGGGCTTCATGCCTGTCTGCCTGCCACTGTCAACATATCCTAGGAAAGGTGTTATACCGGTTCCACCACCTGCAAAGCTTGGCAGTGTGGCACAGGGTGGGGGCACAGCATTCTGCTCTTCTGCTCCATGCCAGCTGCAGCATGTCCAATAGCCCTATCGCAGCAGCAACGCCCACATTCCATGCACCACCCACAGTGGGTCCGGCATCAAATTCCAGCCAGCCAGAAACTTCAGGAGACCAGATAGCAACCCACACTGGCGAGTGTGCTTTCATAGTTGCTGGGGGCTGGAAGGGATCTTGCACTTTAAAGGTAACCTTGCCTGAACTGAAAGCCTTTGAAAGCACTAGAGGCAGGAGGTATACAAAGAGATCAAGACATTGTTTTGATCTGGCATTGAGGGCTTAATTGCGCATCTAACCAGCATGCACCCTTGCTGATTGCACATGCAAATTAGCACCTGCATAATGACATGGCACAATCCCAGTGATTACATGTAACGATTTTCAGCATGATTATGACTGACTCCTCAAACAGCATGATGGTGTAGGGCAAACAAAGAGGAGCTTCTCATTTTCTTACTTCTCTAACATCTTAAATAACTATTAGAAGGGAAAAGGCTAAACATGTAGCCTGCCAACCAATGCCTGCTACCATTCAGTGAAAAGCAGCTCACAGCACATGGTGAACAAGATCTCTAGCAGGGGCCAACAGACTTATGCTTTCCAGAACAAAGCCTGAATTAAAAAGCAACTATCACTTCAGTGGAAATTTACTAGAAACTAAGGTTCACAAGTGATCATATGACATGCTGAGCTAAAGGTGTCTGAGCTGTTGGATGGATTCAGGTGAGTTGCAGGTTACCATTCTGTAATTGAAGGAAGCTGGTGCCAAAAAGTTCAATGCCGTTTCTGAATATCAGGATTGGGGGATGGGGACTAATAGGAAAATAAGGCTTTGTAGTCCATGTACCAGGTTGTGTCCCAGGACATCTAGGTTCTCTTCTTGGCTCTGCTATATACTTACTATATCACCTTGGGCAAATCACTTAATTGTCTTTGGGCCTCAGTTAGCCTACTTGATGCCTACCTATACAGTGTATTTTGTATTTGTAAAACAGGGGTCATTATACTGCCTCTTGTGAAGTGCTTTGAAGTTCACTGATGGAAAGCAGTGCATATGGGAGCTAGGTATTATCATCACGCTGTCAGCTTTCTGGGGCAGGGTCTATCTCTTTGTTCTTTGTCTGTACAGTACTTGGTACAATGCATCTCTGGTCCAGAACTGGGGCAGCAAGGTGCTATATAATATTGCTATAACAATACAGAGCTGCCAGATCACTTGCCCAGGGGTAGGGCCTGAAGGTGATTACTGATGTTGAAAGGATTTTCATTGGCCTGTGCATTGTCCGTAGCTATGGCAAGATTTTGTATGGATATTTTGTAATGGGGGTGTGTGTGGCAGTACTAATTGTTTTGTTTATATTGATTTATTTACTTCTCAGTAGTTCTTGAAGAGGGAAAGGTGAAGCTGGGGAGTCGGTTTTGGTGAAAAGGTGCTGGTGCTTTCAGAGCATGGTGCAAGCAAGTCCATGCACATGAACAGCTCCTAGGATGGGGACACTGATTTTTAATAATCAGCCTTCCTTTGCGGAGAGCGGGGGTCACTGCAAACATGACAAATTCCTATGTCCAAGTAGAGCCTCAGTGACCCAGCAAGGAAAAAGTCACAATATGGGGGGGGCAGGAATTTAGTAGCCTGACTTTTTTTTTTTTTTTTTTTTTTTTTTTTTTCCCCACTTGCTCTTTCAGCACTTCCCAAAAAGGAGAGTTGGGAGAGCCTTGCTTCCTTTCCATGCTCCACCAAGAACAAAATCCTCCCTCCTATTCAAGTCCAACCATTGTCAAGGCTGTAGAGATGCTCTTACTCTCACAAGTATAGTGTTATCCAGTAGTTTCAGCCTGCCACCGATTCCCTTTTGAGGTCTTGGCCATGTTCCTCTTTATACTTCATTTTCCCCATCTGTACAATGGATACAATGCTCACACTTCTATATTGGGTTTTGTGAGCCTCAAGGGAAAGGGTAAATCTAAATGCAAAGCAGCATGATCCCATGGCTTGCATTTTCCCCAAGTTGCTCCATACCATATATTGGGCATTAACTAAGTGCCAGGCAGTCAGAAAATAAATCTAGTGTTTTTATCCGTGGGCTGACCATGAGAGGTGCAACCAATCCACCCCCCTCTAAAATCAGTGCCATTTAGGGTTTACTTTTCCTCTCACAGTCTGACCCCACCTTAGCAGGATTCTTGGTGGAGGCCATTTTGTACTCTTCCACATAAACCTCACCTAATCATACATACCTGCTAATTGGGCTGGTGTCCAAAGCTCTTAAAATTAATGAGAAATAGGCACTAGGATCTTTAGGTGGCTCCCAGCCTGGGCAGTAGCATAGCTGCCCCAAAGGGCTATGTGGACATTCAGCAACAGTTTTCTGTACAATCCACCACCCATGACAGCAGAGTGCTCATCTAGCATGTTTCAGCCTTAACTTCAGCTAAGATGCTTTAACTGAAGATGGATTAGTGCAGGGCTATATGGCTGAATCTGTAGCCAGCCTGTAAAGAAGCATGAGCAGTTAATTGAGGCCATCAGTTCTGGAACCTAATGCCAGCAATCACAGTGTCTTGTTAAGTATTGACAATGAAATGGTTTTAAGCAGAAATATCCAGCTAGAATGTCTGTGTAGCCCAGCCTTTCATTGTCATTGCATTTGTGACTCCCTGAATCTTTAAATGTTTAATCCACTTTATTCTACCCCCACAATCTCAAAATATGCAGCTGGGGGCCACCCCACTGATCCTGTTATTCCATTTTGTATTTAACACAGTAAACCCCTGCATTGCTGAATGTAAATAAAGATTCTGCAGATATCCCTGCCTGTCATATCAGAGCTGTGTTCAGTCCAGGGACCTGGCATTGTGCGCTCCACAACTGATTCCATGCCAAGGGCTATTACAGAGCTGCCCACCAGACATACACATTGGTGTCTACTTCAAGAAGGCTCACAAAGCAACTCCATGAGCTGGCTCAAAGCTGATGTATATAGTCCAAGCTACAAGCATGGTGTAGGCTTAAAAGATCTATCCTCTTGGCTTCCCATGACCGTAGGGTATCTCAGTGGAGTACTAGTGAAGGCAGGCAGGGTGAGAGGACTGTTTCAAAGGCCTTTGCTTCTGAGTTCAGGGTTTCATCCATTGGGAGGGCAG
The DNA here is from genome assembly GCA_030014935.1 of Caiman crocodilus. Taxonomy (NCBI): domain Eukaryota; kingdom Metazoa; phylum Chordata; order Crocodylia; family Alligatoridae; genus Caiman; species Caiman crocodilus. The sequence goes on from JAGPOW010002791.1 coordinate 38,368,640, forward strand.
TGTGAGAGAGCCTGTCTGGGAGAACCTTATGGCAGGGAGACATGAAGTATGGGGGAAAATGCAGGTGTCTGCAAGACCTACCTGTGCCCTAGGTGTAAGCTTGCCCCTGTATTGCTAAGGAATCTCTTCTCAGTGCAGTGGAACCTGCCAGGGACCACCTTTCTAGCCTGGATGAGGATGATCCTGAAACAGCTGGAGCAAAAAGGCGGGGGAAGCAGTCACATAAAGATGGTGGCTCTTTGGGCAGGTAGTATTGCTGTGAGGTGGTAGGGGCCAGGAGGGGTTAGCAGGTGCAGTATAGACAGGCTTTGCACTACAGGACTGTCAGGGAAGCAAATTGCTAAGTGACCATGCTACATCTCCTAGCCCATACACTATCCATTTGGCTCTGTGCCATAGCCCCCATTTGGCACCAGTCCCAGGGTGTGGAGCCTGCAGCGTTAATCAGCTGTATGGATGGCTGTTGAGCCAGGCCTACCTTGGCCTACTGATGATCTGGGTTCTGTCCTTGATGGTCACTGTATGCTGAGAGCTCAGCCAAGTGTTTTGTGCTTCTGCCCCAGGAAGTGTGAGATGGGGTAAAACACCCCTGGGGTGGTCATCAAACCAAAACCTACAAAAGGTATGTAGGGGCAGCTGAGTCGACAGCCAGGTCTGTGATGTGGCATGGGGTACCAAGTTAGCTCCAAAACAGTGGAATGGAGGGAAAAGGGCCCATCTCTGCAGAAGTGCCAGACAGAAGCCAGCCCCCTCCCTGCCAAACTTGGTGTCGCCCACCCTTCAGCATTGGGGACCTTGGTCACATAGAGACATGATCACCCAAGCCTGAGAAGCTGATCTTACCTGCAGCTTCTCCTATCCCCTTACCTCTCTGGCCTTGGATTTTTGTGGTTCACAAGCTGTATTGAGTGTGAGCAGGACAGGTTCCCTCAGACTCATCTGGCACTGGCCAGTACCAGTCAAGATACCAGAGGTGACAAGCCAGTAGGCCAATTCAGTACAGCAAGTCTGCTTGGCTGTATCGTGGTTCAGATGGATTGGGACTGAACTTGGCCCTTGTGTCATCCTGCCTGCCTGCTAGCACCACCCCATTTCTCCAGGGGACACTTGTGGGTCCCAGCTACCTGGAGCCCTGCTCCTGAGGGAGGAGGAGGGGCTGGTCCACGGGCCCTTGTGGCATTATGTTTGTTTTCAGCTCCAGAAGTGACATTCAGTTATGCATAAAAGTGGGAGCTGGGTAGGCCAGGTTCCAGGTCTCAGTGGGTATCCATACATGTGTAAGTGTAGGGGGACTGGACCCAATGATCTGTAAGGACCCTTCTAGCCCCTAACAACTATGAAACTGAAGCTATGTGCTCTTGCTTGGGTGCTTTGATTAGAGTGGCTCCAAGTGTCTTGTGCATCAGCATTCAATGAGCTTTAGTTAAAACTCTCCCACCGCCATTTTGAAGCACAGGGACACTGAATAGACTTAATGCATTAATTAATTCAGCAGACTGTTGTATCGAAGCAGATATCCAGCATGTGTATAGGTGCCCATTGTGCCCCAGCTTCTCATGTGCCCCTCAGTAAGATAACGCATTGCTTGCTGGCTCACCTGTACAAGGGGTTGTGGTGACCAGGTGTCCCTGGTCCTGTGGCTGGGGAGCAATGGGGCACTGACTACTGGGTGAAATGCTGATTAATCAGCAGAAGCTAGCCCCAAAGGGCCTCCTTATGCACATTCAGTCAGTACAAATTCAAACAACCCAAATGCTGTCAGCATTGAGACTTTCAAGGGCTGGATTCCTCTGCTAAGGGCTCCCCCAGCCCACCCCAGAGGACTCCTGTCATCTTGACCTATTGCCTCTAAACAAACCTGCTCTAATGAGCTGGATGACATGGGGATGTCTCCTCTTCCCTCCCCTGGTGCCTGATTGCACTAATCAGTTCATTTCAGTGCTCACAGCATGACAGAGATGCCTGGAGCACTCAATGATAATAACCCACTCCCCAGGGAGGTTTCTGATTTCACTGGTTATCATATCACCCCTGTACAGAGGAAGAAGCTGAGGCATGGCAAGGTTAAGTGACTCGCATATGGCCACACAAAGAATCAGCAACAGAGGCGGAAACAGTCTGGGAGTCCTACGTCCCATGCCTACCCTGCACTGCCAGGGCACTGTCACCTCACCCCAAACCCCAAATGGCAGAAAGGCTGTGGCTGCTGCACTGTTCTGCATTGTCTGTCACTGCTGAAGCCAGTGAGACCTGTTCAAGGGCTAACAAGGATGCCATCCTTTAATGGCAAAAGCATTATTATGCTTGCAACAGAGGAGTTGTCCATCAAGTCCAGAGTTCAGGTTACATTGGCAGGACATAGCTAGTGACAACTGTGGCTGTCTCTCTGTCCAGGGCTGTTTTCCTGTGTTCTTCATTGGGCATTTTTTAGGCCCCTTACTGCAGTATGTGAATGCCTGGTGAGCCTCTGAGGAGTAAGATGGATGCCCCTGTGCCCTGGCAGCTGCCACAGCTCTTTGGGAGCCCTGCATTTGGTCTACTGGGCCCCTTGGCTTAGAAGACTGACTCTGAAGTACCTTCCCTTTGAGCTCAACAGCTATCCCAGCCTGTAGCTGAGCACTATTACAGCCCCATGAAGGAAGGATTCACCCTGATGGCCTTTGCCAGCTGGGGCAGGGATGTGCTACACTTTCAGCTACCAGTGTTTGACCCCCACAGTTGTATCCTGGCTTCAGGCCTTCAATTGCTGGACAGAACACACTCTCAGACTCCGCTCGGCCTGGGCTATGGTCACAGATGAAGTTTAAAGAAACACAGCCCTTCAAGCCTGGAAGCGTCATGCTGTAAAATGCAGCTGGTCTCTGTCCCTCCAAGCAGGGGAAGCCACCTGTAGGCCTAGGGCCACACACCTTGCAGTGTTCAGAGTAGCTTCCTGCTGGCAGCTTTGTCTGTGGAAAATGGTATGTTATTTGCTGGGGTCCCAGTGGGCCTGGTGAAGCACAGACTCGGCCAACAGGCTCCTCCAGCCTGTAAAGAACCACCTGACCCATTACTGAGCACAGGCCCGGTGTACTCTACAATCTGGCTTCCAGCAAACTGCACAAAAAAATTCTTTGTCCCTGTACCATCCCTCCTTTCATCTCTAGTGTGGTCTCAATCTCCCACACAACCCAGCATGCAGTATAAGCTGTGGAGCTAGTGGGAAGCGTCCCCTGGGAAAGTGGACTATCCTGACCTTTTGCATTATAGGCCATGCTTCTGCCCTAGTTCCTCGCCCATTATCCCCTCACTCTGTGTCACATCTTCCAGGGCAGGCATGATGTCTTCCTGGTCCAGAAGCACTTTATGTTGCTCTAACGTTCCAGCTGAGAGGTCGGTGGCCTTAATGCCCAAGTGTGGATTTCTGAACATCCCATTTGAATAGGCCAGGTTTGCAATGCCTAAGCAGTGGTCAGGTGTTTCCAGAGCTCTCAAGTGGATCTTCACTCTGGGTCAAAAGTGATCTTTGCTCTGGGTCTGATGCCACAGGCCCAGGCCCAGAGCCTGTCTCTCAGAACTTCTTCCAGGTTGGTGCTCAGCCCACACTTCTCAGCCTCCCTTTCTGCCAAGTACCATCCTCATTGCTGCTTGCAAGTGAACCACCAGCTCTTCCCAGCCTGCTGTTTGCTCTGCATTTTATCTCCCACCTCACCCAGCCCTTGCCCCCACCCCCAAGAGCAGATGTTTAAATCCTCTTCTGCAGCAGCCTTTTGTCTTCAAAGTGTCCTGCCCATACCAGGCTGGGCTCATTAGGGCTTTACAGCCTCCCTACCCTGGATGCTTCAGGAAGCAATTCCCATGCTAGCTGGGCCAACAGTAATGACAATCCAGCATAATGCATGTGGTGCCACAGAGTGCCAGAACTGTGCCCCTTTCCCTGAGCTCTCCTCCCATTGGTCCCTCTCCAGTTCAGCTTGCCAACATGCTAGACTCTAATCCCTGCCCCGCATGCCCTTCTGAACCGATGCCACGTGCTGGTCCTTCAGAGAACTGTCTTGGCTGACTGGAATAGTTCTCAGTTTCCCTCCCCCTCCGGCCCATAGGCAGCCTCCCTGCCTCCTGCCAAGTGTTTGTTGGTAGAGACCAGCGGGGCACCCTGCGCTGAGACACCTGATCTGAGTTTGGGGGAGGGGGAATCAGCCTGTGGAGCACAGGGAGTTAAAAATAACAGGTAAATAAAATCAAAGCAATGGAAGAACAGGAGTGAGAGCCAAGCCCACCCCCTCCCTTGGACTGGATTGTAAACAGCTCTGCCCTCCTTTGTGCTGTGCCCAGAGCTGGGGCAGGCCTGGAGAGGCCCCTTTCTGCTAGAAATATCTATGTGTATTAGGGCAGCAGCGCCCAGTGAGATCAGGTCTCCCTTGTGCTCAGCTTACCTAACAGCAGTCCCTGCCCCTTGTTTCTCTGGGGCTGTATCTCACTGCAGCATGGAGAGTAAGGCAGAGGATCTCCCTGCAGCCTTGCCGTAGTAGCTGGCTAGACCAGACAGTAAATGAATTCCTGGGCAGTGTTGACACTGCCAGTGAGGCCACAAAGCAGGTGTGGCTCCATTGTGGAGGCTAGGTGTTTGTGAAAACAAGGGGCAGGCTGGTGGGCAAAAACCAAAGGTGAAATGTTCCCTGTCCGCTGCCCAGCCAGCCCCTGGGCTAGCAGGTCTAGAGAGAACTCAGTGCACGGTGTTGGTGCCTCCCTTGCAGGCCTGGCTCCGGCTCTATGGCTACCTCCCACAGTCCAGTCGGCAGATGTCCACCATGCGCTCGGCTCAGATCTTCAGCTCCGCCCTCTCCGAGATGCAGAGGTTTTATGGGATCCCAGTGACAGGCATCCTGGATGAGGAAACAAAACTGTGAGTTCCCTTGGGGCTGCCCATCTGCTTGCACAGCAGGTGGAGAAGTAGGACCCTGCCCAGAGACAGTCCCAGAGACTGCCCAGCCCAGTGGTGTGGCTGGCCCCAGGAGTAGATGCAGTGGGCATCAGCCTAGGGCTCTTTCCCTGAGGAGACCAGTCTCCTCTTCCCCTTGCAATACAGAAAGACGATGTATACCCACACTGTCTGCCTGTCAAAACTCACTTATTTCTCCCCCTGATCAGCAGAATCAGGCAGTCCCAGCAGAGCAGGAAGTTAAAGTCCACTTGGTATCAGCCACATCTAGCTTCCCAGACAACTCACTTCTTGTTTCCCAAAGTCACATGTTCAGCGCCTCTTGCTGAGAACTGAGCCCTCACAGCCAGAGCTCCTCCCCACCCCCCACAGCACCTCCAGCTAGGGGCCTGGCCCCACAGCCAGGGCTCCTGCTCCACTCCCCATAGCCTATCCTGGTGCACAAGGCTGCTATATGTGCCTTCTCCAAGTTCCAGCGTGGACACGGTGCTCTCAGCTCTTACTCTGGTTGCTGTGATTGGCTTCCTCTGCAGGTGGATGAAGCGGCCTCGCTGCGGTGTCCCAGATCAGTTTGGAGTCAAGATCAAAGCCAACATGCGACGGAAGCGGTACGCGCTCACTGGGCGGCGCTGGAGCCAAACCCATCTCACCTTCAGGTACCAGCAGGCCCAGACCCCAGCTCCTAGCCATCTGCATTCTCAGTCACAGATCACTGGGGGCCAAACACATGACACAGGAGGCACATGGCTCACCACACGTTGCCTTGCACCAGTTGCTCAATGAGGTAATTCCCTTTGCCCCTGGAAACCTTGCACATGAGGAACAAGTGTGATGGGACAGTGGGCCAGGCTGAAGACCAAAATCCTTTCTGCAGCAGGGCTGGCATCCAACTGCCATGCATCAACCCGCTGAGGGAGAGTATTTCAACTGACAGTGCACTACTGTGCATGGCCTGGTCCCACAGCAAATCCAGCCATCACACCCTGGGCTGAGTGCCGGGATCTCGGTGGCTGCCGTGTTGGCCTGCATGGGCTCTGCACTGCTGTCACCCTGTGGCTTACTCAGCATAGCACTCTGCTGCCTGGCAGGCTCTGAACCAGATTCTCAGATGCTATGAATTGGCTTTGCTAGAGCTAGGCCGAGTTATACTGGCTGAGGAACCAGACAGCTATTGTCAGCCTCAATGACTATTCCCTGAGTAAGATGTTCTGGGGCCTGCTTGCTTCCTGCCCTTTTAAGATGTCACATGGCATGAAATAAGATCAAGGAGTGTCCAAAGCCCTCTGCCAGGGGACTCAGACAAGAGATAACCTTTCCCATAGCATTTACTGGGATACCATGAAGGAGAGGGGCCAGGCATTCAGGACATCGTAGTCTCTGATTTAGCCCATGGGTCAAGTGTGTCTCTGTCCTCTAGTGAACCACAATGCTGTGCTAACCTCGACCTGTCCCCTGAAGTCAACAGGATTTTGGACATTGATATCCCTGGAAGTAGGATCAGGTCCCCCATCCGTAGCTATGATGGAGGGGTCTACTTTGGAACTGGAGTTCCCAGGTGTGGTCTCAGGTGATGACCTAATGAGGGCTTCAGCTCACATTGTATTATAACAGGATAAATTAATGATCCCTTGCTAAATCCACTTTGAGCTAGATACAACTATCCATCCCCTGGCAGGCAGCAAGGACTAGACATTGAGGTACTGAGCTAGCATGTGGGAGCTGGAACTAGAAGCCAGAGTGAAGCTGACCAAGTGTTCCTGCTCCCTGGGTTTAGTGGAACAGAGTCCTGCCCATAGTTTCCCATATCTCCCACTCTAAAGAGTCCTCTCTCCCTGTGTTTGTGTGCCCTCAGCATCCAGAACTACACAGAGAAGCTGGGGTGGTACCACTCATATGAAGCCATTCGCCGGGCCTTCAGGGTATGGGAGCAGGCCACCCCTCTCGTCTTCCAGGAGATCCCCTATGATGATATCCGGAACAAGAGGAAGAAGGAGGCTGACGTCATGGTGCTTTTTGCCTCTGGCTTCCATGGAGACAGTTCCCCTTTTGATGGCGTTGGGGGCTTTCTGGCCCACGCATATTTCCCTGGCCCTGGGATGGGAGGGGACACGCACTTCGACTCAGATGAGCCCTGGACACTTGAGAACACCGAATTGTCTGGTAAGGCAGGATGTCCCCTTGGCATGGCTGATGAGAAAGAGCGCGAGAAGTCAGGATAATCCCCAGACATAATCCAGGTGGGAGATTCAGGGGAAGAAGGATGGATTGTCTTTGCCTAGAGCACAGGTTGGTCAGCACTCCTGGGTTCTGCCTCCAGCCCTGGGTAGAAGTGGATCTAATCTTGACAACAGGGAAACTGGGACACGGAACTCCTGCGTTCAAGTCTTGGCTTAGGTGCTGACTCTGGCAGGTTTTGGAAGCAGTAGTGCCAGTACAGCTGCAGGGAATAAGGCATCAGCAAGGTTTGGATGTATTTAACACCCTACCATCTGGCTTAGCAGGTCTGGCTAGATCTGGGATTTTTAGTCTCAAACCACTGAGCCCCATATTGATGACACATCTCACTAGCAGCTACACAATCCAGTTGCCAGCTTCAGCTTTTCTGTTTAGCAGTTTAGCCAGTACTATTAACCTTGCCACCTCTCACCTGTCCAGCCCCAGTTATGGTCAGGTACTTATTGAGAAGGGCCTAGTATTTGTTACTCTCTATCCTGGTCACCAGCATGCAGAACATGACCTGAAAGGGACAATCAAAGGAGTCACTTCTGGTGGCTGCCAGAAGGACACTGAGTGAATGGAATAACATGGATGTATTACTGGGATGATGAGTTTAGGCCTGTTCCAGAGGAGGGAGTGGTTCAAAAAGGAATTGCAGCAGGGATGTGAGGCCTGGGAAGCCTGACGGGGAAGTGAGGGACTAGAGGAACTCCATTTACTTCATTTGTTCGTGAGGAGCTGAGGAAGGGACCTGAAGCCAGTCAACAAGGACTGAAGTGCAGGTGAAGTTTCTGATAACAGTCTTTAATCTGATTATGCTAAAAAGCCAAGACAGGAAGCAGTGCCTGGAGGCTGAACCCAGAACCTGAGACTAGGAGTGAGGTGCTGATTTTTAACAAATGAAGATAATTAAGCAGTTAAACAATTGGGTGTGTGGTGGATCCTCCATCATTTGGTGCCTTCACATTAAGACCAGCTGTTTTCCTAAAAGATCTGCTATAGCTCAGTCCCAAAATTGAAGGCCAGAGGTACGAGTCACTGCATTGGCTCATATCCTGACCCAAGTCGGGGCCATTTCTTGTGGCCTAGGCACTTTGATTAAGGAAAGCACTGGAGAAGGTGCAGTCTGCTCTTCATCCAAATGCACATAGTCATCTCTGTGGGAAAGCAGGAACCCTAGGAGAGGAAGTCCCTCCCCAGACACAAGTGTGTCAGGGAAAAGATGGAAAAGAACATTACATCCCGCCAATGCTGAGATGCGGGAGACCTAAGTGTTGGGTCCAGTCCCCCAGCTTGCACATAGTTCTGCTGCTAACAGTGCTGTTCTCTGTCCTAGGGAACAACCTCTTCCTGGTGGCCGTCCATGAGCTGGGGCACTCGCTAGGGCTGGAACACTCCAGCAACCCCAGTGCCATCATGGCCCCCTTCTACCAATGGATGGACACGGAGAACTTCCAACTGCCAGAGGATGATCTCAAGGGCATTCAGCAGCTGTATGGTGAGAGAGGCTAGGCCATATTCACACTAACAGCCAGGCACCTGGCTTCCTGCATGGCCCTACTAGATGGGGCAGGCCAGAGGGGAGGTAGGCATGCCCAGCCCAGCTGGCATTTGTGCATGGCTCTGCATTGGCATGTGTGTCTGTGTCCGGGCACAGAGATAGTCACAGCTTACAGTGGTCTGGGATGGGTGCTGCCCCCCACCCCCCCGAGGCTGGAGTGTGGGGGAGCTTTCAGTGGGTCAGGGAAACACAGAAACTCCTCTTGGCTCTTCTGCTGCAGGGGATAATGCTCTGTTGTGCCCCCTGCCTCTTTTTCCTGGGAGGAGGTGTTTCCATGTCTACAGGGGCAGTAAGTGTCCAGAGTCTGTCCACTAGTGGCTGTAAAGGCCAGGGGCAACACTGGGAGGTTGTAGCTAGGATAGAGAGTGCACGTCACTGCCCTGCTGAGATGTGACATGAGCACTGTGCTGCTGACATATCAATTCTCCTGTAGTTATGACAGGCACCTGCACTCTCAGAGTAGCAGGCTCTAAGTTCTCCCCTTGCTGCCTCTGTGCAGTCCCAGCTGCCAGTGCCTGTAAGGTTGTTTCCACACAGCCTGTTGGGTCCTGGCCAAGCTCAGGAGGCTTATTTTGACACGCTCTTGCAGTTGCTCACTGTTTCCTTCCCCTTCTCTGTCTCAGGTACCTCTGATGGAAGGCCTCAGCCCACCAGGCCTCTCCCAACTGTGACACCCCAGAGACCTGGAAGGCCAGATCATAGACCCCCCAGGCCACCTCCCCCTGGTAAGCCAGACCGGCCCCCAAGACCAGGCAGCCCAGACCACCCCAGAACCCCGGACCGCCCTGACCAGTATGGGCCAAACATCTGTGACGGGGACTTCGACACCTTGGCTGTGCTACGCGGGGAAATGTTTGTGTTTAAGGTATCAGGCGCTGTCTCCCCTCCATTTCCCAACCCTCTGTCCCTCTAGATCACTTCCTCTCTATTCTCTTCTTTCTCCATCCCTGGCATTTTCAACAGCAACCCCTGAGGTCCCTTCCAACCCTGTGAGCAGTTCTGTGAGCATGCCCTGCACTATGCTGACTGGAGTCATTTTCCTCCCCCTTCACATCTTTTCTTTACACCGTGCAGCCTATTACTAAGACCCCTAGGTGCAGGGAGGGAAGGCAGGTGGGGGAGTTTGCTCCAAGCTTCTCATGCCAGCACCAGATGTGAACTGTCAGCCAGAACCTAGAGCAAGCCAAGCCTTTGCAACGTGTGGGTAGAAGACCCATGCAGTGACAGGCTATATCCCACCACGCAGATGGGCCCAGGGTGGGTGAGCAAGCTGCCCCAGCTCCTACTACCCTAGTAGCTTCTGCTGAGTCTTGGGGCCTGGACTCTTAAGGTAGGGAGGAGCAGAAGGGACTATTACGACCATCCAGCTGATGCTGCTTTCCTATAGGGTCGCTGGTTCTGGAGAGTTCGTCATAACCGTGTGCTTGACAACTACCCCATGCCCATCGGGCACTTCTGGAGGGGCCTTCCTGGAGACATTGATGCTGCTTATGAGAGACATGATGGCAGATTCGTGTTCTTCAAAGGTGAGGGACTTGGCCGGGGGCGGGGGGTAAAGGAGCTTTCAGCACTATGTGACTATGGAGCTTAGTGCTTCTACACTGGTAGACTTCCTATCCCCAAGGCTGCCGGTGCCCTCAGTCTTGAACCTCTGACACACACACACACACACACACCATTGGTGGTCCACAGACTGCAGGGTCAGGACCTCTGTTCTAGACCAAGCTTCCCCTCCACCCACAACTATCCCAGTCCTAGGCTGCTCCCAGGCATCAGGCCTCCAACTGTGAAGCAGCATGGTGGCTTGGTGAGGTAGACACTAAGCTGAAATGCTCCCTTTCCTTGTTAGCAGTTTACTTGCAGTTGGTGCTACAGGACCATGTGGCTCTGGGTTGCTATCTGTCTCCCTGTTCTGTCTCCCTCTCCCCCACCCACCCCTCCAGTGACAGGCCCAAGGCTGGAGCCATGCTACTATTACAGGCCACAGCCTATCCTTCCACTATCTCAGTCTCTTTGTGTCCAGGACAGATCAGTGAATAGAGAGTGTTCCTGGCTGTTGGTAGTCTGGTCCCTCCTGCCAGTAACCTAATGCACAGCCTCAGAGTCTTAAACCCTGAGTCCTGGCAAGGCTCCGTGAAGACAGAATGGCAGGGAGGTTTGCAGGGCTCAAGGAGAGCTCTGGCAAGGCTCTTGCCAGCCATCGAGGCACTAGGACAGTTCCTGAGGTGAGGCTGGGGTAGGAGGAGCCCTGGGGGTGGCACTGTAGACTGTGGGTCCGGGATGCTGCAGCAAAAAAGATTCTGCATCACAGAGGCCAAGCAGGGTCAGTGCTGGGAAGCAGTTGCTGAGCACAGGCCCAAAGGGTTTAGCCGGGTCTGCCTGCAGCTCCCCTGGAACAGAGGATGTCCCAGGAGGCTGGAAGTGAGGGGGCTGCACTCCATGTGTGCTGGGTGGAGGGCAGGATGACTTATGGGGACACACGCACATGTATTCATAGGTTGCACCTCTTGCCCTCCCTTCTCGGCCTTATCTTGTCCTGTTTCCTTGCCCAGGGGATCGGTACTGGCTATTCCGAGAGGCAAACTTGGAGCCGGGGTATCCACAGCCCCTGACCAGCTATGGGCAGGGCATCCCGTATGACAAAATTGACACTGCCATCTGGTGGGAGCCCACAGGACACACCTTCTTCTTCCAAGGTGACAGGTGGGTTGGACCTGCTGTGAAATGGGGCACTGGTGAATCACATAGACAAGGCTTCCAGGGCCAGGGGGATGAAGGAGCAATCCAGGATGACCTTGTCCGAGGTCCAGTTGTTCCCTACTGTATGTCCCCAGTGGCTTTGCCCAGCTCAGTGTATAACATCCCAAGCACTGCTCCTTCCTTTGCTTCCCCCAGCTAGCCATGCTGTAGCTCTGGGGGTCTTCTCTTGCGAAGTTCTGGCCTGTCAGGACACATAGCAACCATCCCTCTCTTCACCGGGACAGCAGTACAGTGAAGATGATGGAGCCCTGGCAGGAAACAGAAAATGAGAGCTGAGGGTCTGAAACCCAAATGCCTGGGAGTGTCACTATGCTGGGAACTGTGAGGAGAGGAAGCTTTTGTGGGGAGGGGGAGAATCTGGACTGAAAGTGAAATGGGCCGGACAGGGTAGGGAGAAAGAGGAAACAGGCTGCAGCAGGGGAGGAAGGTGCTGGCTTTGTTCTTACCAGCTCCTCTACTCTAGAGAGGATCCTGGAAAACAAATACTTGCTGCCCTCTGGCCAGGGCTCTTATTTCACTCCTGAGGTGCTTGCCCAGCACCCTGGCTCATCTTCTTCCTGCAGAAAGGTAGATCTAGAGCGGGAAGTGTTGGTGTATCGCCCCCACCAACCCACCCACCCATGCCTCCACAGCACCAAGGAGCAGAGCACAGTATGGAGCAGTCTCTCCTCCATGGGTCATCTCTGGCTTGGCAGATTGGAGCTCCCTTAGGGGCGCTGTGACTGAAGCATAGACCTGGGATTTAGGATATCTGGGTTTCCTTCATGGTTCTGCTGCTGGCTGGCTGGGTGCAAGTTGCTTCACCCGTCTGTACCTCAGTATCCACTACTGAACAGCAGCAACAATGATGCTGCATGCAGGGATGCTGTGAAGTGCCTGAATCCTCAGAGCTTCAGCACATGCCACTGGCAGGTGGTCAAACTGGGATGGGGCATGGCCAGGGCATTCCACAGAGCTGCCTGAGATCTGAGCGGGTGAGGTGCTCCCTGTTGGCCCTCAGCATCCAAAGCTAGTACACTAGCCCAGCCTCCTCTGGGCAAAGGGACTGTGGGCAGTATGGATCTGCTGAGTTGTGTGCATGTCACTCACAAGGACATCCATTCTCATGCAGGTACTGGCGCTTTAATGAGGACACCCATGCTGTGGATCCTGGCTACCCGAAGCTGATTACTGTGTGGGTGGGAATCCCCTCTACCCCAAAGGGGGCTTTCCTGAGCTCAGATGCTTGTAAGTGAAGATGCAGGAGACCTTCTGCCCAGACATCCACACCCCTCACAGGATCCCCACCTAGCTGGGGAATCCTGTATCTTGGCACATCAGTGGCTGAGGTAGATGGACCCCAGCTAAGGTTCTGGCTTAGAAGCCACTGGATCAGTGTAACCATACTACTTTTCTTGTTACAGTGGTGGGGGGCCATACAATTTTGGTTCCAGTGAGAGCAAGGACAATACTCAGGTTTCCAGAAGTCTTTCCTTTAATATCCTGACCCCTAGCACCAGGATCTCCTTGGTCAGGGACTGCAGCCCTGACACCAGTTAATGCAGCAGTAAGATTAAACTATCCTAGTGGCTGCTAGTGCTGAAAAGCAGCCTGGCTTCATCCCCTGAGCTAGGGAAGGACTCAGGATAGCACTCTTGCCCTGGCAGAGCTCCTCTTTCCTAGTTAGAGGAAATCCAATTTCCTCTGCTCCTTTTCCTGATTGCTGGAGCAGAACCTGGCTCACCCACCAGACTACAGCTCCCTTCAACAGTGCACTGAGCTGTTGCACTTCCCTGTGGGGTGGGGCGAATGCCAGGGGAGTTGGGGCGTGGCAGGACCTGGGATACTGGAGGAAGGTGGCTTTGTAGTCTGACAGGGAGTGGCAGGGGGCAGGATACCAGATGAGGCAGCTCATTAATGTACAAGAACATGGTGAACCCCTAGTGCTCTCTAGCATTGTGGGTGGTACCTCTGGTGATGTCCTTTTTTGGTCTCTTCCAGCCTACACCTATTTCTATAAAGGCACCAAGTACTGGAAGTTCGACAATGAGCGTCTGAAGACGGAGCCAGGCTACCCCAAATCCATTTTGCGGGATTTCATGGGCTGCCATGAGGAGCTGGTGACAGACCCTGACCCTGGCCGCCGATGGCCTGACCTGGACAGGCCTCCCTTCAACCCAGATAGTGGGGGCACTGGCAGTGACCAGGACAAAGAAGAAGGGGAGACTGGCACACGCCCTGGTGGCAGGGAGGAGGAAGAAGAGGAAGAGGATGAAGGAAACGAGGATGAGGAGGACTACAGTGAGAGCGGGCCTGACACGGACAAGGGCAGCGACGTTGACATCGTGGTGCAAATTGACGAGTACACACGGACCATGAGCATCGTTATGGTGATGGTGCCTCTGGTCCTGCTGCTCTGCATTCTGGGCCTCATCTATGTCATCATCCAGATGCAGAGGAAGGGGGCTCCTCGGATGCTGCTGTACTGCAAGCGTTCCTTGCAGGAGTGGGTTTGACCCTGGATGGCCCCTGCCCTCTCCTGGATCCCCTTAGTGCCCCTCCCCCTACCACCATGGTGCTAACAACGAAGCTTGAGAAGACAAAGGCCCCCCGAGCCATTCTCTCTTAGCCGGTCTATTTATACCGAGATTTTGCACATTGAGTTGGATGCGCTCAGCTGGGCCTGCCTGCCCCTCAGTTGCTTTGCCTTGTGTGCGTGGGAGATGCCTCCTGGCCCCCTCACCCGGCTACCTGCCTTTCCTCAGCTCAGATTGAGGAGCACAGCAGAAGAACTTACCTGAGGCCCCTTCCTGCCAGGCACTGGGGGCAAGGCAGCCACCCCACAAACCAGTTTGCTTTATGTCACCCCTCCCCGGTAAGGGAAGCTGGCCTGTGCCCTTCAGCCATTGATTTCTTCTGGCTGCAGGCCTGGGCTTAGAGGCTGGCCTTTGAGGGTCAGGCATTTGTTGGGGAAGGAACAAGGAGTTCCTGTGTCTGCCTCACAGGAAGCACATGGACCCCAGGCAAAGAGCAGGTGCTGTGCTGCTTCCCCTTACAAAGCCAAAGCCCCAGTGCATTGCTGGGCATTTGGACTTTGTCCCCCTTTCTCAGCTCTCCTTTCTGGTGCAAACTCTGTGCAGCACCCCATCCACGCCTAATGGGACAGAACTGTCAGCACCCCTCAGCTCGGTGCCTCCCTGACGGGGCTCCGAGCCCAACGCCAAGGACCGGCCTCTAGGATGTTTCCAGTTATCCTATGTGTATTGTGCGTGCGTGTGTGTGTGTGTATTGTTTGTCCCCCTAACACTGTGTCCTGCCCCAAAACAGAGGAGATCCCTTCTGTGTGCTTGACAGGAAGTCAGAAGGTCATTCACCAGGGAAATGTCTGCCCACCTCACCCCATCCCCAGCCCACAAGGGAAGATAGTGCATCCACAGCAGAACATCACAGGCCCTATTGGTATTGCCCCAGCTGCTGGGCTCCTAAGAGAAGTCTCGGCTCCTATTCGGTAATATTCAGGAGACCCCCC
>JAGPOW010002791.1:38383706-38414100 GCA_030014935.1 Caiman crocodilus
CCCCCCGGCAAGGGCTTTTGCTTCCCCTTCCCCCTGGGCTTGGTGAGAAGTTGAGGGTGCCAGCCCCAGCCATCTTCCTACATTAGGTAAAGGAGCTGCTCAGTGCACTGATACAGGGGTGTGGGACACCACTGCTCTGTACCCTCATCACATTGCCCCATTCAGACATTGCTAACTTCTAGCAGCATCTTTTCCTCATACTCAGTGCACAGAGCAGCTGCAGGGCTGGGGGTAAGGCCCTTATGGAGCCCTTACCTCAGAGCCCTCCTTGGCATTGGACCCTGGGTTTCCATGGTGGTTCCGCACCAAATCATCGCAGGGGCCAGTGACATGGGGTGGGAGGTGAAGGTGGTTGTGTTATCAGCTGGAGACTGGATTTAACACCTGGTTTAGCTCACAGGTGACATGAGTTCAATGGTTTCAGTCACTAGTGGGAATCTGAATGGGGGTTGGCCTGACTGAATCTAAGTCCCTGTTTTGGAGGGACAACAGGTTACAATAGCAAGGGGGTGGCAGGGCAAGAGTGAAGGGCATCGGCTGAGCTGAGGGGGACTCAGGACTGGGGTGTTGCAGGGCAGGTTGAGGGGCAGTGGCAGAGCTGAAGGTGCCAGAGAAGCTGCCTCCACGTGTGCTTGCCCCATGCTTCCCTCAAACTGCTGCTGATTATCCTCTTGACCCCTGTCCAGTATAACTCAATGCTCCTTGGCTCCCACAGCCTGCTGAGCCGCTTTCTGGCTGGGGGGGTGCCAGAGGGAGGTGGAGATAACATCATTGTATTTGTTTCCTGTTTCACTGTTTGTAGCTGGGAAACAAGGGGGGGGGTGTATCCTAAAGATAGCTGAGGTCTTAGAGACCTGGGAAAGCTTGCTAGGAACCAAGTGGCCAGTGCTTTCAGCCCAAGCACTTCATGCTGCTCAATTCCCACTGGGGCCTCCATTGAGTTGGAAGATGCTCTTGTGTTTGAAACCATACACTAAACTGCTTTTCATCTGCTTCCTCCTCCCCTCCTCCTCCTCTGGCTTCCGAAACAAACAGAAACCTCCGGTGGCTGTGGGAACAGCTCCGGGAAAGCAGCAATCTTTGCTGCCCAGCCCCCGCCGCCAGCCTGTGCATTGTGGGTAATCAGAGTCTTGCCCATACTCTTGCCTGAGAGATCTCTCTTGAGCAAGGGCAGCTCCCTAGAGTGTGCCTGATTAGATAAAAGTTTCTTGGGAGACTCTGGGGGAGGTGGGATCGAAGGCACTGCCTGGAATAAAAATAGGCATTTTAAAGGCACTCGGGCCTCTGGGGACAGAGTTGAAGAGGCTCTCCTGAGCAAGGGTTTGGTCAGCAATCTGAGAAACACCATTGTCAGATGGATTAATGGCCACTGTACAGGTTTCTTACAACTGCTGGAGTATTGATAGTCTAGAGCCTTTAAGGAGGTGGTGACGCTTCACCATCCAGCTCTGCCCCGTAAGCTGGAATCGGTGAGGACTGTGTAGTGGCAGCAGGGAAGCAGCAGAGTTTGGTGGCCACATCCCTCCTCGGGAGGAACTGTGGACCCTCTCCGCTTTCCTTCCATCCATTTCCCCATTCTAACACCAGACATGCTGACTGCAGGAGGACGTTTTCTGTGTTGGCTGTGAGGCAGAGAAATGGACCTTGGTGTGTGTCCCCAGTGCATGTAACGTGGGTCAGAGGTGGCCTGGCAAAACTTTAATTACCTGGGGCTAGTAAGGGTTATGCTGTGGTTGGGAAGCTATCAAGGGTCCTATTATCAAGGTAGGGGCTGTTGTCTAGGCCCGTGTCTGGACTAATCCATTTCCATGAGGATGGCCACCTGTCGACAAGATGAGGGCGTCCTGCCTACAACTCCCTAGCGGCAGTGCTCCGTACCAGGGACATGCAATCAGCAAGGTCGTTGCTGGGCTGTACTAAGTATGCTTAGAAACTATGCCAGGTATACGGGTTTCTTCCTGGTATGCATCTACTGGGAAATTAATTATAGAAGTAACATGGCAGAATCGCAGCGTCCCAGGTAATGGTGGCACTCGGCGTTTCAGTCAGCAGAGCACGTGTGCATCTCAGCCCCAAGCTGTCACTTTCTCCTTGGTCAGAAAGCGTATAGCACTACCAAGCAGGGCTGCTGCTTGATCTCAGGAGCAGGAGCGGGACTAAGAGTATCTCTTTGAAGGACCCAGGCTCCGCTGGCAACCTCCATCTCATCATGAAGTCTGCCCTCACTCATTTCTTCCCATCTGTCTCTGTGCATGGGAAAGCTCTATGTCCCAGTTTCTGTCTCAGAGACCAGGAATGTGGTCACCTTTGTGTGGAAAAAACTATTTCTGTTGCCTCCTGCCTTGCTCCGGAGTCTTCTGAGCACCACTATGCCAGAGCCGTTCCTCTCCTTGAGTCTTTGGGAGCAGGAGCTGGGTGGGAGCCAGGGGCTTGCATAGTCATCTGTGTTAATGAATGGAAAATTGTTCCATTTTTAATCGCACAGGTGTGCCCTGGAGAAAGTGCACTTCAGGCCAGCATGGCTGGTGTGGCTCCAGGGCTGAGCCCAACTCCCTTCCTCAGCCCTGCCTTGTGGCAGGAATCCCATGCCCTGCCTCCCCCACAGGCAGCTCTCCGCTGCCCAAGCAGCACAGCTACCACGGAGCATGTGTCCAAGCAGAGGTCTTTGCTTCTCTGACCTACAGGAGGGGGCTCCCCAGGGTGATCTCACTAAGGAACTAGATCTGTGCTGGGATTGAAGTCATGCTTCCACAGCAAGCCTGTGTCTGTGACCAGCTGTCCTTTTCCATCCCTTGCATCTTATCTCCCTACCTCCCCACACATCCCATCTCTCAGCTTATTCCCTCCATCAGGACATGGGAAAGGGAAAAAGGAAAAGGAAATGAATGCAGGGGAGGGGTTAGCCCCAACCTCAAGCCACTCAGCTCCATGGCCTGAAAGTAGGGCATGTGGCTGGAGCAGGCGGCTATCTGATGTGTGCCGCAGCTTGTGGTGAGATTCTTGCCAGACCATGTCCTGATCCCTATCTATTTCTTGTGTGTGTCTGGTTTTTGTTTGTTTGTTGTTGTTTTTTTTTTAACATCCATGCTGGTCATGTTAACTGCTCCACAATAAATCTTACTGAAGGACCTGCAGGCCACTGCCTCTTCCTTCCCTGCAGGGCTCCCAGCAGCCTCTGCAATGGCTCTACCATTATCCAAAGTCCATTAAGCCTGAGGTCAGGGGAAATTAGCTGCAGTTCTACTCATTTGGCTCTTGCTCCAACTCAGTGCCCTAGGGGCTCTTCAATAGCCCTCTGCTCCATAGCCCCTCCCTCTGCATTGCACACAGCTGGACTCATGGATACTCTAAAAATGGGGGGCAACTGGAACAATTCCCAGTCTGGGCTGGGAGAGGCTGGGCAGGTCCTGCTGCTTCCTATTGCCATGAGAGTGCAGCCCCCTGGCCTTTGACTGCACCAGGCTGTCAGGATGGATGATCCTGATGGGTGCTTAGCAGGCCCCAAAAGGTGCTCAGTACCCTAAAATCAAGAGACCTGACCCTCTGAGAACCTGAGCACCATCAATTCTCACTGCAACTGGTGACTATGAAGGGGGGTCAGTACTTCACAAGATCAGGGCCTGAGGGAGGCAGGGAGCAGGCTGAGAGCATCAGTCACATGTGCCTGCAACCTGCTAGACTTTGGCTTCAGTGGATGTGGCAAGTGGTCTGCATTGTGTCCAGTTATGTCTGTACTGGATACAGGAATGGCTGGAGCTCTGTCTTGAGAGCTGTGGTAAAGATCTAGCCCAGACGCTTCCAACTGGCCTGGTAGGGGCTCTTTTCTACAGGCATGGGATGTAAACCCATTGGGCACCTAGTGCAAGTATCCAGGCCAGGGCAGTGGGGCATCCTTTCAACTGTTCCCCAGTGGGCCTCGCACAGCTGGGGTGAGGTGATGGAACTGGCCATGGGTTATAACACTGCTTGTTGGTCCTGTTGAAGGCTGCTCCATTACTCCTGACACCTTTTCCTATCCCAGGTGCCCCAGACTACCCTCAAGACATGCTAAGCTGTGTGATAGTGCCATAGTGCCATAGGGACTAGGGAAGTAGTTATGAGCTCTGGCGATATGGAGACCTGCTCCCACAGGAGCTGGGAGGGGAGGGGAGGGAAGAGGGAGGGGGGGGTAACATTAATGACTGTGAAAGTGCTATTGTAGCCCTAGATCCTTCTCCATCCAGCCCCTCCACTCCACACAGGGACCAGATCTCTCCTGCCAGAATCCTTATGGTTATGAATGAAATGGGTAGTATTTGGCTTCTGTCAGCATTTTCTGAGCCCAATGACTGTAACCACATGCAAATGAGCAGCCAATTTTGGGGTCAGACAGATCTCTCTCTCACCCACATGCACGCTCCCCCCCACCCCTCTTTCCCCCTGGTTTTCTCCCACTAATTAGAGGTGCTGCACTCCTGTGGGCCACACTGGTTTCCATCAGGGTTGTGGGCACTCAGCATCTCTGGTGATCATGCAGCCCTAGACAGGAGCCCAGATATCCCTTTGGTGCTGGTCTGAGGGGCGGCAGAGACCATGCTCAGCTGTTGGCCAGGGGAGGGGTTGGAGAGCTGGGTAACAAACTTCAACAGTGATCCCTGTAGATCATTTTAAAATGCACCATCTAATTCTGTTATGCCACACAAGGGCAGCTGCCAAATAGTGTCTCCCAGCTGAGAAAGGTTAATGGGAGGATTAACATTCCTGAAGCAGCCGAGCTGTATAACTAGCAGTATTGTTGGCACTTAGGCACTGTGGTGCCCTAGCCCTTCAGAACTCCTGCTGGCTAAAGGATAAGTGACTGACCTCTAGTATTAGATACTCACTAGTGCACCAATGCATTTGTGGGTGCCCCTCAATTTCTGACCTGCTATGCTCAGGCCTCCCCAGGGGTGGTTCAAGGGGGATGGAGCAGGAGGGAGTTGTTGGTGATGAGGCAGTGACTGCTACAGAGAATGTCTCTCTGTCTGCTTCTTCCTGGCTCTTGGAGATGAAGCTGGCACCTTTCTGGCATCCTTCCCCACTTAGGGCTTCTGAATACTTTCCAAGAGGAGGGAAGGGGGGGCCCTCTCCCCTAAAGTGCTGAAGAGCCATCTCCATGCAGGGGTGTGAACAGCAAGCACAGGAGCCAGAAACCATGAACTTTCCCTGCTGAATGAACCACCAAGTTGGAGCTTGGCCACGGAGCTGCTTCTTCAGGAAGTCACATCAGGAGCAGCACAGACCTGTCTGAATAAATTTAGGTATGTAGGAATGGTCACTTGAAGGAACAATGAGGCTGACATGGGTCATGGGGGGCCTTGTAAGGAAAGGCTGTTTTTCTTGTGTTTGGCTGCTTCCAAACAATGAGCTAGTGAGGACCAGCCAGCCCTACTGTGGGGGGGTGGGGAAGGAAGCTGTGGGGTGGGTGGAAAGCTCCAGCATTTAACTGTATCCGTACAAACCCCCAGTGCAGTGTGAAAGGCCAATGCTGCTGAATTGCTCCCCCTTTGCTATTCCACTTTGAGCCCAGGTCTGCCTCGCCCCTCCCCACCCTTGCCTGAAACCTCCTACCCAGCTCTGCCAATGTCCTTCACTCTCAGTTTCCAACACCCTTTGTTTTTCCAGTCCTAAGCTCCCCCTACTATTTTTCCACTGCACCTCTGTCAGGACAAGCAGGATCTGCTGTTCCCCCCATTTCTACCAGCGCACCTAATGCACTCCTTTTCCACTCCTGGGATCCCCTGTCTGACTCCAACAATGCCCCTGCATCCCCTTCTCCTAGTCCCACGGCAACCTAGAGCATTCAGTGCCAACTGCACTGCATCCTACCCACTGATATCATGTGGTCACTAGGGGCAAACATTCCTGCTGACATAATTTATGACTTCAGTGGAGCCCCAGGGTGCTAGGACCCCTTATCTTAGTCCCACATTGCTTTGGTAACATAAGATATTTTTAAACTCCAGTTTCCACCAGCCCAGGAAAATCATGCAACTGCCTCCACCTCCTGTCCACCACTCCTTGAATCCATCAGCCCCTTATAGTCCTGTGCAGTTCCAGATATATTAGCCTCCTCCCAATACTGTCAGGCAAGCTACCAACCTCTTGCTTCCATGGCACCTTTGCTTCTAGATCAGCAAAGCCAGAGAACAGCTGGAGGATGCGAAGACCAGAACTTCTTAGCAACCTTATCCTCGCTGACTTGGCTGAGGGCCCCAGTTTGCCAGCACATGAGAGATCTGAGAAATTTAAAGCCAATATAAGCTGTTATTAAAGAGCCCAGCTGATCAGCACAGCCTGACATGGACCACGGAGTAATCAAAAACAACAGGTTTCAGGGCCATTTCCTGTTGATAGCATCCTCCAGATACAACAAGGAGGGAAAATGCTGAGGGGAGACGGTCTTCACTGGGCCAAGCATCAAATGCAGATCTGGTGTTGTCTGCAGAACACCAGCCTTTCTCCTGCAGCTTCTGGGCTCTAGGGACAACATGTGGGAAGGGAGCAGTAACGATGGATAGAAAGTCAAGTTGGGAGGCACCTTGATAAAGGGGAATCATTTATGAGGCAATAAAGTCTGTGTTTCTCTCTGCAATCACCCTCCCGTGATCTCTTGCCTGTGATCTCTTGGTGTCAACACTGCATGGAGAAGAACCTGGATAGGTGGGTCTCAAGAGCAAAGCTGGGGGTTCCCAGGTCCTTTATAATGTGTCTACCCAGGTGTGCCATGGTCCAGACAGGGAGACCATTCCCACAGCTGCTGCCAGGTCTTTCCATTGGAATCAGTTGTAGTTTTCTGTATGGAATAAGGCCAGTGTTGGGCACATAGAAGCTATTTCTGGATTCCTGCAGAGTTCACCTCAAACCTCAAACATGAGCTGGCAACATCACTTCTTTCAAGCCATAGTGCAGCCAGCCCAGTCTCTGACAGTGGTTAGCCTCAGCATCAGAAAAAAGTGCCCCATGTCTCATGCTGGAGCACATTATTTCCTCAGGGAGTGAAGTTTCTCCCTGTCCCCTGTCAGCTGCAGGGTAACATGCCCTGAAACATAAGGGTCCTTATCCCTTGTAAACATTTAATCCTATCAAACAGAAAATTGGATATTCTTATTCACATAATATAACTCATATG
Source organism: Caiman crocodilus (assembly GCA_030014935.1). Lineage (NCBI taxonomy): Eukaryota > Metazoa > Chordata > Crocodylia > Alligatoridae > Caiman > Caiman crocodilus. Next base: position 38,390,857 of record JAGPOW010002791.1, read on the forward strand.
ATCCTACTATAAATCCAATTCACTTCTTAGCCTCAGAAATATCCACTGACTGCAGGTGCCTCCTCAGTTAATTAAGCCTGGGTGAGGAAAGTGGGTGGAAAACCTTCCCTCAGTGTTCACCTTTGAGCTTTTGATTCTCTTGAGTGCCCAGTCATCCTACTTTCATAAGGAGCACATATAACATATACCATCTTCTTAGCCTTGCTAAAGAAATTATAGGAGAATGCAGCACGGAAGCCTGCCCTCTAAGGGCCAGAAGGCCTGGGGATGAGAAATGCCATTAGCTCTGCCTGCCACATGTGATGTGTGTTGGGCTTCTGAGAAAGAAAGCACAGAAACAGGGGCTGGCTAGGGAGGAAAGGGTAGCTGCTTTTATGGAAAGCCTTGGGGAGACTGGACGGTGCTGATGAGGGGCATGTAGCAGTTCCCAGTTCATGGCAGAGGAATACAAGGTGAAGGAAAGAAAACATCTTCAAGGAGCGGTATGGAGGTAGCAATGAGGTATGGACAAAGCTAGCTGGAGCCCACAGGATGGTGCAGACTTGGGCTCTAGACCCACTGCCCAGAGGAAGAGCTTCAAAAATCCAGACAGGCTGCCTCACGCACATAAGAGTGACCCAGCTGGAGGGCCACATCCTGGCCTGGACCATGAGAGCTCTGCAAAAGGAACTGAAACAGGGAAGCTGGAGGTTTCTGCTGAAGGAAATGCTCCAGAAGGGCCATGGGGCAGTGTATTCTCCAGCACACATTTCTGTTTATATCAGAGGCCCTTGTATATAATCCATGCTCTCATCTTTCTTTCCCCTGAAATGACATAATCCCATTATTAAGATGTTGGGGTGGAGACACGACTGAACCACAACAAACTCAGGAGTGGCTTCATCACAGGGCTGAGAAGGTAGGAATAGCACAAGGGAGAATGCCTCAGTTCTCAGCACTAGCAAAACTAGCTTGGAGCCTGGCACAGAGTGAAAAGATCCCCCCCAGCTTCTTCTGCTCTGTGAGAAGCTGCATGCTTGTCAGTGTTGGAGTCTAGCATTACAGGCCAGGCAGCCTGCAGCCTGGGAAACAGCTGGCTCTGGGAGCCACAGAACAAATGGTTTTCTGGATGGTGTTGATTTCACTACAAGCTGCACTTCCATCCCACAGGCAAGATAATCCATGGCCCTGCCTCACCACTTGCTCCTACCCCCCTCTCTCCCCTGCTCTCTCTGCAGCAAGCAATGGGGCTCTGACCACCAATCCAGGCATCCTCAGATTCTGCAGCATGAGCAGATTATCTGCATAGAAATTGCCCCTGCTGCAATGGACAACAAAATTCCCTTTCACAGGGAGACAGCCACCCACCAGATTTTCATCATCCCCAGTGCTTGGGCAAGAAAGGCCTTTTTGTTACACACAGCAGCAGCTGTTCTCTTGTTGGTGCTGAGTGAATGAACTCTCCAAAAGGTGCTTCCCTGCCTGTCTGGGGCCCCTGCCTTGGCATTTACCCTGACAGAGAGGCCAAGGTTTGGCATGCAAGGCCAGCAGCACTCCCCACATTGCTGTGCCAGGTCTCACATACTGCTGCCTACTGCTCCCAAGTATGGGCTGCCTTTCACAGATCCAGGGGCCAGCAGCCACTGCTTCTTTGGTTCTGTAGGGGACTTCTTTACAGGGGAGGCTGGGGTGCTGCTGGGTGTGGCAGAAGTGCTGGGTATAAGAAGCAATGTTATCACCTCCCCTTGGGCTGGATTGGTGGCTGGAAGAGACCTCTGGGAAACTGAATCCTGATCCTTCTCTTACTTAAGTCAGTGCAACTCCAGTGGCAGTAGTCCTGGTTTGTACCGGAGTAAATCAGAGGAGAATTGGGTTCTTGGCTTCAAAGATTGCTCCTGTTCCTCTTCCAGGCCTCCCACCAACCAGCATGTCTAGCCTAGACCCTGAGCTTCTGCCCTCTTCCCCAGAGCAACGCTCTGAGTTCAGCTCCGTGGCACCTCAAGTAATAGCCAGGAAGGTGGTAGCTCTGGAATACCAAGTTCAAAGTACACACGAGGCCACAGGGATCTATGCAGAGAGCTGGAGGTCTGTGCAGAGGTTCTGCACAGGATGCTCAGCTGGGGCTCAAACCAGCGCCTGAGGGAGTCTATATTGGAAAACATGGTATGCACTTGTAACCAGAACATCAGCTGGCAGGGCCTCTACATGGAAGCCTGACTAGGATACCAGGACCTGGGGAAGTGCTACGCAGATGCTGCCCACCACCCCCCGGGAGACAGGCACCAGCAAGAAACTTGGGCAGGAGTCAGAGTCACAGCTGGGAGTGAAGCCCTGGGTTCCTGACACCCACCCCCAAGCTCAGCTCACTAGACTGCACTCTCTGTCTAAGGCAGGGAGGCTTTGCCCTGCCTCTGCACCATGGAAAAAAACAGCTACCTCTGTGTGTAGGTTGTGAGTGGTTCACAAGGTTCCAGGTCCTGGGTTTAAACTCCACTCAGCCTGGAAGCAGGAGCCTCCTGTGAATCAGAGCAGGTTACATAGGCCCAACCAGCCCATTGTGACCAGAAGACTGAGGAGACACCTCCCCTGTTTTGCCCCATCCCTGATCCCACCCCCAGCCCCACCTTCTCCATGCAACAATCTCCTTGAACACCCAGTGCAGCAGTGACGTGCGTGGCCACCAGCCAGCACTTCTGGTGTTAATCGCATTCCATTCACAACAGCGCTCCGTGCAGCCTGCCTGCCCCCCTCCCGCCTCCCCAGCCACACTGACCCATTCACTTCCTCTCACATCAAACCTCAGCAGCTCTGATCTCCTGCAATGCTGAGCACAGGCTGCCTTTTCTGACCTCCAGCTTATTGCACCATTCAGTGGATGCACTTAATGGCCTTCCTGGATTCTGCTCAGGAAAGGTCAAGGAGGGGCTCACTCTTGGGAGGGGCTAGGTATGGAAAGCAAGAAGTTAGTCCTCTCTAGTACCTTGGCGAGGGACCTGGCCTTCACTTGAAGTCTTATGTTGGCCAGGAAGACTAATGGGTTATGCTATGCCAAGGCACCTGGAGCCCGATGTGCAATATCCTTGACCAGTTCCAGACTGGGCCCCAACAGCTCTGCTACTGCCCCTCCATCCTGACCCACAGTTTCCTCCCTCTCATATTACAGGCTTGAGCCTTCCCTGAACAGAGACAAAACTCATTCAGTTACTTTCTCATCCAGTCAAATATCCACCAAGGAATAGATCCGTAGCAGTAACTGCATTCATCTGGCTTGAGCAGATGCCTAGAGCAGTGATTCTCCACTGGTGGCCGCCGGTGGACTATGGAGGTGCTGTGGGTGGGCCACGAGAGTGGATATGGGCTGGGGTCAGCCAGCTGCCCTGAACATTCCATCAGGGACAGGCAGCATCATGCTTCATATGCCTTCCCTCTCCCGCTAGGAAGCGGGAGAGCTGCTTCAGTGTCCTGTTTCAGACAGGCTAATGTTCTGTTCACAGGCAGAGCAGTGGAGGGAGGGGGCTTTGAGGCTAGAAGCAGAAGAGCTGTCAGGCAGCAGGATGGGGGGGAACTGGTTTGTGGAATCAAAAGGGTGAGAATGATTGGTGTAGAGGAGCAAGGGGCATGGACTGGCAAAGGGGACAATAGAGTGCAGTATAGAGTCAGGGCAGAGAAGCAGGGAGTTGGGTCTCCCACTGGCTTCCCTTGTGACCATGGGCACATCCCCTCTTGATGCCATACTTTGCTCATTGGTGGTAATATCCCCTCACCTGATGGTATGCAACAGTGCATCAAGATTGGAGCGAGGAAAGAAGGTGTGGGATGGGAAAACGTCTATCCCTACAAGATAAAGAAGCCTGGAAGTTCTAGAAGTCCTGAGGATGAGAAGGAAAAGAATTAATGAGCACGAAGGCTTTTGATCAGTTCTGGTAACAGAGGAAGCAATCCTTACACCTGACACCACTAGATCAGCTGTAATTGCTCACCCTCCCACCACTGTCACATCTCCTGTTGACATGTTGCCATGTGCCTAGGTATGCCACCTTCACAGCTGAGGCTTCTTGACAGTGACAGAGCCTGGCCAAAAGGTCAATATTTGGACAGAAAGCAAGGAGAATTATATGCCCTCATCCCTGTTCTCTCCAGGGCAAGTGGAGCTGCCTGAGACACCCCAGCAAGAGCCAGGAACCGTCCTCTAAAGCTGGGACAAATGATCTCTGGGTTATTACTGATAGACAGAGTGGCAACTCACTGAGCTCCATACACGATGCACATCCAGGAAAACAGATCTGGATTTTGTCAGCATTTGCCATTGGGGTTTCCAGTTACCTAAAAGCTATGTTTGTCAGAGGGTAGACAAAATCTACCTGTACCCCCTCTTCCATTTCAGTCTGGGACAACACCCAACTCTGCTGATGCCCCACAATCCTTTTCTGCAGCTCCCCTTACCTGTTCATAATCACCTCTATTCTGAGCAAGACCCAGGCCAGACCCTGTGGCTGGTTAACAAGAGATGGACAAAAACTAGACTAGAGCCCAAGCCATTATCTACTTCTCACAGGTGATCAGGCACAGTTTTACTAGAAGAATGTGGCAAAACCCAAAAAAAGGCAACTAAAGACAATAACATAAGGACTGAAGGACAAAGAGCTGGGGAGGGAGACAGGCTTAGTTTCCTATGAGGAATCACAACTTAGCATTTATTTCAGGATGAGGACCAATTCCATTAGGTACTGTCCAAGAAGAGTGGAAGACACAACCCCTGCCCCAAAGGGCTTGCAGTCCAATAAAGACATTGCATTTTAATTATTGAACCACGGTTTGTGAAGATGAGCAGGCTAAGATGTAATGTAAAGACTCAGCTACATTGCATGGAAGAATTCTGCACAGTTGGGCAGCAGGCTGGGAGCCCTAGGGAGGCAGGCAAGTTGTAGCAGGTTTGATAAGGCGGACAGCATCTTTGGAAAGGCTGTTTTGGAGGGGGTGGGGGAAGACTAGCACGAGTGACCCCAATGGTCTGCTCCTTCCTTGCTATCTCTAATTGTGTGATTACCAGCAGATGGTCTTGCAACAGACAGCTGTTCCTTCCAAGAAGCCTGCCAAAATGCAGCCTTCCCACTCACAGACAAAGGCCATCCTCTGTCTCCTCTGCTCTCACAGCAATCCTAGAAATATTTGAGTTTCTCCACAATGGTAGTCTCTGTCAGCAACCTGACAAACGCCTGCTTCCCTCTCAGCTTCATCCATCAGTTCGCTCCTTAGTGCTGGAAGGACTGCACCCAAAGAAAAGGCTATTATCATAGCTGTTTGCTTCAGGTTCCTGGTTATTGCTACGTGTATTTGTGTGTCCCCAGCACACTGAGCTAGCAAATGAAGCTGGTTATAGAATCATACACCATTTGGGTTGGAAGGGACAAATGGTCCCCTCAAGAGATCATCTAGTCCAACCCCCTGCTCAAAGCAGAACCATCCTCAACTAGACAATCCCATCTAAAGCTTTGTCTATCTGGGTCCTAAAGACCCCCAAGGATGGAGATTCCACCACCTCTCTGGGTAAACTGTTTCAATGTTTTACTATTCTCCTGGTGAGAAAATGTTTCCTAATATCTAACCTAAACTTCCCCTGCTGCAATATGAAACCAGTGCTCCTTGTTCTGTCATCTACCACCATTGAGAACGGTCTAGCTCTGTCCTCTTTGGAACCACTCTTCAGGGAGTTAAAGGCTGCTATTAAATCCCCTTTCAGTCTTCTCTTGTCTAGACTACATGAGCCCAGTTCCCTCAGCCTTTTCTCATAAGTTATGTCCCCTAGCCCCCAAACCATTTTTATTACCCTCTGCTGGACCCTTTCCAATTTGTTCACATCCTTTCTCTAGTGGGGAAGGGCAGGGGCCAGGGGACAAAACTGAATACAGTACTCTAGATGTGGCTTCACCAATGGTGAATAGAGAGTAATAATCATTTCCATTGACCTGTTGGCAACACACCTACCAATGCAACCCACTATGCTGTTAGCCATCCTGGCAACAAGGACACGCTGTTGGCTCATTATTTAGCATGTGGCAGGGCAGTAGGGGGTGTTCCTGTGCTGACCTACCCACCCACCTCACTGTGCTACCCACCTTCCAGGCTCTGAGTGCTTCCCTGGGGGCACCTCACATCTGGCTGACCCCCTTCCTGGAGCACACCCACTAGCCTGGGGGTAGAGCTGTCACCACCCACAGATGGGCCTGATCCTGGCACTGTGCCCCCTGGGAAACACAGACCTAGTAGCCCTCCAGGGTACTTGACTCACTTCAAGAACTTGGGGTGCTTCCCACATTTGGAAGCACAAATAGTGGTCTCCCTTAGTCAGCCAATCCAAGGGGACCCCAAGGCATAATCTAGACCCACTCCCAATAAGTCTCTCATGCTAAGTATAAAGGATAACTTTATTGGTTACAAGGAGTAGGGTTGGAATAGGGTGCAGAGTTGAGCGGTATCAGAGAAATCTCATAGAGCAAACAGGGTGGCTGGGTAGCCTTTGATCATGCATCTGAGCTGCTGCAAGCTATATGTCTAGTTAGATCTCACGTAGCTTATTCACAAGTGTCCTTCAGAGGCAGGTGAAGATTCCCTCTGGAGGCAGGCAGTTTATTGGTCATGAGTTTCAAGAGACAGAGCAAGTTTCAGATGGTCCAACTCTTCTGACTCTTTGAATTTTCATCATGGCTACTCCCCTCCTCCTGGGCAGTTCGTAGCTTATATAGCCCTTATGACCTCATTTACCTGGTCCAATGGAGGGCATCACCTGTTGGATGCCAGCCAACCAATTTGAAATGCATCACTGGATGCTGGGCAGACTGGCAGAGTTGCTAGCCCCCTCCCAATCAGGTTGGCATTCCTTAAAAATAGGGAATGTAAGCCCCTCATCCAGCTATGTGATTCCTGTCACATAGGCAGAAAGAGCAGGTTTCCCCCCTCCCCCAGGAATGTATCCAACTTAGGGTTACCTAAAGAGCCCATATTAACCAAATTGTCACAGAGCAGAGTTTTTGGAGAGAGACAGAGGTGGCCTTCTGCCACAGCTTACCATCCACTGTAACCGCCAGGTCCTTTTCTGCAGAATTGCTACTCAGTCAGTCAGCCTCCAGCCTGTACCAGTGCATGGGATTCTTCCATATGAAGTGCAGGACTTTGCACTTGTCCTTGTTGAACTAGGAGAAAATGCCTTGTTGGACTTGGTGTTAGCTACAGGGGATAACCTAGTCAGGAATCTGCAAGTACAAGGTTACCTAGGGGACAGTGACCATTGATTGATTGAATTCACTAACCGGTGAAGGGTGGGTAAACTAACCAGCAGGGCTGAAGTGCTAGACTTCAGAAAGGCTAACTTCAGTGTGCTCAGGAGATTATTGAGTGAAGCATTAAAGCTTAAGAGCATCAGTGAAATGGGGGCCCAAGAAGGGTGGTCGTTCCTCATGAGTGTGATCCTATGGGCACAGAAGGAGATAATCCCATTGCACATAAAAGGGGGCAAAGGGGCCAAGAAGCCCTCTTGGCTGAACAGGGAAGTCCAGAAAAGCCTAAGGCAGGGGTGGGTAATTATTTTGGGCAGAGGGCGACTTACTGAGTTTTGGCAAGCCAATGGAAGCCATATGCAGATAAATATTATAGTAGCAGGTAGCCAGGGGCAGATAAATATTAATTTTCTAAATGTTTTAGGGGCCCTGTGGGCCAGATAGAATGGCCTGGTGGGCCGCATCCAGCCCCTGGGCCACATTTTGCCCACCCCTGGCCTAAGGTCAAAGAAAGAGGTACATAGGCTGTGGAAACAGGGGGTAGATACCAAGGAGTATTCCTTCCTGGCTTGCACTTGCAGGGAATCAGTTAAGAAGGCCAAAGCAGGCTTAATTTTTGTTGCCAGCCTAAATTCTAAGGACAACAAAAAGTCCTTCTTCAGGTATATAGGGAGCAAAAGGAAAGTACAGGGTAGCACAGGACCCCTACAGGCCAAACTAAGGCAACTGGTAACAGAGAGGGGGGACAAAGCCAAGCTCTTCAATGAGTTCTTTGCATCTGTATTCTTAGATGCAGACCAAGACAAATCTCCCAATTGGATCATAGACAGACACAGGAGGGACATCAGCAATTAGTGCACTTAGTGAAGGGGCACTGGGAGAGGCTGGATGTGTTCAAATCAGCAGGCTTAGATGAACTTCATCCAAGGGTGCTGAAGGAACTAGCCAGTGCCATAGTACAGCCGCTGACACAGCTCTTTGAGCACTCATGTTGCTCAGGTCAGGTCCCAGAGGACTGGAAAAGGGCCAACATGGTCTCTATTTTCAAGACGGGGAAGAGGGACAAACCAGGAAACAATAAGCCAGTTAGTCTTACCTCTATCCTTGGGAAAACTCTGAAAAAAATCATTAAGGATCACATTTGTGGGAGCCCAGCAGAGGAAATAATGCTGAAAGTAAATCGGCATGGGTTGCAGGTAGATCCTTCCTGATTAACCTTGTTTCTTTTTATGACCGGGTCACAAAATGCTTAGGCGCAGCAGCTGAGGTAGATGTCATCTACCTAGACTTTAGGAAAGCCTTCGATACGGTATCGCATTTTGTTCTCATAACTAAACTGACAGGCTTTGATGTAGATGATTACAGAGTCAGGTGGGTGGCAAATTGGGTGAGGGATCACACCCAGAGAGTGGTGATGGTAGATTGACCTGGAAAGATGTGGGCAGTGGAGCAAGGCTTGGTCCTTGGACTGGTGCTATTCAATGTCTTCATCAGTGACTTGGATGAGAGTATAGAGAGCACCCTGTCCAAGTTTGCAGATGATATCAAATTATGGGGCAAAGTTAACACAGCAGAGAGTAGGGAATGGATCCAGGTGAATCTGGGTAGGTTGGAAAAATGGGCAGAAGGAAATAGGATGCAGTTTAACAAAGACAGTGAAAAGTGGTGCACCTGGGAAGAAAGAACCACCAACACACTTACAGACTGGGGGATGACCTTCTCAGCAGCACAGAAAGGAAAGGGATCTTTGTGTCATACTCGACTCTAAGATGAACATGAGTCATCAGTGTGACTAAATGATCAACAAGGCTAAACGCACTTTATCATGCATTAGCAGATGCATGACGAACAGATCCAGGGAGGTGATGCTTCCCCTTTATGCAGCATTGGTCAGGCCACAGTGGGAGTACTGTATAAAGTTTTGGGCGCCACACTTCAAGAGGAATGCAGAGAATCTTGAGAGGGTTTAGAGGAGGCCACTCATATGGTCAGAGGCCTGCAGGCAAGGCCCTACAAGGAGATGCTGAGGGACCTAGATCTCTTCAGCCTTTGTAAGAGAAGGCCGAGAGGTGATCTCGTGGCTGCCTATAAATTCATAAGGGGAGGACAGCAGGGAACAGGAGATGTTCTATTTACTAGGGCACCCCCTGGAGTAACTAGGAACAATGGCCACAAATTGACGGAAAGCAGATTTAGGTTGGACATTAGAAAGAACTTTTTCACAGTAAAGTTTGCCAGATTCTGGAATGGGTTTCCAAGGGAGGTGGTACTCTCCCCTACCCCGGGGTTCTTCAAGAGAAGACTGAACAAGCACCCGGGGGGGGGTCGTCTGACCCCCGTGCTCTTTCCTGCCCAGGGTAGGGGGTTGGACTCAATGACCTACTGAGGTCCCTTTCAACTCTAACATCTATGAACCTCATGAGATTCCTTTTGGGCCTGTTCCCCAAGTTGTCTAAATCCCTCTAAATTCTAGCCCTGCCCTCCAGCATATCTACTACTCCTCCCAGCTTGGTGTCATTTGCAAATTTGCTGAGGGTGCACTCTACACCATCTTCCAGTTGATGAAGACATTGAACAAAATCGGCTCCACGACTGACCCCTGGGGCACTCCACTTGATACTGGCTGCCAACTAGAAATCGAGCCATTGATTACTACTCTCTGATCCTGATGCTCCAGGCAGTTTTCTATCCATCTTACAGTCTGTTCATCCAACCCGTACTTCCTTAGCTTGCCTGCAAGAATGTTGTGGGAGACCGTATCAAAAGCCCTGCCTAAATCAAGGTATATCACATGCACTGGTTTCACACAACCACAGAGCCAGTCACAGAAATCAGGTTGGTCAAGCATGACTTGCTCTTAGTGAATCTATGCTGACTTTTCCTAATCATCTTCTTCTCCTCCATGTGTTTTGAAATAGATTCCTTGAGGATCTGCTCCATGATTTTTCCAGGGACTGGGGTGAGGCTGACTGGTCTGTATTTCCTTGGATCCTCCTTTTTTCCTTTCTTTACTTTTCCAATCATCTGGGACCTCTCCTGATCAACATGAGCTGTCAAAGATGATGGGCAATGGCTCTGCAATCACATCAGCCAACTCCCTCATCACTGTTGGGTGTATCCCATCCAGCCCCATCTCCAGGTTTTCTAAACAGTCCCTAACCTGTTCCTTCACCATTATTGGCTGCTCACCTCCTCCCCAAACTGTGCTGCCTGGAGCAGTAGTCTGGGAGCTGACTTCAGCCTTTTCTGTCACAAGGTTGCCTCCCCCATTCAGTAACAGACCCACATTTTCCCTGATTCTTCTTTTACTACAAACATACTTGTAGAAACCCTTCTTGTTACCCTTCATGTCCCTTGCTAGCTGCAATTCCACACCCTAATCTTTCTCATATGATAGAGGATGCCTTGCTGAGGTACTCCATGTCCACTCCATGCATACTTCTCTCTAGTGGTGACTGTGAGCATTTCCTAGCTCAGTGTGCTGGGCCACAACACACAGAGTTAGACCCTGTAGTTTAGGCAGTAGTAGACATCACCGTGTTAAGATTTGGGGGCAACAAGTTCCATCTGCAGGGGAGGACATAATGAAATCTCATGCTTCAGAGCTGCAGCTGGTCACTCCCATAGAGGTCAGGAAGGAAATGTTTTCCCCTGCTACAGTTTGGCTTCCACTTTGTTTCCGGAGAAGATGAAAGGCAACATGAGCGCTTGGCCATGGCTGCAGATGGGATACTGAGCTGTGCAGACCAGTACTCAGAGACTCTACCCAAGTACCTCTTGCTCATGTGCTCAGGGGTTATATTGGTTGCCAAATTTGGGATTGAGGAGAGATTCCCCCCCCCACTTCAGACTAGAAGAGACTTCAGATTGTTTTTTTTTCACTTTTCTCTGCATTGGGCAGGATTAATTTGGTCCTCAACCATATGCCATTGCAGAGGCCTCAGGCACTGGTGGAACTGTGATCTCACCCATTCTGTCTCTGTGATTCACATTTTAGGTACTTAAAGACTGAAATATTTGGGAAAACTGAAGTTTCTGAGCCAGATATAAGGTACTTATATTAAATTTGTGGGCCTTTGAACTAGACGACAACAAATGTGATGGCCTGGTTGCCCCTCCTGGTCTTAGTTTCACAGAAATAATGTTTCACATAAAAAAGTAGGGTCCCATTTCACTAGGATTAGCCCAATGCTGGTTTGACAGATGCTATTAAATAAGAGCTGGGAAATATATTGCAGGAAGAGAGGTGACATACTATGTCTCCAAAAGCAGAAAAGGCAAACAACACCTGGTGGGGTCAGCTGAATGCTCTACCAGCAGAGCAATCAGGTAGCTACAACAAAGCCATCTCTTGCTTATAACCAACTTCTGGGCACTTCTGGCTGTCACACCGTCATCTAACTGACAGTAGCTTTATAGTTAGATTTTCAATACTACCTAAGGAAGTTAGGGACACAAGTCCTACAGGCTTTCCTTCAGTAAGAATAATAGGTATTATTGTTCAGTATACATCCTACAGTAGCATCTACATCCCTCTGTTGGGACACTGTACTGGACAGCTTACACTCTAGGGAAACAAGTGACACAAGGTGAGGCACTGGGAGGAGCACAACTGAACAGAGACTATCTGAGTATATGTTTGCATCAATCATTTGTCTTGTTACCAAGTGTCAGCTACCAGTTTTATTTGGTTGGCTTTAGAACTAGTTAGAAAAGAGCAAGTTGTTTGCATGAAATGGATCAAAAAAATGCAACAAGTTAATGTCCCCCTCCAGTAGGAATGTTTCAGTTGTTTGATTAATTTTTAGCATTTTAGAAACTGCTGTATCAGAAAGGCATCAATTTTCATGGGCAACAAGCTACTTCATCAGATACTTAAGGATAATGACTGGGAAATCAATGGTAATGGATGGGAGATCTCAGGGAAACCCCCAAGAAAAGGCTCAGTGGGTTGTCAGGGCATGCTCTTTCCTTAAGGCCAATGCTAATCTAGTTTCCCAATATGATGCTAGATAGCACCTACTGACATCACAATCTGAATCCTGACCAACAATGATCCTTTAGCTCCTGATAGCACCTAATAAAGTAGATTATTGCCTATGAAATCTGTTACCTCACTGAAATAATTAGTCTCTAAGGTGCCTCCCCGCAGCCTGACTTTAGACCACAGGACAGTAGTCCCTGGCAAATGTGCTACAGTGTGGCAGGTGAAAGTATTTTACTTGGCAAACACACCTTGGAGTGGGTGGCAGGGAAGGGGCCAGGGCTGTGCTGCTACAAGGATTGGGCCCCTTGCAGCAACCCCAGTGTCCACCCAGAGGTAGGCATGCACCCACCACCAGCAATGAGTTAAGCCAGGGCTCCAGAGATCTCAATGCGGCCGCTTAGAGCTGCTCCCAGCCTCCTGCCACAGTCAACCTAGCTCTGGGCAGCCCATCACAGAACCTGGGCTGCTCACAGCAGGCGATAGGAAGGCTGCAAGCAGCTGCACTGAGGGCTGTGGAGCCCCAGCATGGCTCATTGCTTACAGTGAGTGTACATGCACCTCCGGGACGACAGCAGGGACGGGGCTGCATCTGCACTGCCACAAAAAGGATTGAGCTTCTTGCCATTCCTTCTGTGTCCTCCCCTGGCACTTCAACACCTTACAAGTTAAGGTTTGCAAAACAGTGCATCACGGCACAGACAATGCTAATAGCCTACTGTGTAGTATTAATAGGCTATTGCATAGTAGTGAACAGAGCGCACAAACAGGGGGAGGTCTAGGGGGGACTGTCCCCCAGGCTAGGGAGCACCTCAGGGCTAACCCTCAGGGAGCAGGCTCCAGAGGTGGAATCCCGCCAGCGGGGGAACGTAGGTGGCGGGACTGCTGGCAGGCACTTACAGGAAGACTGGAGTGCTTGGTTGGCTGTTGGGGCAGCCACGGGAATTTCATAGATTCATAGATTGCAGAGTCGGAAGAGACCACAATGGATCATCGTGTCCAACCCCCTGCCCCGGCAGGAAAGAGGATCAAGGTCAGATGACCCCAGCCAGGTGATTATCTAGCCTCCTCTCGAAGACCTCCAAGCTAGGAGATAGCACCACCTCCCTTGGAAGCCCGTTCCAGATCCTGGCCACCCTTACTGTGAAAAATTTCTTCCTAATATCTAACCTAAATCTATTCTCAACTAGTTTACACCCGTTATTCCTAGTCACTCCCTGGGGCGCCTTAGTAAACAGTGCTTCCTCTATTCCCTGTTGACCTCCTCTAATAAATGTATAGGCGGCCACAAGATCTCCCCTCAGCCGTCTCTTGTGAAGGCTGAAGAGATTCAGCTCTCTCAACCTCCCCCCATAGGGCCTATCATGAAGGCCACTAATCGTGTGAGTGGCCCTCCTCTGGACCCTCTCCAGATCCCCCATGTCCCTCTTGAAGTGCAGCGCCCAAAACTGGGCACAGTACTCCAACTGCGGCCTGACCAGTGCCGCATAGTGGGGGAGCATCACCTCCTTTGATCTATTAGTCATGTACCTGCTAATGCACAACAAGGTGCGATTGGCCTTGTTGATGGCCTCCTTACACTGCCGGTTCATGTTCATCTTGGAGTCAGTTATGACTCCAAGATCCCCCTCTGCCTCTGAGCTGCTGAGACGAACACTCCCCAACCTATAGGTGTGCTGGGGGTTCCTCCTTCCCAGGTGGAGTACCTTACATTTATCTTTATTAAATTGCATCCTATTTCTCTCCACCCATTCATGCAACCTGCCCAGGTCGACCTGAATCTGCTCCCTGCCTTCTGGTGTACTAACTTTGCCCCATAACTTGGTATCATCAGCAAACTTGGAGAGGGAGCTCTCCACACCCTCATCCAAATCGCTGATGAAGATATTAAATAATATTGATCCAAGGACCGAACCCTGCGGGACCCCACTGCCCACCTCCCTCCAGGCTGAGAAGGAACCATCCGCCACCACTCTCTGGGAGTGGTTCCTAAGCCAGTTGGCCACCCACCTGACCATGTAAGTGTCCACTCCACAGCGTGCTAGCTTCCCAATGAGGATAGGGTGCGAAACTGTGTCAAAGACCTTCCTAAAGTCCAGGAAGATGACATCAGCCTCGGCTCCTGTGTCCAGGCAGCGTGTGACCTCATAGAAGGCTACAAGGTTTGTCAGGCAGGAGCTACCTGTGACAAACCTGTGCTGGTTTTCAAACCGTTTCAAACTGTTTGACGTAGCCCCCAGCACTTGGGAGCCAGGAGCAGGGAAGAGAGGTGCAAACTGGGGACATATGCGTCCTTGCACACGTGGGGCAGGTAAGGGGGCACAAGGTGGAGGCAGAGGCGGACGCAGCAGCAGCGGGGGAAGCAACAGTTGATCCCCCAAAGGTAAGTAGGACAGAGGGTGCTGGCACAGCTAAGTGGATCCGGAGTGGAAGCCCCCCAGATCCCTTTTAGCTGAGCCAGTAGGGAGTTGTGCTCCCGAGCCACGCTGCGCAAACAATGTGCAAACAGGCAAGCTCTGCAAGAGTGCACTGGTGTTTGCGCCAGCAGGAGGGCAGGAAGGGCCAGGAGGGAGACTCCAGCAAGGGTAGGGCGACGGCACTACACAAAAATATAAATAAATAGCAATTTATATAATGATGTTGACGCAGAGTGCTGCTAGGGCCCCTGCCTGGGGGGTGCCGCCTACCAGGGCCCTCCACCCAGACAGAGCCCATGAGGCAGCTGGCATCCCCCTGCCCCCCGGCCTGTAGGGGATAACCAGCAGGGCTGGGGGGGCAGGGATTGGGGGCCCCCACACCTGTCCTGCAGGCACCCGTCTTAGGGCTCTGGAGGCACAGATAAGGGAGCTCCAGGAGGAGGTTAACAGGCCAAGGGGAATCAGAGAGGTGAAGGATGAAATTGATGGGTATTTTCTCTCCCTGCAGGGCCATGCATCCAAGAAAGAAGCACCCTGGGAGGTGCCCTCCACAGCAGAGTGGCAGATGGTCACCTCCAGAACTACAGCTTCTTGTGGCAGAGCAGCACCACGTCCCCCAGTCCAGCTGGAGAACAGGTACAAGGCCCTGGTGACACTGCAGGAGAAGGAAGGAGTGGAGGAAACCTCTGGAGAGGAGGCAACTCTACTCCCTCCACACTCTGGACAGACTGAAGGAGCTAAGCAGACCCGGAGGAAGAAACGTCTAGTGATCATCATAGGTGACTCCATCCTGAGAGGTACAGAGGATCCCATCTGTTGCCAGGACCCCTCGGCATGCAAGTTTTACTGCTTGCCCAGAGCAAAGATTCAGGACTTGATGGTGATGATCCAGATCGTGATCCAGCCCACCAATTACTATCCCATGGTCCTAATTCATGTGGCACTAATGATGCAGCCAGGAGAAGCCTTGATCACCTGATGATGGACTACCACACTCTGGGGGGCATGCTGAAGGAGATAGGGGCACAGATGGTATGTATTCTCTTCTGTCCTACCAGTGAGCGGACATGGAAGACAACATGAGACCTGAATCAGAGAGGTCAACCTGCAGTTTCGGGAGTGGTGTCTCGAGGCAGGCTTCGGCTTCCTAGACAACAACCCACACATCAAGATGAGAGACATGCTCAGGTGGAATGGGCTTCACTTTTCCCCCAAAGGTAAGCATGTGTTCTCTTCTAGATTGGCTGATCTCCTCCTGCAAGCTTTAAACTAGGCTTGTTGGGGGAAGGGGAAGATAAGGGTGAAGGAAGTCTTGGACCACTAAACCAAGTGTCTCCCACAAGAACAACCCAGCCTAGACTGACGATGAGCAGAGCAAATACCCAGGTAAGCAATAGGGGCCCGGGTAGTACTGAGATTAGGGGGCCAGTGCATGCATCTTCAGGAGGCCTCAAATGCCTCTACACTAATGTTTCTAGTATGGGGAACAAGCAGGAGGAACTTACCCTCCTGCTAGCTGACACCAACCCAAACAGTGGGTTTTGAGGCTCACCAAAACATTGTGGGGCCCAATGCATGACTGGGTGGTGAACATCATGGGCTATAGGCTGTACAGGAGGGATAGGACAGGGAGGAAAGGTGGGGGTGTGGTGCTCTATGTCAAGGAGAAATACACATCCTCAACGAATAGCATGGGGACAGAGGAGGGGCACAATGAAGTGCTCTTGGTTAGAATATAAGGAAGTCAAGGGGAAAGAGACTTAATGGTGGGGGTCTACTACAGACCACCCAACCAGGGGGAAGAGCTAGACTGGGAATTCTTAAGTCAGCTCTCGGAGGTAGTTAGGTCAAAGGATGTGGTCATCATGGGTGACCTGAACTTTCCAGATATCTGCTGGGAAGAGCAGTCAGCCAGTGCTGACCGCTCATGTAGGTTCCTAGCCAAGATACAGGACCTCCATCTAACCCAGGAGGTGCATAGCCCTACTAGGGGAGACACGTTGTTGGACCTGGTGCTGGCCACAGGCAACGACCTCATGAGGGGGTTGTGGGTGCTCGACCACCTGGGTGACAGCGATCATCACCTGCTGTAATTCACCATCCAGCACAAGGTGGCAAAGGCCTGTAGCAAGGCAGCAGCCCTGGACTTCAGGAGAGTGGATTTCAATGAGGTAAGGAGAATAGCTGGGGAGGCACTGAGATCCTGGAGGGGAGAGGAGTCAGGTGTCCAAGAGTGGTTGTTCCTTAAGGAGATGATCCTCCAAGCCCAAAGGGAGGTAATCCCAATACAGATCAAAGGGGACAAGAGAGTGCAAAAGCCCCCATGGCTCACCAAAAGCATCCAGGAATGTCTCCTAGCTAAAAGGGAGGCGTACACCCAATGGAAGGGAGGGGCCATCACTAGGGAGGACTATACCTTGTTTGCTCAGGGCTGCAGGGGGGTGATCAGGAAGCCCAAGGTGGAGATGGAACTGGGACTAGCTACCCGGATCAAGGATAACATAGGGGGTAAAAAGAAGTTACTGGGTAACATGGGGCCTCTGCAAGACACACTTGGAAATCTGGTTGTTGCACCAGATGACAAAGCTAACCTCTTTAACAATAACTTTGTCTCCATTTTCCTGAGCAGGGTCCAGGTTATCACCCCCATCAGGATCCCTGACAGACCCAGGGGAGGCACAGCAGGCCCAGGGTCAGTAAGGACCTAGTTAGGGAACTTCTGGTGGGACTAGACATGTTCAAATCAGCAGGTCCTGATAATCTCCACCCCAGAGTGCTGAGGGAATTGGCAAAGATCATTGCAGGACCCCTGGCACGGCTTTACATGCTCTGGTGC
Organism: Caiman crocodilus; assembly: GCA_030014935.1. Taxonomy (NCBI): domain Eukaryota; kingdom Metazoa; phylum Chordata; order Crocodylia; family Alligatoridae; genus Caiman; species Caiman crocodilus. Next base: position 38,408,347 of record JAGPOW010002791.1, read on the forward strand.
TCTGGCATGGTGCCAGAGGACTGGAAAAGGGCTGATGTGGTTCCCATTTTCAAAAAAGGGAGGAAGGAGGACCTAGAAAACTATAGGCCAGTTAGTCTTACCTTGATCATGGATAAGCTTTATGAGAGAATTAACATAGCGCATGTCCGTGAGGGGCTAGCAGGGGAGATTACACTTAGGGGCAACCAGCATGGGTTCATTAGAGGCAGGTCCTGTCAGACCAACCTGCTGGCCTTCTATGACCAGGTCACCAAATCCCAGGATGCAGGGGTAGCAGTGGACGTAGTCTTTCTGGACTTCAGGAAGGCCTTTGACACTGTCTCTCACCCCATTCTCATTAAAGAACTAGGAGACTGTGGCATCGACACTTACACAGTCAGATGGGTCGCTAACTGGCTGGAAAGCCATACCCAGAGTGGTGGTGGACTGGTTTTATTCAACCTGGAGGGATGTGGGCAGTGGGGTCCCCCGGGGTTTGGTCCTTGGGCCCACACTGTTCAACATCTTCATCAGCGACTTGGACGAGGGGGTAAAAAGCACCTTGTTCAAATTTGCAGATGACACTAAGATATGGGGGGAAGTGGGCACGCTGGAAGGGAGGAATAGGCTACAAGTGGATCTAGACAGGTTACAGGGGTGGGCAGATGAAAACAGGATGGGTTTCAACACTGACAAATGCAAGGTGCTGCACCTGGGGAGGAAGAACCAGCAGCACACCTATAGGCCGGAGAACTCCCTTCTCGTCATCACAGAGGCAGAAAAAGATCTTGGAGTCATTATTGATGTCAGAATGAACATAGGCTAACAGTGTGGGGATGCGGTCAGGAAGGCCAACCGTACCTTGTCACACATCCACAGATGCATCTCAAGCAGGTTCAGGGAGGTGATCCTCCCCCTCTATGCAGCACTGGTCAGGCCACAGTTGGAGTACTGCGTCCAGTTCTGGGCGTCGCACTTCAGAAGGGATGTGGACAGCATTGAGAAGGTTCAGAGGAGGGCCACTTGCATGATCAGGGGGCAGTAGGGCAGGCCCTATGAGGAGAGGCTAAGGGACCTGAACCTGTTCAGCCTCCACAAGAGAAGGCTGAAAGGGGATCTAGTGGCCTGTTACAAACTAGTCAGAGGGGACCAGCAGGCATTGGGGGAGTCCTTGTTTCCTGAAGCACTACCAGGAGTGACTAGAAATAATGGTCACAAGCTGGCAGAAGGTAAATCCAGGCTAGATATCAGGCGGCGCTACTTCACTGTCAGGGCAGCTAGGATCTGGAACCAACTTCCAAGAGAAGTGGTGCTGGCTCCTACCCTGGCGGTCTTTAAGAGGAGGCTAGATTAATACCTTGCTGAGGTTGTTTGACCCCAGTACTCTTTCCTGCCATGGCAGGGGGTCAGACTTGATGATCTGCTCAGGTGCCTTCCGACCCTCCCAACTATAAACTATAAAAGGCATTTGCCGGTGCTACTGTGCAGTAACTCCAGTTACTGTGCATTTATTTGGTACTTGCTTATACAAGTACTAAATAAACGTGCAGTAGCCGCTATGCAGTAGTGTCTTGTGTAGACATGCCCAGTGATTGGGTGAAGGCAGTGGCGGGACAAGTGGGAGAATAATGAAAATAAAGGGCAAGGAATATGATCTTGCAGCTCTGTGTTAGAGAGAAGTGGGTGTCTGGGAGGTTGGAGAAGCCATCAAGCTGGGAGTGAGTCCTGATTGAGCATGTTGGCTTTCTGTATGGAAAGGAAGTGAAGTATCTTAGATAAGTTATGGGGTAGGAGATGGGGGGGGGGGGGCATCTGGATAGACAGGGAGTTTGACAGACTGCCCACCAGCGCAGAGCCAGAACCACAGGCAAAGAAAAGAACAGTGACAGAACAGGAGGAATGGAGATGGCTTGGAAGAAAAGACAGAGAATTCCCCTCTGGTTCAGAAACATGCAGGAGAGGCCAAAGGGAAGGAGCCGGAATACGGCATTAGGTCTGTGAGCTGTAGCATACCGAGACAGTTGAAGCCTCATGAGTCACGTGGAGGCATGGCCTAGGGAAGGTTACCACACTCACTTGATCTATGGGTCTCAAAGCATGTATGGAGCAGGCTCTGTTTCCCCATCATTACAAATGGGCAAACCTATATTCACATAGGAAGTTGATCTTGAAATAAACCTCAGGTGCCCTGACACTCCATTCTGTGCACTATGCACTGCTACTGCTGCTCTTCTCATTGAAGAGGTGCTGCTAAAGGTCAGAAAACATAGCTCTAGGCATCTAGCTATGAAACTTTGCAGCCTCTGGTACCAAGACACACTCAGGACTGAAGTTTCAGCTGTTGCTAATGCAACTGAGCCAGGAACTAGTGAAAGGCACTGTAGACATGTTGACAGTGCTCTTGATACTACATGCTGTCATGGTTCCAGTATGCCAGGCACTGAGCTACTTTAATGCCTCCTGGCTCACAGTCCTGCATTATCATAGTATTATAGTGCTTAGGGTTAGAAGGGACCTAAACAGATCAAGTCCGACACCCTGCCCCAGGCAGGAGTGGGTGCCTGGGTCATATCACTCCAGACAAATATCTATCCAGCCTCCTCTTGAAAACCCCCAAGGTAGGAGAGAGTACCACCTCACTTGGGAACCCATTCCAGAGCCTGGCAGCCCTAACTGTAAAGTAATGTCTCCTGATGTCTAGGCTGAACCTTCTCTCTAACAATTTGTGGACATTATTCCTAGTAACTCTGGGTGGTGCCCAGGGAAACAGAGCCTCCCCCAATTTCTGCTGGTCACCCCTGGTGAGTTTGTAAACAACCACCAGATTCCCTCTCAGCCTTCTCTTATGGAGGCTGAATAGGTTCAGGCCCATTAGCCTCTCTTCATAGGGCCTGCCCTGCTGCCCCTTGACCATGCAAGTGGCCCTCCTCTGGACCCTCTCAATGCAAGCCACATCCCTCCTGAAATGCTGGACTCAGTACTCCAACTGTGGCCTGACCAATGCTGCATAGAGGGAAAGGATCACCTCCCTGAACCTGCTTGTGATGGTAGATGCACAAGGTGCATTTAGCCTTACTGACTGCTTCCTTGCATTGGCAGCTCATGTTCATCCTGGAGTCAACAATGACTCCAAGATCCCTTTCTACCACCATGTTGACAAGAAGAGTGTTCCCCAACCTATAGGTCTGTTGCTGGTTCCTTCTCCCTACATGTAGTACCTTGCACTTGTCTGAATTGATTTCCATTCTATACTCACCCACCCACCTCTGTAATTTGTCTAGATCTAGCTGGATTCTGTCCCTCTCCTCCAGCGTGCCCACCTCACCCTACAACTTGGTGTCGTCAGCAAATTTGGACAGTGTGCTTTCCACACCAACATCCAGGTCGCTGATAAAGATGCTCAATGGTACAGGCCCCAGGACCGAGCCCTGGGGGACTCTACTGCCCACGTCCCTCCAGGTCAAAAATGATCCGTCCACCACCACTCTCTGGGTATGACCATATAGCCAATTTGCCACCCATCTGACTCTGTAGGCCTCAGTGCCACAGCCACCTAGTTTTTTTAAGAGAATGTGGTGGGAAACCATGTCAAAGGCCTTCTTAAAGTCCAGGAAGATGACATTCATCCTGACACCCTCATCCACGAACTTTGTGACCTGATCATAAAAAGAAACCAAGTTAGTCAGGCAGGGCCTGCCCTCAGTGAACCCATGTTGGTTGCCCCTGAGCATTACCTTCCCCGTTGGGACCTTGCAGATGTGCTCCTTGATAATTTTCTCAAAGGTCTTCCCAAGGATTGAGGTAAGACTGACTGGCCTATAATTGCCAGGGTCCTCCTTTCTCCCCTTCTTGTAAATGGAGACCACATTGGCCCTTTTCCAATCCTCTAGTACCTGGCCAGTGCCCCACAAACATTCATGACCTGCTATGACCCCCGCCAATTCCCTTAGCACCCTTGGGTGAAGAGCATTGGGACCTACTAATTTAAACACGTCCAGCCCCTCCAAAAGCTCCCTAACTAGGTTGTCCCTGAGCCTAGGCATGGTGGTGCCTCCCCTGGGTCCATCCACAATTCTAGGGTGGGGAGATGTCCTGGTTCCTGTTCAGGAATATGGAGGCAAAGAATTCATTAAAGAGGTCAGTTTTTTCATTTGCCGCAATCACCAGATTGCCAAGCCTGTCCTGTAGGGGCCTCACATTACCTGGTGCCTTCTTCTTACTTCCTATGTATTTAAAAAAGGTTTTTTTATTATCTTTAATTCTGGTTGCTAGTCCTAGCTCCATCTCTGCCTTGGCCTTCCTAACAGCCTCCCTGCAATCACAAGCAACAAGAGGTATAATCCTCCTTGATGATAGCCCCTTGCTTCCACTGTTTGTACGCCTTCTTTTTTGCCCTCAGGCATCTCTGGATGCCTTTGCTGAGTCATGGGGGCTTCTTAGCACTCCTGTCCCCCTTGGTGCACATTGGAACTGACTCTCTTTGAGCTCAGAGGATCATCTACTTGAGGAATAACCACCCGTTTTGGACTCCCATCTTATTGAAGATCCGAGACCCCAACACCTCTCCTACTAACCTTTTTAGCCTACAGAAGTTGGCCCTCCTAAAGTCAAGGACCTCTGCCTTGCTGCTTGATTTCACTACCCTGCTGTGCATAGTAAATTCCAGCAGGCAATGGTCACCATCACCCTGGTGGTGGAGTACCCACAGACCCCTTACCAGGTCATCGCCTGTGGCAAGGACCAAGTCCGTTCTTCCACCATCAGGAATCTCCTAGGCCTACAGCAATGAAGGGGTTAAAGAGCTTCTCAGAGCCCAGGTATTGACCAGCCAGAGTGCATAGGCAGAGCCATTGGCTAAGCCTTGCTTGACTCTCCCTACCTCCTCACGGTCCGCACAGCAGGATGCTCAGAAAATGGCAGGTTCCTGCTGCTTCCCTGTTCTAAAAGGCCTTGTTTTTCTGAACCAGCCGGAAATCCCACAGCCCTAGCCAGTTTCTTCCACATGTCACTGCATGGGACCAAATGTGGGGTCACCTCTGTCACAGGCCAGCTAGGTGCTGTGAGTGTATCAGCCATTAGGCTGATGGGTTTGGGATCAAGGAGGTGAGTCAGGAGTGAAATAAAGGCAAATCTACTTCTAGCTTAGCATACTACAGTTAACAGAAAGGTTAATGCGACAAACAAATAGTACAATAATAAAGAGCTAATAGTAAATAATAACAACAGATAGACGAAATAACAAAGAGTTCCCACATGGGGTTGGCAACTTATTGGCAATCTCTCTATGCCAGGTGTGTGCCAAGTTGTTCCAGCAAAGTCAGGTGTCCCCGATCAATGCTGTCCAAGGGGTTACCAGGAAGGTCCTTTGATCAGGATCCAATCCACACTTACAATGGGAGTCTGGGGTCCAGGCCTGGTACAGCGATGGTACTTCTGTCCTGTCCTTCAAACTGGTTACTTGACATGCACGTTCCTTTATCTTATGCTAATTGGTTGGCTTTAGAGCCACTCACAATCTTGCCCTATAGCTATTACCCTATGGGATTAAAAGGTGTTAGAAATTATCATGAAAGGTTACCACCTGAACTTGGGTTCACCCAATAAGCAAATTACACCACATTAATTTGAGGTTTGAAATTAGCATTACTCTGCCCAAGCTCAACCCCTTGGTTTCTTATTCCTTGGAATGTGCTAATTATATTAGGTGGTCAGATCTTGTTATGGCTGACCTTTAAAAAACCTGTTAGATCAGCTAATCTTGTAGTTTTGCTTATT
>JAGPOW010002791.1:38414200-38429092 GCA_030014935.1 Caiman crocodilus
CCTTGGAATGTGCTAATTATATTAGGTGGTCAGATCTTGTTATGGCTGACCTTTAAAAAACCTGTTAGATCAGCTAATCTTGTAGTTTTGCTTATTTTGGGGGCTCAGTCAGTTCCAAGATCAGTGCAAACAGTTAGACTCAACACTTTGGTTAAATTGTGACAGACAAATTCCACCTGTGGGTTGCAAACTTGCAAGCTTTGCATTAGCTAATCTTAACTGCTAGACAACTGCCTGGATGTCTCCAAGAGCATATATTTATTGCTCATGATAGTAACCCCTCTGGTTCTGGCCACTACACACCTCCACAACCCTGGATAAGAGGCTGGGCAGCAAGTGCATCAACACCTTCCTGTCCTTTCCACACCAAGAGTCACCAGCTCAAACAGGAACAAAGGCAATGGGAAGCATGTACATCCAGGTCTTCTCTACAGCGAGGGCTCTCCCCCAGCCCTGGCAGCTGTGAGAACACATTTGGACTGGGTGCTTCACTAGTAAAGCTAAAAAGACATGGGTCATATTGGTAATGGATGATAAACCTCAGGGAGAACTCCCCCAAGAAATAGTTCAGTGGGTCAATGAGGGATGTTCTTCCCTTACGGCCAGTGCAGATCTGGTGCTTGAGTGTAATGCTAAGAGGTAGGGTGACCACCCGTCCCTAATTGGGCAGGACAGCCCCAGAATGGAAACATCAAGTCCCAGTCCCAGGGCACGTGACCGCAGGGCAACATTTGTCCCAGATTCACAGTGTCATGAAGAGATTTGGGTTTTCTGTTCATCACATAAAACCGCAGGAAATGGAACATTTACCCTTGCAGACTGACAGTATTCCAGGATGCATGAGGCTGCTTGGGGCCGCAGGAGCAGAAGCAGAAGCAGAAGCAGTCTATGCCAGAAGCAGGAGCAGGCTGGCTGCAGGCTATGCCACATGCATATACACGCCCTCACACACATGCCTGAAGTGGGCAACCCGCATCCCACAGGCAGGAAGGTGTTGGTGCACTTGCTGCCCAGCCTCTTATCCAGGGTTGTGGAGGTGACCCCACAATTTGGTTTCATTCAGTGATACGTGAAAGAAGCTGGCAGAGGCTGTGGGACTTCTGGCTGGTTCCAGTCAGCCAGTCCTGATGGTTTACACCGAAGGGTACTCAAGGAGCTGGCAAGCATCATAGGTCAGACCCTGGCACGGATCTTTGAGAGCTCCTGGTGCTCTGGTGAATTCTCTGATGATTGGAAGAAGGCCAATGTTGTGCCCGTCTTCAAGAAAGGGAGGAAAGTAGATCCAGCAAACTAGAGGCCCATCAGCCTGACCTTTATCCTGGAGAAGGTCTTGGAAAAGATTATCAGAGGCCATCCTTAACAGACTAGCTGACAGCAATATCCTGAGGGATACCCAGCATGGTTTTGTTGCAGGTAGGTCTTGCCTGACCAATCTCATCTCCTTTTATGACCAGGTGACCTGTCACCCGGACAAGGGGGAAGAGATTGATGTCATATATCTTGACTTTAAAAAGGCCTTCGATCTGGTATCCCATGATCACCTTTTAGCAAAACCGGCTAACTGCGGCCTTGACCACACCACAATCTGCTGGCTGGGGAATTGGATCCACGGTAGGACGCAGAGGGTAGTAGTTGACGGAAGTCAATCTCGTCGCACGCTGTGACCAGTGGGGTCCCGAAGGCTCTGTCCTAGGGCCCATAATTTTTAACATCTTCATCAGTGATGTGGACATTGGTGTCAGAAGTAGGCTGGCTAAGTTTGCCAATGACACCAAACTCTGGGATAAAGCATCCATACCTGAGGATAGGAGGGTGATCCAGGCAGATCTTGACAGGCTCATGAAATGGGCGGATGAGAACCTGATGGTGTTCAACACCAAAAAATGCAAGGTTCTCCACCTTGGGAGGAAAAACCTGCAGCGTGCTTATAGGCTCAGCAGTGCTACACTGGCTATCACTATAGATAAAAGGAACTTGGGGGTCATGATTGACCACAAGATGAACATGAGCCTACAATGCGATGCTACAGCTAGTAAAGCAAGTAAAATGCTGGCTTGCATCCATAGATGCTTCTCAAGCAAAACCCAGGAAGTCATTCTCCCATTGTACTCGGCCTTAGTGAGGCCACAGCTGGAGTACTGTGTCCAGTTTTGGGCTCCACAATTCAAAAAAGGATGTGGAGAAGCTTGAGAGAGTCCAGAGAAGAGCCATGCACATGACCAGAGGTGAGGAAAGCAGACCTTATGATGAGAGGCTGAGAGCTGTGGGACTCTTCAGCCTGGAAAAGTGCAGGCTCAGGGGCAATCTCATGGCCACTTATAAGTTTATCGGGGTATTCACCAGGATCCGGGGGAATGTCTGTTCACCAGAGCGCCCCAAGGGATGACAAGATTGAATGGTCACAAACTCCGTTGCGACAGATTCAGGTTGGACATAAGGAAGAACTTCTTTATTGTCCGAGCCCCCAAGGTTTGGAATAGACCACCACTGAAGCACCCACTTTGAATGCTTTCAAAACACATTTAGATGTTTATCTTGCTGGGATCCTATGATCCCTGCTGACTTTCTGCCCCTGGGGCAGGGGGCTAGACTCGATGATCCGTCAGAGTCCCTTCCAGCCCAAATGTCTGTGAAATCTATGAAGGATGTGTGGGGGCATGTGTCCCACCTTTCCATTTTGAAAGGTGGTCACCCTACTAGATTATGGTATATTGCAGGTGAGATCACAATTTGAGTCTTGAGTAAGTGTGATCCTTAAGCTCTGGGGAACTTTGTATATTTAAAGTAAAGGGGTTCCTCCTTTCTTTTTAGTCCTGAATGCTTGTGGTTTCATTGTAATGGTTGCTGTGTTCTACTACAGGTGTTGGTAAATTTTGCCTGCTGTCACTACTTGGCTGTTTAGGGGCCTACTTGGAAATTGCTGTGTCTTATCTTTACAGAACAAATGTAATCTGATGGGACCACCAGACACAATGAGCTCCAGTGAACTGCATTCACTAGCAATATGCAACACACCAGGCCTAGCTGCTTCTCTGATGATGACTTCTGAAAAAACAAACACAGCGAGCACAACTTTAAAGAGCACCAGCTCCTTAAAGTGACACTACCACAAACATCTATTTCAGAACCATCTTGGACTTCATAAAATGGAAATCAGAGCACTTTAATTTGGGAGCCCATGAAAATTCAGCAAGGGCAAAGCCAAAAGATGGCTTCTATGCCAACATCTCTATTCCCCTCACATCCCACAGATGCACACTTTCCACCCTTCTGATGCCATATGGCTAGAAGACAGTTTGCCAAGAATGGGCCTGGGATTTTTGAATGAGGCAGTCTCTTGAAAGAGTCTCAAAAATCCAAGCTTATATTTCTCACCCAAACAGCAGCATGGAAACCAGAAGGCCTGAGCTGTTCTGGTGGAAGAATGCAGGTGTGCAGGCCCTGGGATTGGTGATAACCATGCAGAGTAGATCTGGCCTGTTTGTTTGTTATCCCTACTGCATTCCACATGGGGAGCTGATAAAGGAAGCAACCAGTTAATTTGGGCTTCCCCATTCACCTACTACTACCTTATTGGCTCTGCATATTTCAAGTGGGGAAGGGATGTCTTGCATCCTTTCTCCCTGCTGCTTGTGATACTTTGCAATAGTGCACCAAATTGGGAAGAGATGCAAGCACTACAAAGGACAGATAATAAAACAATGGGCTAGAATTGAAGTTTATCCTAGAATAAAATGCAAGCTTTTATACTTACAAGGAAAGTCTCCATTTACTCATCATCCAATGAAAAGAAAACACAAAGAAAAAAACTGAGAGGTGACAGTGGCCAGTAAATTAGACATGTGAGCAATATTTAGTTGCATATGTAGAGGCATCACATCTTGAAGCAAAGAGATGAGTCTCTCTGTAAAGGGGAAAGCATGCCTAGAGTAAATGAGGTATAACGTATGGGGCTGGAGTGAGTCTGTCAGCCAATGACTGAAAAATAGAGTATTAGGTACATGCCTAGGGAATATTCTGATTCTTGTCACACTTTTAAATATAAAGAAAATGTCTCTGACTGCCAAGGGGAAGCCCTAGGGGTGGGTTTAAATAAAATGAGTGTCATACACTGCACTGTCTTACTTTCATGCTGACTTTATTCTTTCTTTATCTGCTGCTTTAATTGATCTGCAAATATGAGTGTCACAGACTGAATGTGTACATTTTTATGTCTCTGTGCCTAGAAAACAAATGAACAACAAACATCAGTTTGACTTCAATTCCTGGGAAGATCTTAGAGGAAATTATCAAGGAATGCATCAATAACAGGCTGACAGAAGGCGCCATTCTGGAAGACAGCCAACACAGCTTCATCACGGGTAGGTGATGCCTGACCAACCTCATCTTCTTCTATGACTAGGTGACGTGTCACCTAGACAGGTTGGGGAGAGATTCATGTAATTTACTTGGATTTCAAAAAAGCATTTGACTTGGTCTCCCACAATGTCCCCATAGCAAAATTGGGGATCTGAGGCTTGACAACCTCATGATACAATGGATAGGGAATTGGCTCCATGGCTGGACCCAGAGAGTGATAGTTGATGGAAACAAGTCCACATGGTGCATGGTGGCCAGTGGCATCCCTCAGCATTCAGTACTCAAACCAGTACTCTTTAATACAGTCATTAACGATCTAGATTCAGGTATCAGAAGTGGACTGGCTAAGTTTCCCTAACTATGGGGAAGCATGGTTACACTGGAGGATAGGCTGATTCAGACCAACTTGGACAGACTTGCAAGCAATGTTCCCTCTAAGGAGTAGCGGTCTGTGAGTGCGCCGCCTTGGTCCGTGAGTGTATCGCCTCAGTCTGTGAGTACGCTGCCTCGGTCCAGAATAGGACACTTATCAAAGGGGGTTGGGGGCTGGGGGCTGAAGGCTGGGGCCTGGAGGCCAGAGGCCGGAGGCTGGGGGCCAGAAGCTGGAGCTGGGGGCTGGAGCCAAGAGGCTCCAGGCTGGAGGCTGAAGGCTGGGGGCCAGAGGCTGGATCTGGTGGCTGGAGCCAAGAGGCTCCAGGCTTGAGGCTGGAGCTGGGGGCTGGAGGCTGGGGCTGGGGCCTGGAGCTGAGAAGCTGGGGCCGGGGACCGGAGGCTGAGAGCTGGGCCCCAAAGGCTGGAGCTGGGGGCTGGAGGCTGGGACCAGGGCCTGGAGCTGAGAGGCTGGGAGTCGGAGGCTGGGGCTGGGGGCTAGGGGCTTGAGGGTCATGATTGACCACAAGATGGATATGACCCACCAATGCAATACCACAGCTGGCAAAGCAAATAAACCCCTGGCTTGCATCTACCAATGCATCTCAAACAAGACCCAAGATGTCATTCTCCTGCTTTACTCAGCCTTGGTGAGGCCGCATCCAATTCTGGGTTCTACACATTAAAAAGGACGTACTGATGTTTGAGAGTCCAAAGGAGAGCCATGCATGTGAACAGAAGAGAGCAGGCCTTATGAGGAGAGGCTGAGAGACACGACTCTTCAGCTTGGAAAGGCGTAGGTTCAGAGGGGACTTGGTGGCAGCCTATAAGTATATCAGGGACATTAGAATCTTGGAGGACATCTGTTCACCAGGGCTCCCCTGCAGAAGACAAGATCCAATAGTCACAAACTGCTAGAAGACAGTTTTAGACTGGACATAAGGAAAAACTTATTTGCCATCCAAGTCTCCAGAGTCTGGAATAGACTGTCCCCAGAAGTGGTGCAAGCACCTACTCTGGACACATTCAAGTTGTGTTTGGATGATTATCTTGTTGGGGTCATCTGACACCAGCTGCCTTCCTGCCCTCCGGGCCCTTCCTTCTCATAAAGTCCCTTCCAGCCCCAATGAATATGAAAGCTATTAAATCTACAGCAAGGTTAGGAAGGGTATAAAACACCAAGCAGGGAACAAATGGTGTTGATAGAAACCTGGGTATAACTAGGGCAAAGTGCAGGTCCTAATCAGCATTCTGGCCATTAAACACTGCACAGTACTTCTCATGTAAGACTAAGAATGTTAATGTTGCTAGACTGCCAAATTACTGCTGCTAGTGGATTTTGGAGCACAGCAGCTTGGTTTCCAATTGGAGGAGAGATCAGTGATGTAGAGTTTGTGCTTTTCCATAGTGCACCTATACCATCTACAGATATCCTTAAACAGAGGTGGCCACAAACAGCAGAAAGAGAATCCTTTCTTTTAGAAACCATATCTCACTACTAATGCCACATTCCCGGGAGCAGCTCTGCACTAAGAACTGACACTAGCCGGAGTGATTAAGGTGGAATGCAAATTCTCTTGCTATTTGCAACAGCCCCCTCAGAAGTAACTATATCACTGAAGTAAAACCAATGCTACACTTCTGCTAAGAAAAAAGACCTTTAAGACTGTGTGTAACAGCTCCATCTGGTGACTCCCCCTGCTAAAATAAAGTTCACCATCCCTATATTCCCCCTACAGTTTAGTTGGATAAAATATTCCTCCACCCATCCTAACAAATTGTGTAGTCATTTGCTTAGCTGCCATGGCTCCACCCCAGAAGTAGATGCATTTCATGGATGGCTTTTGGGTATAGTCTGTGTACCAATTTGCACTGGGATCCTTCAGGAAGACGAAGAGCTATATAAATATAAGATAATGATTATGAAGTAATGGGATGAAATCAAGCAAAGGAAAATGTAGGCTGACTGTTATAGGAAAAATGAATGAGCAATAAGGCTTTCTTAGAAAGCAGAACAGTCTTCTGGGGGAAGTGATGGAAGCCCCAGTGACTGAGTAATTTAGAACTAATCTGTACTGAGCATCAGAGAAATATTGCAGAGAACAATCTGGCACTGTGCAGGACATGTGTGAAGGGGGTGAAGGGGCCAGTGGATGAGATGATCTAATATCATAGGTCTTTTCCATCTCTATTATTCTGTGCTAATTTGGGTTGAAGGGAGAGAGATTTTAGCCTGGGGCCTACATGAGCTCATATGGACCTGTAGTGCCTATAGCTTTATTATAGCCAGGCACACCCACACTGCTTTCCTCTGTAAACTGCTTTATAGGCACAGAAGGGGAGTCAGATCACCCAGCTGTTCCAGCTCCTTCATGGGCTGTAACGTGAAATGCCAGAGGAGAGCTATAGGCATTACACAGTGTGTGACTAGTGTGTTGCCTTGGTGGTGTTCAGTGCAGTGATTCAAGTGCAGAGCTGCTGCTGTGGTCTGCACTGAGTGGCTTTTGCTCAAGCCTGCTGCAGTAGAAGATGGTGGGTCAGGTGCTAGAACAGCTCAGCCTCTGCTCCCAGAGCCCTGACCTATGCCATAACCTAGCAGGCAGGACAGCAGGAGCCAGGGATGGAGTTTCAGCCTTATCTCTCCACATTCTCCCCCTTGTCTGCTTTGCCCTGCCCTTGGATGTTACTTTTAATGAAAATTGGTGTGTTTTATCTCCCATTTCTTTAATAGCCTCTTGTGAGGGATGTTATCAAAAGCCCTTAATAAACTAGATTAATTGCCTCCCTTACTTTTATTAACCTGGCTTTTCATAGTAGCTAGGGTCAGGAGGGGCCTGAACAGATCATCTAGCCTGATCCCATGCCACAGGCAGGAATGAATGCTGGGTTCACAAGACCCCAGACAGGTGATCGTCCAACCTTCTCTTGAATTTGCCCAAGATAGGGGCAAGGACCACCTCCCTGGGAAGTTGGTTCCAGATTTTGGTCACCCTAACTGTAAAATATTGCTTTCTGATCTCTAACCTAAACCTGTTCTTCATCAGCTTATTACCATTGTTCCTTATCACCCCAGGTGGTGCTGGGGAGAAAAGAGCTCTGCCTATTTGCTGTTGATCTCCCCTGATGAGTTCGTAGGCAGCCACCAGGTCCCCCTTCAGCCTCCTCTTGCTGAGGCTCAATAGATTCAGGTCCCTCAGTCTTTCCTCATAGGGCCTGTCCTGCTGTCCTCTCACCAAGCAGGTGGCCCTCCTCTGAACCCTCTCCTGGCCAGTCACATCCCTTTTGAAGTGCGGCGCCCAGTACTGGACACAGTACTCCAAACGCAGCCTGACCAAAGACTCATACAGGGGGAGTATCACCTCTCTGGACCAGCTTGAGATGCACTTTTGGATGCATGACAAGGTATGGCTGGCCTTGCTGGCTGCGGTCTGGCATTGGTGGTTCATATTTATCTTGGAGTCAATAATTAACCTGGCTTTTATCAACTCTTGTTGATAAACAAGAGTTAAACTCTGTGATAAACTCTGTTGATAAACTCTGTGTTATCAACTCAACACAGAGGCAATGGTTCCCCTCACGGAGCCTGAGTGTGCTTGTCCCTGCCATTTTATAGTCGCCAAAGAGGCTTTCCAATGCAGCACAATTAGGTATGGGATGCCATGGAAGTGGCACTTGGTTTTCTGTGCACCCTTCTGACCATTGGTGGTAGGGGCAGCTGTGAAGGTGCTGCAGTTTGTATTCCAGTCCCTTCAATCATGGAAAGGCTGTCCTAGCAGGCACTAACTCAGAATTCAAAGGCACGAGCTACTAAAATTCCTGTGATAGGCCTGTGAAAAACCGGCCATGTCTCCACCAGACTCCAGAGCAGCATCCGCCAGCATGCTGAACTGCTCCAAGCAGGCTCCCACAAGGTGAAAACAATAGGGCTGTTTCAACATGGTGCTTCAAATAAGCCAATTTGCTCAGCTGTGAGGCAGCTGGTTAGCCCACCTGCACTGCCATGTGGGTATAGTTATACTGCTTACAGCGAGCAGCTTGACTGGAGCAGGGTATGCTGACATGTAGCTGCAGCCTGATACCTGTTGTGGGTCAGGCCTGTAACACACACCAACCAGCAGGTTACATTTCCTATCTCTCTTTTCTCTTGGGCACTTTATATTTGTTCTTAATGTTTTCCCTCTTCATCCCCAGTGAAAAATATCGAGAAGTTATTTACAGAAAGCCATGATACACAGTAGCTGTGAAACCCATTGAAAATGGAGCTGCCAGGGGCGGCTCTGTAATGCTGTACTGTGCTGTGCTGTGATCAGATCTGAGTTGCCAACACCCACAAATGTTTTGGGAATCCCAGTATATTTAGTGTGCTCTTCATAAAGCCTCAGCTTCAATGAGGCTTGAAGAACACACATTGCCCTAATGGAAAATACATAGGAGAGACCAAACAACTGCGAACCAGAATGAATACGTAACGGAAATCTGTCAGATGAGACTACCCAACTACCTGTGGGGGCACACTTCTCATAAGAAAACCATTCTCTCTCTAATCTCTTAGTTCTAATCCTCAAAGGGAATTTACAAAACACCTTTCACAGACAAGCCTACACACTTCACTTCATCAACCTGCTGGATACAAAAAATCATGGACTAAATATAGACATTGACATAGATTTCATAGACATTAGGGCTGGAAGGGACCTCGGAAGATCTTCAAGTCCAGCCCCCTGCCCCTGGGGCAGGAAGTCAGCTGGGGTTATAGGATCCCAGCAAGATAAGCATCCAGTTTGCTCCTAAAGGTGTTCAATGTAGGCACTTGAACCACCTCCAGTGATTTATGACACACTAGCAAACTACCCGTCAAAAATGACGGAGGAAGGGGACAGAAGCCTGCGTCTGGCTGCCTCTGGCTAGGGCCAGGGCAAGGGCCAGGGCCAGGGATGCAGCCACTCCCTACGTCTCCCCCACCACTTTGGGCCACAGCTGTCCCCCCCAGGCCCTCCTCCCCCTGTTGCTTTGAACCGAGGCTGCGGCCATGGCTGCTCCCCACCTCCCCCCTACTACTTTGGGCTGAGGCCTGCGACTGAGGCCTGCAACTGCAGTGGAGGTTGTGGCAGCAGTGACAGCTGATGCTGTGGTGGAATACAACCACCGGTAATCCTTCCTGCTCCCCTCTCTCCCCTCTTCCCTGATGCCTCCCCTGCCCTGCTGGTTATTGGGAGAGGGAGGAGCACTCCAGCCTCTGGCTCCAAGGAGGTGGGGGGAGAGGGAGAGCAAGGACAGCACCACTGGCCTCACCCCCCACCTGCTCTGTCCCTTGCATCATGGTGGTGCTCCTGTCACTATCATCCCCCTCTGCCTCCAAGGAGCAGGGTCCCCCCACTCCAGCCCCTCAGTCCCGCTGTCATGATGGCACTCCGCCATGTGTCTCTGTCTGTCCAGAGCACTATGATAGGCTGCCAAGGCAACCAAGCAAAATGCAAATAAAGCATTATGGACAGACAGACAAAGGCTTTTATAATATTAGAATTATAACTATCCTGACATCTAGTTCCCCAGGTATCTCTCCACTATTTACCACCTACATTCATTCTACTTTCTCCCCACCACCTTCCCCTATCTGTCACCCAACTGCCTCTCAGTTTAAATCTTCACTGGCTGCCTTTCCTGCATGCATACCAGCCTCTGGCTTCTTTACTATTTATTCCATCCAGGAAGAGCACACACCAACTGCAAATGCTTGCTCAGCCTAACAAAGGGTATTTATACCTGAAAGCTTGCAAAGAAGAATTTTTCCAACTATATGCGTTGGTTCTTTGGGTAAATGTGATATCTTTTATTAGACTGTGTCAGCTCCTGTAGGCATATGACTAGGTGAGAAGGCCCCTTTGTTAAAAAAAAAAAAAAAGAGCTTGAAAATATGGTTTGAATGACTCCTAAAGACTCAAAACCTGAAAGAAAATAATATAAAAACTTCCAGGTGTTTTTTTATTCATCTTATAATTCTGGGGAGCGTCATGATTTTTGAACACCTAGCAGTATCCCAGTTCTTTTCCTGTGATTCAGATAACCCTCAGAGGAATGTGGATGTGGCTAGGAAACATGGTTTCATTCTTCTTCTCCCCTGCTTCTCAGCAGCGTTCTTGGAATGTTTCCATTTCCAATGAGAAAAATGTTCATTTCTAGTCTCAAATGATTCCTCACTGGGAATCAAGGAAAAACTGCAGCAAGAAAAGCAAAGTTAATTGGAGTCTCTATGAAAGAGAGCACAGTGTGTGTATTTCTGTAATATGTTGTAGCAGCTAAAAGAACAAAATGGCAGGGAGCACTTGGAAATTCAGAGACTGTGCATATAATATCCAAGGCATTTGAGTTTCATGGCTAGATGCCACAATTTTCCTGAGATCATCCGCACCACCTTCATAAAGACAAGTGCACTAGGTGCAGCTGAGAGCAATGAGTAGTTTTAAGTACTTTGTTGGTTTCAGAGCAATTCAATCCATCTTCTCTAATCACTGTTGTATCTTGTTGCTTATGTACACTGTGTTACCCTCCTTTCTATTAAGTGTAACCTGGGCAATACTCCAAGATGTACCCTCTCTCCAACTGAAGGGATCAGAGCAGGTGCACAAGTGCTATGGGAGGTGTAGGGACCCTCCTTCCCCTATAGAGCAGAGCCAGACCACCAATGGGGACTTAACCATATACCTTTTGATGAGAAAACAGTAGTGGGAACATAACATGCATCAACCAGGGCGTGCAGGGGACACTAGAATGCCCCAAGGGGGCAGGATTGAATAAAGGTTAAGCATTTACATTCATAGACATATTCATCCAGTTGACAAAAGACAGGTTTAACAACACATAAGAACACAAGCAGCACAACAAACAATGCTAGCTGGCAAAAAATAAAAGACACAAAATACAAAGTGTCAAATAACAAAATATAAGGCCTAGGTATCTGGAGGGGCGGGGGAAGAGGGAAAACACAATGACCCCCTTTCACTGCAACAAGAATTTCTCCTTGTCACTTCAAGTCCCAGTTAAGCCAAGTAGGGGTGAGTGAACTCAGATCTCCCACGTGGTAGGCAGAACTTCTACCACACAGCCACCATGTGTGGCCCTGCTAAAGTGCCATGGGTTTTGACTTTCCAGGAGTCTCTGCCTCACCTTGAGCTTCCTTGCCTCTTGTTGGAAGAGCTGGAAGCAGAGCTGGGAACTTCTCAGGTCACCACTCAGCTGCTTGCTGGAGCTGAGGAATGTCTTCTGCTGGTTGCAGCCTCTCGCAGGGGGATCCTAGAGCCCAGTAGGGAGTCTCCCCTGCTGGCTGCCCACCACACTACTGAGGGTCCAACTGCTGCCTGTAGGTCCCACTCCTTCAGGCTCTTCTGGGGCAACAGCTCCTACCTCACTGGGCCAGCTCTTTGAAACTCCTTCCTCACAATCCCTCACTAATCTCCCCCTGAGTCAGCCATGCTAGCCTTTTTATCCCCCTCCAGGTGACCTGAAGGGCCAATCAGGGGACATGGAGGGTGAGTCTCTGGGGCCTGATTGGTAAGGAAAGAGAGTCCCAAGCCCTCCAATCATCTTTTACTGTTTCAAAACCCCTGGGCCAAATCACTGCCAGATAGCCTGCAGCAGGAAGAACAACAAACAGGTGCCTGTTTAAGTGGTAAAGCAGTAAGAGGGGAGAGTAGCTGCTGACATTAATGATCAGTTGTGTATGCTGCCTACTGGTCTGAGCTGTTTGGCTCTTTAGTTCCTTTCAATCCTGAGGTGATGGAACAGAACAAACTGGAATTGTGATGTCTCAGGCTTTCTAAACCTCCCTTGACCTTGCTACCTTGGAGTTGTTTGGGAGAAGTAGCCCTGGGTTCAGTATTTCTCCACCATCTTACAGGAGCTTTGGTGTGTAAAGTAGTGATTAAGGATAGTGTTTAGGAAACCCAGTGGTGACCCCTCTCGCCTTTCTAAATTCCTTCAACTCATGCAGTTTCTGTGAACAGCATAATTTGCAATAAATCTAGTTGGGAATTTTCCAGTGAAAAGGAGGATTCCACTGAAGCTTTGTGGGAATGTGTCAGTTTTGGTGCACAGGCAGGTTTCAGAACATGGTTTCCATCAGAAATGTGCCAGGTTTCAAGCCAGCTGAGCAGCCTGGCTCCATACCAGCCTCCCTGGTAGACTGCCTGAGTTGAGACCTGAGGGTTTCCAATGTCCCTGCCTCCATCAGGTTCCACAGTTTCCAGGCTGCCTGCTACCAGTCCAGGAACTTGGCAGTTGTGGAAACTTTGTGAGGTCCAACTCCCAAGATCCAACCACAGTCCTAAGGTCTCCTAGGCAGGGCTAAGAGCTAGGAAGTTGTCAAAAACACCACAAATTTAGGACCCTTAAAACTTTGGGGTTTTGGGCAGAATTTGGCTTTAGTGTCTTTTCAAACAAAATATATCAAAATATCTTTTATATTTTCCCTTCCAGCATAAATTTCAAAATGCCTCTATTTCATTCCAAAATTAGTGAACGTTTCCCCAAAATTTGGACCTTCCCAGAGAAGAGATATTCTGACTTCCCATGAGCAGTAATTTCAGCCATGGTCAAGTGCCTTCAGCAAAGCCTTGGATCTCTCAGTGGTACAGATCCATGCTCAGGAGGGGAGTTGTGATTGAAGTTCAAGTCCAGGAATTGGAGCTGGGAGGACTATTGGGATTGTTGGGGGAGTCCTGGCACAGACTTGGGAGACTACTGTGGTCAGAGAAATAGGAACACAGCTTCCTGGGACTATCAAAGACCTGCTCCCTTTGAAGTCCGTGGCTAGGCTGCTATTGACTCAGTGAGATCAGAACTGAGCCCAAGGAGACTGTCATTACTAATGACCCTGTCTATTCTCTGAGCAGTGCCAGAACCCACTTGGCCTCCAAAACACAGGACACTCCCCTCCTTCCCATGTCCTCTTGGGCAAGAAGGGCTCTTTGACCTTGCACCCAGAGGGTCTTCTGCTCCCATACAAGGCACAGAGTATCTCTGGCCAGTGTGGTCTCTGTTAAGGGAAATTGAGATTGACAAGAAAAGTCTGAATTCCTCAGTATCATGCTCTGATTGTGTTGTCCCCCATTCTGTGTCCCCCCCTGTTGGCAAACAACACTTTGGGCCAGGCAAGTCTCTGGTCAGAGATGTCCAGGAAAGTTCCCCAGTGGCACAGAGATCTAGTCTGGGGTGCCCGAGAAGGATTTCTGGGTATAATCCCAGTCCAAAATCCAGTTCCTTATTTGGGTCTATGTACTTAGCACAAGTGGCTGGGGCGCTGCCAATTGGCAACCTGGTACGGCTAAACTGCACTTTAGGTTGGGCAAGTCTTTGGTCAGAGATGTCCAGGACAGTCCCCCCATGCCAAAGAGGCATGGCTTGAGGTGGCCAAAGAAGGATTTCTGGGTATAAACCCAGTCCAGTTTACAATTCCTTATTTGGGTCTATGTATTTAGCACAGCACTTGGGGTGCTGTCTAATGGCAGCCTGGCATGGCCAAATGTGCATTGGGCCAGGCAAGTCTCTGATCAGAGATGTCCAGCAGAGTCCCCCTGTGCCACTGAGGCATGGCATGGGATGGCCCAAGAAGAATTTCTGAATATAATCCTAGCCCCAAATCCAGTTCCTTATTCACGTTCACATTCTTAGTGCAGTGGCAAGGGTGGTGTCATCTGGCAGCCTGGCACAGCCAAGCCACACTTTGAGTTGGGCAAGACTCTGATAAGATGCATCCAATAGAGTCCCTTGGTGGCACAGAGATATTCTGATGAGTGGCCCAAGCATTATTTCTAGCCATAATCCCAGCCCAAAAGCCAGTTCCTTATTCAAGCCATTATACTTAGTATAGTGGGCATGGGGGCTGTTAGTTGGCAGCCTGACATGGCCAAACCATGCTTTGGACCAGGCAGGACTGTAGTCAGGGCTCTTTGGGACAGTCCCCCAGTGGTATTGACAGTAAATTTGTGGTGGCCTAAGAAGTATTTTGCCCCATAATCCCATCCAAATATGACCTTCATTTAGGGCTCGATACTTAATGTGGGATATTATTTTCATAGTTTCATAGTAGTTTCATAGTAACTAGGGTCAGAAGGGGCCTAGAGCAGGCCATCTAGTCTGACCCCCTGCCAATGGCAGGAAACAAGTGCT
>JAGPOW010002791.1:38438989-38479924 GCA_030014935.1 Caiman crocodilus
CCCCCCATCCACATCTTGCCTCAGACCCCATGTTAGTTTGATGTCCCTACTTTACAAGGTAGGGGAAGATGCTTGCTAAGATCAGCCATCTACCTTTTGACAGCTTTGATCTGATTGGCTCAAAGAAGCCACAGGCAATTCTCCAGGCTCTCAAGCAAAGAGGTGGTCAGCCAATCAGGAAATCACAAACTGCACCATCCAACTTGGAGCCAATTAGGACCTACTCATCCTGCTTAAAATTTGTCACGGTGGTTGGAGCCACCCCAAGAGCAGAGAGCTGCCTGTGTGGGACCACACTAAAGAGTATCAAGTTAACCCAAAGTCCTGCTCCCCTGTCATGCTTGCCTTGTGAGTTCAGGAAGGGGCAATTCTCAGCTCAGGGTTGGGTTTATATTTTTTCTTTGCCTCTGCAACCAACCTTTTGTAAAGCCTTGGGCTGGTAACTTAATCTCTGGGTCAGTTCCCACAGGCACCATAGCCCTTCCCTTGTCTGCCTTGGAATTTTAGATAGCAAACTCTTTGGGTCAGGGACAGTCTCTGGCCACATGTCTGCCAACAGTTGCATGACGGTGTTCAGGTGTTGGTAGGAATGTCAAGTGCTGCTGAGATATAAATAATACTATAAGACTTGGGGTGAATTTGACCCAAGATCTGACCTGAATCTGCTTACAAAGTCCTGCTTATAAAATCCACCTTGGGACCTGCAGTCCAGTCTCAATTAACAGTACCTCCCTTCTGGAAAAACCCTAGCCCCTGAAGCAGTCATATGCCCTAAGTCTCACTGAGGACAAGAAATTGTTCACAATAATTAGAAGTTTCAGAGAAATCAGATTAGGATAATGGAACCAACTGGGTCCCCAAAGGACAGCTGGCTCAGCTGAAAGCGTTAGCTAACGCATGTAGCTGAGGGCCAGTACTAACACGCTTTAATACGAACGTGCTTTAATACTGGCTCCCAGCTACCTTTTCCCTAAGGCAGATCAGCTGGAGTCCTGCCCACCACCTGGTCTCAGCTGAAGCAGGCACCATGAGGAAGGGTGGGAATCAGAGAGTTACAAATGAAAGTGATGAGTGGTTTCTAAGTGCCAAGGGAGGGATGGACAGAGGCAGATCAAAGTCCTAATGGGTCAGCATCTTATGAGTGGGCTGGAAGAAACTATATCCAGCCCAGAGAGTAGGCAGGAGATGGGTTACAAGCAGCAGACTATTTTAATTTGGCCTCCCATTACCAAATTAAATCTAGTGGGCCCACAGTTTCACCCAGGAAGCACAGCAGTGGTGACAGCACCCTGTGCTCTCTGCATAGGACCTTCCCTTTCACCAATTCTTAGGAGTTTGGGATCTGGTCTGGTCACCTCCAGACCAGTGGTCTCCAGTGGCCACTTTTTCTTTATCCCAATAACAGCATGTGTGCCTCTAGTTGCAAATCCTCTACAATGGGCAGGAGACAAGTCACCAGTGACTGGCTTTGCTCCCATAACCAGAGCCCCCTTTGCAGCAAGAAGTGCTCAAAATAGCTTTTGCTGCTAAAGAACATTAGAGCTGAGAGTCCAGACAGGGGACAATGGAGGACCCAAAAGCCAGTGGGCTGTGGGCTCTGACTGCCACCTCTATCCTGAATTGCTGATTGCTTGTGAAGAGTCTTTTGAGGCCTCCAGGTAACTGGGAATCTGCCACATTCTTACAAGAGTCAGCATTTTAACTGGCCAAAGCCTGCCCCACTGATATCCCACCCTGGCCTTGCCATGGAAACATGAG
The DNA here is from genome assembly GCA_030014935.1 of Caiman crocodilus. Taxonomy (NCBI): domain Eukaryota; kingdom Metazoa; phylum Chordata; order Crocodylia; family Alligatoridae; genus Caiman; species Caiman crocodilus. The sequence continues at coordinate 38,440,748 of JAGPOW010002791.1, forward strand.
GGAGAGTAGCTCCATCATCTTACTTGAATTTGGGAAGGAGGGAAGAAAAGGGACCATATAATTTGATGGGCTCAAGCCTCAGCATAGGGTATGGCTTCAAGGGGAGACTTCTGGGTCCATCTCAGTTACAGCCAGCGAGGCCTGTAGCAGCGTTTACATCAGGAGCTGGGTTTGGATGTAGACCCTGATGGTTCATGACTGTTTAGATCTTACTGGGGCCCTTCCCTTGCTGGAGGGGGTGGGACCACTGCCATTGCCTTCTCTCTTCCACAAATGCTTCTGCAGACCCTGTTGCCAAGCCCCAGGCCATCTGGAAACTCTCACTAACAAAAATTAAACAGCAAAATCAAGAAACAAACCTGAGAGTTTAAAGCTGGATCCAGCCTTGTCGTCATAGCAACTGGTTTCCGTCACAAACCCCAAACTTGGCATGGTGGTGGAAAGCTGTGTAGCCCTGTTGGTTATTACATCAACCCCTGCAAGCTCTGGGGGAGCAGTAGCCACTGCCAGAGCAGGGGGGAGATGGGGGCTGCTGGATGATTGTTTGCTTTTGGGTGAATCTGAATGCTTATGGAAGGGAACAACTGGCAAGGCAGGATGGGGCTCTAGTGCACACTTTCTGCAAGTACGCCTCAGTCCTGACCTGCAGCCCCCCACCATTATTCCTGTCATCAGTCCCCCCTCCCGACAGCCCTGCCAAGCTCACAACTTCCAGCAGCCTTTACATGCAGTCCTGAACAACTGTCACTGCAGCTCAGTTCCACTACACAAGCTATGCCTCATCCTTCCAGGCTTGGATTTCCCCAACCACATCTTTCAACACACTGTGGTCCTGGCCTGCAACCACCCCTGCTATTCCCACCTTGCACCTCTCAAGCTCTGGCAGCACACCTCAGGTCTGACCTGGGACCCCCTTGGCTACCCCATTCATGGATGCCCACCAGAGCCTGCCCTGCTCTGCCAGTATTCCTACCGCAACCAGTTCTGGGCCTCTCTAGAACTGGAGCTGTAGAAAGTGTTTTAATTTGCCACGTAGTGCAATCAGCCTGAGAGATAGCAGTAGCTTGGATGGAGTTCACCAAAGAGACTGTGCTTCTGGATCATTCCAAGAATGGTGAGGAACCCCGAACCTTGCCTGGATTCAGCAAACAGAGGAAATCAAGTACCCCTGGCTCCTTTGTTTGACTTTACTGAATCCACTCAGCGGTGCGTGTTGGGGGCTCAAACAAATAACCATGATCTCTGGAGCAGAAGTGAACTGGAGTAAAAAAAAAATCAATTGGCAATTTAATATGTAGAAAAATGGACCGTGCAGGGCAGAAGCAGCAGGGTGGGGAGGGGCAGAGGGCCCAGGTCCCCACATTTGTCGGGAGGATTGCCAGCATCTCACTGTGCCTGTGACTGTTGTAGTAGAGCAGGAAGAAGGCATTCCAATCACTCCCAGTCAGCCAGCCTAGGGCTGCAGGGACCTGCCAGAAACAAGTCTGCCTGGCAAAATGTTTTCCACCTCGCCTGGGTGTTGTGATTGGAAAAATATGATGGCCAGTGTTCCACATCTGGAGGCATTCAGTGCAAATATCTGGTGACTGGGTGGCAGGATTCACAGCAAGGAAGGCTGGAGGTGGGTGGTAGAACCTGCATCCCCCAAGCAAACACCCTGCAGGAGGTGTGGAAGAAACAGCTCCACTTTCCCTGCTCTTCATTTAACCAGTTAGGAATGGGACTGAGGATTTCTGCAGCATGAGAGACTCAAACCATACCTGCAGGAGGTGCTGGCAATCCTGATTCTGAGCAGCGGGCATCTCAATCAGCTGGCAAAGCTATGGTTGGCAATGTTACAGAGCTCACTGAGGCTGTTTGGGCACCCATACAGGACAATAACTAATCAAAAGAATCAGAAGCAGATACTTTTCCTCCTCCTCATTGCCCTGCATGAGCTAGCAGCATTCATTCCAAGTGGGTACAGAGTTCCACTGCCAGTGATTCTCTTGAGGCTGGGGAAGCAGCACTGGGCTGTATCTAAGGTCTGTGATGTGTAGACTGGATATCTGGACTTGATTGAGCCGTTTTCAGTGGGTCCCAGGCTGAGGGAATCTCACCCAACATCTGCCAAGCAGAATCCTAGCCAAATTCTAACCTGACTTCTCCCCCACGAGGCCCCTACACAACAGGGCTTATATCAATGAGGCCACATGGAGGATTAATAGATTGCAGAGTTGGAAGAGACCACAATGGATCATTGTGTCCGACCCCCTGCCCTGGCAGGAAAGAGGATCAAGGTCAGATGACCCCCGCAGGTGACTATCCAGCCTCTTCTTGAAGACCTCCAAGCTAGGTGATAGCACCACCTCTCTTGGAAGCCTGTTCCAGATCCTGGCCACCCTTACTGTGAAAAATTTCTTCCTAATATCTAACCTAAATCCATTCTCAAGTAGTTTACACCCATTATTCCTAGTCACTCCCTGGGGCACCTTAGTAAACAGTGCTTCCTCTATTGTCCGTTGACCTCCCCTAACAAATTTATAGGCAGCCACAAGATCTCCCCTCAGTCGTCTCTTGTGAAGGCTGAAGAGATTCAGCTCTCTCAACCTCCCCTGTAGGGTCTATCACGAAGGCCACTAATCATGCAAGTGGCCCTCCTCTGGACCCTCTCCAGATCCCCCACGTCCCTCTTGAAGTGTAGCGCCCAAAACTGGGCACAGTACTCCAACTGCAGCCTGACCAGTGCCGCATAGTGGGGGAGCATCACCTCCTTTGATCTATTAGTCATGCACCTGCTAATCCACGATAAGGTGCGATTGGCCTTGTTCATGTTCATCTTGGAGTCAGTTATGACTCCAAGATCCCTCCTTGCCTCCGAGCTGCTGAGACGAACACTCCCCAACCTATAGGTGTGCTGGGGGTTCCTCCTTCCCAGGTGGCGTACCTTACATTTATCTTTATTAAATTGCATCCTATTTCTCTCTGCCCATTCATCCAACCTGTCCAGATCGGCCTGATTCTGCTCCCTGCCCTCCAGCATACTAACTTTGTCCCATAACTTGATATCATCAGCGAACTTGGAGAGGGTGCTTTCCACACCCTCATCCAAATCGCTAATGAAGATATTAAATAATATCGGTTCAAGGACCGAACCCTGTGGAACCCCACTGCCCACCTCCCTCCAGGCCAGGAAGGAACCATCCACCACCACTCTCTGGGTGCAGTCCCTAAGCCAGTTGGCCACCCACCTGACCATGTAAGTGTCCACTCCACAGCGTGCTAGCTTCCCAATGAGGATAGGGTACGAAACTGTGTCGAAGGCCTTCCTAAAGTCCAGGAAGATGACATCAGCCTTGGCTCCTGCGTCCAGGCAGTGTGTGACCTCATAGAAGGCTACAAGGTTTGTCAGGCAGGAGCTATTTGTGACAAACCTGTGCTGGTTTCCCCTCAGCTTCGTTTCCCTTGCTAGCCTGCACAAATATGTTCTTTGATTATTTTCTCTAGCATTTTCCCAGGATGGGTCAGGGTGGGTGGCCAGTGGGTGGCAGTTCTCACTGGGAAGGTGATGCACCAATCCCTGGAATTCTGGCATCTCTTCTTTCCACGATTCACTCTGGCACCTCCATGGAGTCCAGCCCAGAGGCATCAAAACCACATGGTCCAGGGAACCATGCATCCACTGCTTGCCAAGATTAGGAGAGACAGAGGACCATGTGCTTTACTTAATGGATCCAGGAAAAGCTGTGTCCTCACAGCTTCTTGGAAGATATGTTCTCCCAGCTCCTGAAGCTTAGACCCCTGGATCATAGTGTTTGGGCAAGAAAAGGCTCACATAGATTGGTGCATGGGATTAAAGGTTTTTGTGGGGTGGGATGTAGCTCTGCTTGCCCTGACAGCAGATCTTCACCAAAGGTACTCAGCAGCACACCCCAGTCCTCACCACCACACAACTCCTTCCTGGGACACACATACAGACCACATCAGCTGCATGGGTCTCCTCTTTGCACCAGAGCTGTCAGATACCCCCGCAACCCCAGCCCAGTTAACAGACAGATGGCAATGCAGCAAGACTCAATGAGCAGTAAGGCCAGCCTTGGTGTATGAACTGACTAAAGGGTTGAACCAAGAGTGTTAGCGAATGGGCCTATGTTGTTTTTGTAGGAGGTGGCCAGTGGTGTCCCGCAAGGTTCAGTTCTTGGCCCCATGCTGTTCAACATCTTTATCAACAATTTAGATAAGAATGTGGAAAGCATGCTGGCCAAGTTTGTGGACAATACTAAGTTATGGGGAAAAGCAGTCATGCTAGGTAAGAGGATGCGGATCCAAGAGGATCTGGACAAGCTGGAAAGGTGGGTGGAGTGGAACTGTATGCAGTTCACTAAGGATAAATTCAGAGAGTTTCATCTGGGGAAAAGTAATCGGCAACATATAGGTTAGGAAGAGATGTCCTGGCCAGAATGATGGCTGAAATGGACCTCAGGGTTATGGCTGATCGCAGGATGAACTTGAGCCACTTGTGCAATGCTGTAGTCAACAGAGCTAATATCATACTGAGATGCATTAGCCAATGCATCCTCTCTACTTCGTGCTGGTAAGACTCCAGCTAGAGTACTGTGTCCAGTTCTGGGTGCCACATTTGAAAAAGATGTGGAGCATCTTGAAAGAGTCGAGAGAAGGGCCACAAGAATGATTAAGGGCCTGGAGGATAAACCTTACAGGAAAGACTAAGGGATCTGGGAGTGTTCAGCCTGGGGAAGAGAAGACTAAAAGGGGAGACCTGGTGGCTATCTATAAGTAAAGGGTGAATACTGGGAGCTGGGAGAAAACCTGCTCACTAGGACGCTCCAGAGGAGGACAAGGAGCAACGGCCGTAAACTGTTAGAGGATGGTTTCAGGTCGGATGTAAGGAAGAATTTCTTTACAGTAAGGGTAACCAGAATCTGGAATATACCTCCCAAAGAGGTGGTGCAGTCCCCAACCTTGGAAGTCTTCAAGAGGAGACTGGACAGACACCTTGCTGGGATCATTTGATCTCAGCAGTATTCCTGCCCAGAGCAGGGTGTGGGGTTGGACTCAACAATCATTCAAGGTCCCTTCCAGCCCTTAATTTCTATGATTTCTATGGCATAGCCCCAAGCACTGGAACACTCTACAAGGGGACTGAGGACCCACCTAAGGGCCAATCTAAGGGCCATGGGGAAGCCTTATGGGAGCATGCAAGAGCTGCACTTACATCATCCACTCTTATCTTTTGCACATCAGTGCAGCCCATGGAAAGTACAGGTCCTGGCACACTGTTCTGCTGTAAGCACTGTCACTCGAGTCAAGATGAACAGTTGCATCCTGCAGTCCAGGTTGCATCAAAGATTGGAAAGTGTTGGGGATCACAGATGTCACAGAGAGACAACTGGCTTCCTTACCCAGCTAGCGGTGACATTTGCAGCATGGGATCATGACACCAAGCTCCTTTGTCCCACATCAGGAGCTGGACCTTGAAAAGCCATAGAATGGACATCCAAATCATGAACACTTACAAAGATCACAATACATCTGGAGCAATTTCCCTTTGCTTTCTTGTCAGGAATTTTTGGTGTACACCAAGTTAGAAACTGATTTTTGCTTAACAAAGCCTAGTTTTTCAGGAACATCATGACACCAGGAGCTGAGATTTTAAGAAAGAACTGCACAAGAGAGTATGCCTGCCCTGCCTTCCTAGGAGCAGGCTGCCCATCCAGCCCACAGTGTGCATTGTTGAAGGATGGTGCCAGGCCATCTGAGCAAACCCAAATACAGCACTGGGACTCCTGGCAGTTTCTGTGTGTGGCTTATAACAGCTCCCAGTTGGTAGCAAACTCAGCTGTGCATGTCCCACTAAGCCCTTGGCCTCTGCACTGGGGCTGCCAATGAAGCAGCCAATTCGTGCCAGGAACAATGATGGTCAAGCATTTAATGGTGTTTCTGAAACTTCCAAAAAATAGGAGGAAAGCAACCAGAACTAAGAAAGAGCTATGACATCACAGTCAGCAGCTCCTGCCAGGGCAGGAGACAACCCCACCTAGAGACGAGATATGATGTCATTCGCTCAGCACCGTCAGCATGCTTGGAATTGGACAACGACCAGAGGAAGCTATGCACCGTGAGGCACAGGATGAATGTGGTTCTTAGTCACCAGGAATCCTGGATTTTCCTGATAAAAAATACCAAATTCTCTGCTAATAAAATCACATATTCTCTGCTAAACAACCCCAAATCCATGATTAAAACTAAAGGTCCCTCCACAGCCCTGCTGGTGCCCCTTGCCCCCCATCCACAGACCTTGCTCCCCCAGCCCTGCCAGAGGGGGCTCCTAGCTGCCAGGGCTACAGACCCAAATCAGCAGGCTCCCACCCCTCCTCCTGTGGCCCCAGGTGGGGCAGCTCCCCAATGCTGTGTGCATTCCCAGGGGACAGGGGGACTTGCACCCCCCAGATCTGTACCCAGGACAGGCCAGGCTGAGGCTGCTCACAGCTGCGTGGAGCTTGGGGCCTGGGGCTGCAAAGCACGGCTGCAGGGCCCCAGCAGGGAGCAGGACAGGGCCATGGGTGGCTCCTCCGAGGTGGGGGGAGAGGGAAGGAGGGGGAGGTCGGTTCCCTGCTGCTGCGGGCACTCTGGGGGGACCTGTGCCCCCCAGATCTGTACATGGAGCAGGTGCAGGCTGTGGGCTCATGCTCCTGCCCTGCTTGTCCCCCAGGGCCTCCAGAGCCCAGCAGGCACGAGCTGAGCTAGCCGCTGGGGATCTCCTTGCCTGCGCTCGCCCCCCGCTCCCTCGGGCCCTGGCAACGCGCCTCCGGCACTTGCTGCTGTGGGGGAGGGAGCACTTTGCTGCGCGTGGTAGGGAGGTGGCAACCAGGCGGAGTGTGGCCAAGGCCCCTGCAGCAGTGGTGGCACACGGCATACTTGGCCGCAGCAAAAGCTGGAGCTAGGATTGGCTGTGCGAGGCCAAGTGGAGCCTGGTGGGCATGACCCAGTATGACAGGCAGCAGCAAAGCTGCCCCAGATCTCATGGCCACTGCTTCCCCACCCCGGCAACACGGCTGCAGTGCCTACCACTGATTTCAGGGGCACAGCCTTGTGTTGCTGCCCTCACTGCAGTGCTGTGCACAGGAGGCACATCACCAAGGCTGTGGGGGAGTGGGGGAAGCAGCAGCAAGATGCCCAGCGGCTCCACTGCTACCTGCTGCACCGCCTTGTGCCTGCTGAGCTCCAGAGGCCCGGGAGGGAACCTCACTGCCGCTTCTCGCCACCCTGCTGCCCTGGCAATGCACCTCCTATGCACAGTGGCGGGGGGCTGCGCCCCTCAGAGCAGTGGCAGGCGCTGGAGGCACATCTCCAGGGCAGCAGGGAGGGTGGGCAGCAGCACGATCCCTGCATGGCCCCGCTGTCCCCAGCTGTGTCAGGCTGCACCCACTAGGCTCCGGAGGCCCCGGGGGAGGGAAGCAGGGAGCAGCAGAGCCCCTGTTCCCTGCTGGCCTGATTCCCTCCCCCAGGGCCTCCCCAGCCTGGCGGGCCTGACCTGGCGCAGCCAGGGACAGCGGGGCCGCACAGGGATCCCCACCCCCACTGCCCCAGCGACACACCCCCTGCCCCTGCTTTGAGGGGCGCAGCTGCCCTCACTGCAGCCCCGCGTGCAGGAAGTGTGTCTCTGGGGCAATGCAGGGTGAGGAGATCCCCACACAGCTCCAGTGCCCCCTGCCACGCCCAGTCATGGGGGACGGAAGCTTGCAGCTGTTCCCTGCGGCCCCCAGCCCCCACTTACCACCCAGCTTCCCCCCCAGCCCCCACTTACCACCACACAGGCTCTAGGAGTGAAGAGTGAGCCTGAGGCAAGCCCTGGGAGAATGAGAGCCTCAGGCCCTGCCCCTCCCCCTCCCCAGCTTCCTAAGTGGCCCCTGCACTCGGCCAGATGGATTGGATGGGGCTGTAGGGGTGGGTGGGGAATGGTGTCCAGGAACCGGTTGGGTGACTGGGGCCATGGCCAGGGCTGGGATTGGGATCACAGGGGCATGACGGCACAGGACTGGGGCCCTGGGCAGAGCCCAATCCATTCCTGGCATAATCGCATGCAGCCGGAGTGTCTGTGAGCAGGGGAGTGCAGGGAATGGATCAGACTGCACCCAGGCCCCAGACCTGTGCTCTCACTACCCGGTGATCCCAGGGTCTTCATGGAGCCCAGCTGGGGCTCATGCAGGCAGGTCACATAGCCTGGAGGATGGGATGGGATGGGGCTTTGGGCAGGCTGGGAGGAGTGTGGGAGTGGGAGTAGGATGGGCAGACAGGAGACAGACTGCATGTGCCACAGCCTGGCTGCTTCCCGCATCTGGGCTCAGCAGAGACGAGGGACCTGCTGTGGGCCAGACAAAATCCCTTGGTAGGCCGGACCTGGCCCGCAGACCATATTTTACCTACCCCTACTATAGCCCCTTGCACTTAAGCCCCAGGTGGGCAACTGGGGCTGAAAGTACCTGTTTCCACTGCCTTCCCCCACCCCCCAGGCTACAGAGCAGGCTGAAATAACAGGAGACAAGAGCTATCCATGGCACATCAGGTCCAAGTTGTTGGGAATCCTGGAAATGGAGCAGGTCTCTTACTGTTTCAGCCTTGTCAGTTCTCCTTCAGGCCAAGACTCCCAGGCTAAGCTGACACAGTTGTAGCCATCTAGTCAGCTCTTTCAGTCTTCTGTTGAGCTCAGTGGCCCAGCCCTGATTTTTTTTCCAAACAGGGCTGGTTTGCTAAAAGGGTGCAGGCAACACAAAAAAAGCAGCGCCTTGGCAGCTGCCCTCTGATGATCAGGGAGCCCATCTCAGCCTCATGCTCCTGGGCTTGAAAGTCATTTTGTTTCAGCCTCAGTCTCAGAGGGGGATGCTGCTATTGAATTCTTTGGGGCAATATCGGGAATAAACCTCCTTCCCATCATAAAGCACATCAGGCACCCTCTAGTGGAATCAGGCTGCCTGCTGAGCTCTGCATTAGGCCTTGCACTGCTAACAGCTTGGAAAGTGGCCTTGTCTGAGATGCAGGTGTGAAGTTCTGGTCCTGCTCTCCTATGTCTGTTCTTGGGTACTGATAAAACTGGGCAGTTACTCCAGTTTCATCTAAATCTGTTGTTAAACTAGTACCAGGCCCTATGTGACAGACAAGGATTTATGAGTAAATATGATATCTTTTATTAGACTAAATAGTTGGAAAATTGTTCTTTGCAATCTTTCGGGCACAAACACCCTTCTTCAGGCACAAGGAGAATCCAGTCAGACATTTATCCAAAGAACCTTGCCTACCTGTGTCCTTAGATCAACAGGGCTACAACCAACAAGGCCTGGTGTAGGCATTTACAGTAGTTTGGCTTATGCCAACTGCCAGCTGACTTAAGTGTAATGGGAAAAAGCCTGTATTAAACCTCACCTAGGAGCATCTGCACAGGGCTTTGCATTAGTTGAATTAATCCACTTCCAATTCCCACCTCAGGCTCAGTTGGTACAACTTCTTCCTGAAGACGAGCCCTGAGCTTTTCACCAATTCTGTTACATCCTTCTTAAAGAGCTTGTCTGGAGAAGGTTTCCTGCATGATGATTTCCACTCCTGCTGACTTCTCATGTAACCTAGAGACTCCTCCAGGAAGTGCTTTGAGATCCTCTGAGGAAAAGTGCTACCAGTCATAAGGAACACAGAAGCCATTCTGTTGGCCATTATATTATTCTGCATTGTTGCATGCACTGAATATCCTGTGCAATTCAGAAAGTTACACTCTGGGTGGTGGGAAGAAACCAAGTAAAACAGTGGATAGCACACTAATAGTGGATGGAGGCATATGAGCAGCTGGCCCTGGAGGAATTATTTCTTTTAGACACCTGGGCTCATTAGCCAGGAAGCGAGGTGGAGGTGGGACAGATTAGGCAGTTCCTCAGAATGAAGAATGGTTTAACAACCACCCTCCAGTCCTTCCAATCATCCCCTCCCACACTGCGTGAAAACAAAGGAGTGGACTCGAAAGGAAACAGCTCACATGGATCAGAGGAAACACTCTTGCTTTTAAATGTCAAGCACAGTGGAACCCAGAGAGTTATGGCCAGAGGAAATGCACAAAAGGGGAGAGCACACTAGCCAGAGATTCTCCAGAAGTGGTTTGAGGGGCTTGATGCTGCATAGCCTTTGAACTCATTGAGAACTCAGTTGCTGACTACTGCTGGGGACAGAATGAGGCCCTAACCATACATGCAAACAGGAATAATGCTTGTAGCAATGCTAATGCTTGCCAACAAATGAGAGGAAATCAACCTTCCTGGTGTAGTAGGGCATGACCCTGTCTGGGCTGGGAGGGGGGCAGGAAGGAACTGCAGCTTCCCCTCCCCCACGTTAGCTCGGCACCATTGGCCAATGTGCCAGAGGGAAAGGGAGGGAGGGAAAGCAGTCAACACCTCATGAAGCATTACCACTGGCCACTGCAGCATGTGATCTGAGGTGATAAGATGGTGGCAGATGAGGGGAGGGGTGCATCCTTGCCTGGCTAGTACAGTTGGCACCTGATGGGACTGGATTCCAGTATGGGTGGAGAAATTACATGATATTTTGATGGCAATGGAACCATCTGCTCCTCTCGGATGTTTATGGCTTTGTCTCTATGACCAGCAGGGTGGGAATGCTGCCTGGTCTGACAAATGTTCCCCCCTGCAAAGATGCTGGAGAGGGGGAGGAGGTAGCTTTGATCCCTGTACTAGTTTGTTCCAACACCCCAGGCATGTGCTGACCAGTATCTTCTCCACCAATACTTGGTTTTAATTTGCCAGGGTAGAATGGGAGCACAGAAGCGCAAAGTCCCCTCTGGCTCTACAGCCACTCTCAAACTCCTGCTGAGTGCACAGAGGCACCTTATCACACGACACCCAGGACAAGGCTCCACAGGCCTTCCAAGGTGCACAGAGCCCAGCCTGAAGCACCATCTTCCCAGTAGCTCCTGCTGCTGCTCAAGGGATTTCTCTCCAGCCTTCAAACAGTTACAAAAGACATGCATCCCACTGAGGAATAATCCAGCAGCAGAGCTGGGCAGTGGTCCAGCCCTCCCAAAGGGGGCCCTGCAGATCAGATTCTCCACCCCAAACCCACCTTTCCACTCTCTTCATTCTTTCACTGCAGAGCAATCTTCTCAGCTCTTCTGGAGGCTTTTCTCCTCCTCCTCAGCTCCAACAGCCAGCAGGGGAGCCTTTATCTTTCCTTTGAGGATGAAGATGGAACAAGCAACCTCTTCTAGGAGGCGCAGGGAGGGCAGCACGCAGAGCTAATTGTTTTCTTCTCTGAACTTCACCCTGTGACTTAGAAGCAGAGAGCACTAGCTGCCCATGAGCAGAACCACCACCTCAGTGCTAACCCCAGCTTTTCAGCCTGCCACAGCTCCCTTGTCCTGTTCAATGCTGTGGAGACCACAATGGCAATGAAGTGTCTTTCCTGCACCAATGCAAGTGTGTAGCTAAGCTTCTCTCTGCACATGGAGGATGCTAAACAAGAGTGATATAAATTAGCAAGCACATCCCAGCTTTATCATACAGCTCTGCTGATTCACCTCTGTTGCAAACTGTAGCACCCCCTGCTTCCCCCACCACCACTTATCAGTTCCTGGAGACCACAATCCAGAGGTGTAACACAGCTGGGTGCCCTGAGCAGCTGTAACATGGGGAAAACAGTACTGTAGTTTTGCACCCTCTCCTTCCTCCCCATCACCAGCTCCCACCCTCTCTGCTACCACAGCCAATTCAGCCAGGGCATCCCAATCTTGATTCGTAGCAAACCCCTGCTGTCCCCAACAGGCACAGCTTTGTCAGTGACCTCAAACTGTGTTCTGCAACACTTCTGCTCTTCCAGACCAGGGCTTTTTGTGGGCAGACTTTTTCCATCTACACTAGAGCTGCAGTTACAAATCAGTGGTTCATTTTAGAATACTGCCACCTCGTGGCCATTCTCCAAGTTCTACAGAGGCAACCCTTCCCACTCTCCTTCTCCTGGTTCATTTTCAGGAAGTGCAACCAACCATGCCTGATCCAAACAAAATTGGTCGTACTTGGGTGGTCGATGCTTTCATCTCGTCTGGGGAAGCTTTAACCCACTCTAAATAGCAGCTCAGGAATATTTTCTTTCCTCCATTTGCAGAACTGACCAGACAAAGGCCTCAATATGGTCATTCATTTTTCCTGGTTGAAAGCCAATGTAATACTCAAAATAAATATTTCCCTCCTCTTCAGCAACTGTCCGCACCATGTTAGACAACAGCTGCAGAGGATTAGTGCATGGTAAGGAGAAGTGGTCGGTTCACAAAAACGTAAAAGTTCAGAGCAAGGAACTTCTTTTGAGCAGACACTCAGAAATGGAGGGATCTCTCCATGCACTTAGGTGAGCCAAGAGTGTTGAATGATCATCCCTGCCATAGGAAATCTATATGGTTGGAAGATCAGGAGGATGTTTCCCTACATGCAGAGGCCTTTTCTGTACTAGATCTTTGGAGATCTTGATGATAATTTTAACTCTTCAAGGATGATTGTCTTCTGGAAGTGCAGCTGAAGTTAAATGCTGCATGGCTGAGAGGCAGAGTGGTCCATGACTTGGGAGCCAAGAACTTAGGCCCTATTCCTGGCTCTGCCACTGACTTGCTAGATGAGCTTGATCAAATCACTTCTCTTTTCTGTACTACATCTTCCCTCGCATCCTTTGCCTGTCTTATCCACTTGGAACTGTGAATTATTTGGACCAAGGATTCTCTCTTATTTTAGAGTTTATACAATCTTTAGACCTGGGAGGCCAAACTCATAGCTGGGGATCAAGTACAACTGTAATGGAAGCAGCAGCTGTCATTACAAGTTTCTACATGAATATCTGAAGGTGATCCCAAACTAGAAGCACCAAATGCAAATACACTGAATAAGCCTTTGGAGCAGAACAGTTTCAGAACTGCCAAGGGCAGTGGACAGCATACTTTACAACCATCTTCTAAGGCTGAATTAAGTTCCTGAAGGGGTTAACAGGCCCTCACCTAGCTGGTTCAATAGTTTGCTTCTCTATCCCATGCAAATTTAAGGTACCATTAAGATAGGTCACTTATTGATACACCCTACTCCCAGCCAGAAAGAATCACTGATAAAGAAGTTGATCAACACGCAGCAGCAGCACTCTGCAAAGCTACATGCTGTATTCTTGAAGGCAGCAGCAGTTGTGAAGAAACAGCCTTGTGTTTAACAAAGCTAACTGCACTTTATCATGCATTAGTAGGTGATGATTCCCCTCTATGCAGCACTGGTCAGGACACAGTTGGGGTACTGCATCCAGTTTTGGGCGCTGCCCAAATCTTGAGAGGGTTCAGAGGAGGGCCACTCATATGGTCAGAGGCCTGCAGGCAAGGCCCTATGAGGAGAGACTCAGGGACCTAGATCTCTTCAGCCTTTGCAAGAGAAGCCTGAGGGATGATCTTGTGGCTGCCTATAAATTTATCAGGGGAGGGCAGCAGGGAATAGGAGATGCTCTATTTACTAGGGCACCCCCTGGAATAACTAGGAACAACGGCTACAAATTGATGGAGAACAGATTTAGGTTGGACATTAGAAAGAACTTCTTCACAATAAGGGGTACCAGAATCTAGAATGGGCTTCCAAGGGAGGTGGGGCTCTCCCCTACCCTGGGGGTCTTCAAGAGGAGACTGGACAAGCACCTAGCTGGGGGCGTCTGACCTCCGTGCTCTTTCCTACCCAGGGCAGGGGGTTGGACTTGATGATGTACTGGGGTCCCTTCCAATCCTAACATATATCTATGAATCTATGAAACACCAAAGAGCTATTACATGAGAACTGAAGTTGTTTTTCTGACCAAAGCCAGAAGGAGAGTCAGCCTGCTTATATGCTGCCCTGAGCTCTTGGATGCCAGCTTTGATCATGTTTGCACTTACCTGGTTTTGGCAGGAGACAGCAGCCACTACTGCCCAGCCACCACAGCTACTGGGTGGCAAAAGAAGACTTCTTCCCTCAGAACAGGTAGCATCACTGCTAGCCGGAAGGGGGGCCCTTGGTGCCACAGAGGAGTTTTGAATGTAGATGTATCTAAGTTTTGCCAGCAGAAGAGTAGAATGTAAACTAGGCCTCAGCAACCACAGTGGTTCTGGCTCAAGTGAACAAAGTTGAAGGGGTCAGAAGAATACATAAGAAACCCTGCAGTAAGGCTTTGCCTGGAACACTTGAGTGGAGATTTCTCACAGTAAGAAGGTGCAGCATCCAATACAATCAGCTCTCGGAGAAGAGATCTTTAGCCACTGATCAAACTTGGTTCTCTTTCTTTCCTCTGTCAGTACACTCCAGATCAGAAATTATAATCATAGAAGGAAAGCCAGCTCTGAACTGTAAGGAAGTTCCCTTTGAATTTTCCTAAGGGTCAGGGATAGGTGTTCAAAGATTCAGAAACAAGTACAGATCCTTACCCATGTCCCTGGACTCAAGAGGGAAGCAGGGTGAGATATGGCTGACCAGATCTGAAACAAGTCTGGCTATTATCAGGAAGATAAGAAGAGGAGATGCCTAACAGTTTAGACAGACAGCTACCCAACACAACCCCCTGGCTAGTAACAACAGACTTTTGAAAAGAGATTAGATACAGAAGTTTTTTTCTTACACACCCAGAGGCATAATACACCCAGTTTAATAAAAGCTGCATTTAGAATTAAAGCTTGATAAGGAAACCACTAGAACTTAGTCCCAACATAGAAGGATAGCAGCTTGCTAAAGAGAGTGATCGAACAGTAAGATATTAAACAGCCATAGGAAGCCATCATTCCCATTCATTTATCAATGACTGTACAGTCCTAGATACTTGTGGCTATATTCAGATCTCTCTCTGATCAAGAAAACATCTCATAATTGTTTTTAATTTTGCATTTTACAAGCTAAAAATTGCACATTCTATTATTTGTTATTGGTATAACCCAGAGATCCCAAACCCTGTCTTATCAGGTGCTGTACAAACAGAGAAAGGGAGACATTGAAAAGCTGCCTGTGTATAGAAAAAAGTTGGGAGGGAGAATGGAAGCCCAAAAAGTGAAGCGACTCTCTCAAGTTCACACAGTAGGTCACAGTCACAGCCAAGAGTTGAACCAAAAATCCTAACTCCCAGATCAGCTGATTGCCACTGGGCCACATTGCCTTGCAAAAGTAATCCAAAAAAGACTTTTAGCATTTTTAATTGACTATTATGCTAGGAACAACTGGGAAAAATGTTACTTTTATGATTATGTGCAACTTAGTTTCCCTGTTCTGCTTTGGGTGTGCTCCCTGCCTGAGCACAGAGTTAAGTCAAAGGCGGCTGTACAGGAGCTGCTAAAGAACCAAACAGGAAAGATAAAACAATGTCATATGTCAGCCTCAGGTACACAGCTCTAAAGAACTTGAGATAACCATGGCTAGTTCCATCCTAGCCAGAATGGGTCCCTTTTCTCAGGTTGAAGTTAGAATCAAATGAGACTTAAAACCTTGAATGACCCTAGAAAATGGACAGGGTTTGGGTGAGGTTGGAGAACCTCCATGAAGGCATCGCCAAAAGAGACTGAAAAAGCTGAGAACCTGGAGGCACCCAGGACAGCAAACAGTGCAGGTTACTCCTCCCAACTCAGATGTATAATAAGCTGGACTCTACTAAATTCTGGATAGAGAAGTCAAGTTTAAATAAAGGAACTGGAATCCAGACCTTTTCGTATTTCTACATTTTGCTCTAAATGCTTTATCCTTTTGAGTAAAGAAATAAAGCTTTCTTTTGAAGGGGTCTCGAAAGGGAACTCCTTGTAGTGTTCAGCTCCAGTTGGACCTGCTGAAGCTACGATCACAACCAAGACTTGATCTAAAAGTGCTGAACAAAGGTCGAATGAAAGCCTGAAGCCTCACATACTTGTTGGAATGCAATAGTGAGACTTCTTGAAAAGGGAAAGTGGTGCAACTAGCCTAGTAGGCTGTGACACATGACACAAATAATTCCTACTGACAAATCCCTTTAATTCTTGTTAATTATTACTCACGCTTTACAAACATAAGATTTTGAAAGAGAACCCAAGTCCAAATGGGTTCTCAATGCAGTTGGCCAAGTTGAATCTCATTAACATTACAATCAGTTAAAAGTTAGCTGAAGTGAGCAACACAGACTATAACTAATTGAACCCAGCAAGCTTCTGGATGTAGAGCTGTCTCTATGACAGGGAACACTGTGCTTACTATATGGATCACTGCACACTGCTACACAGGAGACACCCTCCTGATTCTCTAGTCTGGCCTACTGAGATGCTTCACAACACTCAAGTGACCTCTACTGGTGACCAGGAGCAACAGAGGTAGTGTTCTGGAGGGAGTTCTGCTTATTTGGACTTGAATCAATATAGCAGGAACAAGGTGTAACAAGGGAGAAAGCAACAAAGAAGGGAGGAGTCACATTATAGTAGGACAAACGAACCTTTCTTGGTAGGTTTTTTGGTTTGGGGGTTTGTTTGTTTGTTTGTTTTAACTTTGGTGCTCCGGCTGCCACAGCTTCAGACTTCCCAGCCTCTCATGGTTCTTCATGTCTGAGGTCATTCTTACAGACAGCATGCATCAAATAGCCTCAGACTACATCATAATGAGGTTGGGAAGAGGGCGCCCTGCTAGAAGAAAATAGCCATAAACACAAGAGCTTTCCTAAGCACACATTTACACATACTGATTACCCAAGCTTGATAAAGGTACTTAGGTGCATTCTAGTGGCTTCAGCAAAAGTCCAGGAGCTAGGAAGAAATTGCTGCACACTTGAGTGGTTCCTAGTCATAACTTGTTGCACAATCTTAGGCAGGTCATCTTTGTCTCCTCTCACAATCCAGCTGGAAAAATAGGCTGAAAACAGGAACTTCATTAGAAACAGATGTGACAGCACAAGTAAGCTTCTGAAGCACAAATCATTCAGTATTGGCTATGACCTGAATAAGCCACAGGTATTTCCATAGGGGCTGGTCTTACTACAGAATCGGTGCCAACAGCAGACACCATTCCAGCCAGCACACAGATGTTACCCTTTACAGTGCATGAAGACAACACACAGGAGGCTTAGCCTTTAGAAACTGGTCCTGAAAACTTGTCTACCCAGGAAAACACAGCCTAGCATAGCAGAGTAATTACTGCAGAATAGAGCATCCCCCAAAATGAGTTTTGTTGACTCAATTCCTTCTGGTTTGTAAAGTAGCAAAAGGTAATGATTGTTCTCCCACTGATTGGATATATAAAGCACTGTAACCTCTATGGTCCAGCTCTTTCAACAGCTGAGATTTCAAAGAGGGGCTTCTGCTTTGATGTAGAAAACAGGCTCCTAGCTTTTACAGCCCTGATCAAAGAGCAGGCTGCCCCAGCTGATAAAAAGGAAGGGAATGAAAGTTCTGAAAGCTTCAATAGGCAAGGAAACAGGTTGTGCTGCCATCTTTCATCAAGGCTCTTCATGTAACATAGCACAAAGGAGACTGGTTTGTTCAAAAGGTTACCTTCCAAGGCTTCTCAACTGTTTTGAATTGTCAGTCCTGGGGGAAGGCATATAGAACAAAAACTTTCACAAGTTCATAACACTATTGACCCCCCCAGACTGAGCCATAATCCAGCTGGTAAAAGATGGACCTTTTGCACTAACACTTTTTTACAAGAACATTTAATTCCTAGAGCTCCTGCTGGGTGCATCACAAGAGTTTTGAACCCTGCACCAAACAGTATTCCATTCCTCTTGGATTAAAACTATTGTATTCTCTTGTCTTTGTGGACACATCTACACAAAATGCTACTGTACAGTAGTTATTGCACATGTATTTAGTACTTGTATAAGCAAGTACTAAATAAATGCACAGTAACCAATTACAGCACAGTAGCACCAGCAAATACCTTTTAAACGATGCTACTGCACAGTAGCCCAATACTACTGCGCAGCAGCATCTCAGCACAGTTTTTGCCACACAATGCTACTGTGCAGTAGTATCAGGCTACTGCGCAGTAAGCATCTCCTGTAGACACACCCAATGACTACTAAACAGTTACAACTGGAATGAAAAAAGGAATAGAAATGGAGTTCATTTTAACTGAATTTTATAAAGTCAATGCAGTATGGCCCCAAAGAAAAGGGTCAGTTTTTGTTGATGTTACACTTCTAACAGCTTCTATATAAACAGAAAATAGTGTTTTATATTAGATGTATTGAAAGAAGATTGGGGAATCTAAGAGTTTGTAGCTATCTGTTTATTCTGGAAAGATATAGTTAAAAGTATCAGACAGAAGAATCAGAATTCCACTGAAGACAGTGATTACCTATCACACCTGTTTGATCTCTCTGCTGTTACAGCTAAAGGGTCATGGACAGGAATCTCTTTAGCCAACTTTAAAGGATTACAACACTGACTTGCTTAAAGCAAACCCAAGGCACCAGCTGACATCTTGGTCATGGAGTCATTTATTACTGTTGGTTTTTGGGGTTTCTTGAACCATCATTCTGACAACAATGCAGGACAGGGGGAACTGTCTGCTGCTGGAAGACAAAGAAGTTGCCAATCTGCTTGTAGCCACCTGAACTCTGTGGCCATGAGCATCTGCTTCCACTGGGAACATGTGTTCTCTCTTATGGGTTTGAGTGACTCTCTCACTGATGCCAAGATTTCCCACCCCCAATGGCCATTAAGCATGGACTTTGGCAAGCTCTGTATATGTGTCTGGAAAGACTATAGATGGACTTCATTAAGGCCAACCTTGGCATTGAGCATAATGGTTGGCTTGGCTTCAGATTTCTTACTCTCCCAAGAGCCTGCACGCCTGTCAGAGCAAGACTGATGCATCCCACGTGTGCTGCCTCCTTATCCTTACTGTTTTACTGGCCAGGTTACCAGGCAATTCAGTTGTTAATATACTTTTAAATGCTCTCCCACAGGAAGCCCTCTACAAGCAGCTTCAACGTAAACATCAGAATGGAATTGGTGGCTCCATTTTAAAAACCCTGTTAGTTTAAAGATGCAAATATTGCAGACACCTTGGACATTTGGCAACTTATTGGATCAGTGAGGAAGAGTCTACAAAAAAAATACCAGAATTTAAAAATTCAAAAAACTTCAAAGCAAGATGGATCATCAGAAACAGGGACTGAACCCAGGCCCTTGAATCTAGAAGCATGAAACTAATGCTTAAGCTGAAAGGCTCAGATCTGTGAGCTCAAAAGCTGAAGACTCAAATCTCTGGTCTGGCTGTGTAGAAGGACAGAGCTATATTAAAAGTTTGGTTCAACCATTTAAACTGGTAACCTCTCATCCCCAACTCCCTGTATATTCTTCTAACAGTAAAACCCCAATGATATCATGTTTGTATTAAAGGAACTATACAACTGTCATTTCCTTTTATCTGCTGCACATCCCAGTTCCAAGAAGGGATAAACAGGCTATGTACTTTGCTTAACCCATTGTGGAACTGACCCACACTCACTGTTCTTACATTACTGGAATAAGTTTGATAGCACATTATTCTGGTAAGAATGAAAGCTATGGGCAGCTAGGTTTCGAGAGGAAAGGCTTTAGAGCAGCAAAATACAGAGCTTCAGATTTGCTAGACCTTCACTTTGAGCCTGAGGAAGAGCAATAAACTGGCAGACTGTTACTTTGTGCCTTTCACTACAAGAGGCTGTTAAAACATGGATAGAAAAACGAAGGGTATTTTTATATGGTATGATTCCAAAACTAATCTGCAGCTCCTAGAGAACTTGATTCTTCCTCATGAATTCAGCCAGAGGAGCACAAAGGACCATCTTCATGTGACTGCCCTTCCACTGAATGAAGAGCAGTACAGCCAGAACCAGCCACGGGTAGGTTCTACCCTCACTACTGGAGCTTGTGCAATTTCTGGGATGGTTTAGACAGGGATGATCCTGCTCTGAACAGAGGGGGTTGGATTAGATGGCCTCTTCTAATACTATTTTCCCTGGATGGCAATGCTATTGTGTCCGTTCTAACCACAGTGGCAATGGTTCCCTTGAAGGCAGAGTGCCCAAAAAAATTGGACTTAAAGGTAATTTTACTGTCTGAGTTACTAAGTTCCCTGGGAGTTTCAATGTATGCAAGTTCATAGATACTATCAAAAGAGGAAGATACTAGGACCAAACTTACAAACAGAATCAAATGTTTAATAACTTTCAAAGTGTGAGTATTACATCCATATTTAGAGCACATATAAAATAAAGGAGATGGAAAAGCAGGAAGGGGGGGAAAAAGCCATATTGGTATCTTTGCGAGGGCACACTTAACCCTGTAATACCACACCGAACCCTCTCTTCAGACACACAACTGCTGCTCACTTGGCAATTCCCCCAAGCAAAGTAAAAATTAGAGACCACGTCACTTGCAGCTTTTAGGAACAGCCAGATAAATACTCTGATTCTGTGCTATATGTCACATACTCACAAAACAATTTCCAATATTATTACATGGTTAGTTGTGTCCTGTCCAGAAAAGGGATATCAGATTATTCAATGCAGTTACCCTATGCAGAGTGAATTTTTCTAAACTTTTGTTTCAGTAGGACGTTCATCACCTGCCTTCCCATTCGTATGGACCCACGGCACATCCCTCACGTCTCTTCCCAAGTGGCGTTATTGCTGACAGGGGACAAATAAAGGAGACTGTGTGTTACTAGGCAACTTGTAGTTAACATACAACCTGGAGCCTGCTGGAAGGGTTTGTTCTAGTTCTGTCTTCTACATTACATGGTACAGGCAGCCCTCACCTTACAACAACATTTCGAGTTACGTTTTGCACTTACAACTTTATAAATCGACACCCTGTTTCAACTTTGATTGCAGAAACAGAACAAAAGAAACAGAACAAAACTTTCTGCTTGCTTTAACCCCTAACTTGGGAAGGCTCCCTCTGGGAGTGGGAAAAGAGCTCACTTTCTCTCTTTCAGGACTTAATTTCCCCAGCCAGACCAGCTACAAGCAGCAGTCAGCAAACTGTTCAATGTAGTGCTACTAGAGTCAGTTTAGACTTTACAATACTTGATCAGGTGCCACGCCAGCAAACAAGTTCACTGCATTGCCCATCTCCCTGGAGAACAACTGTCCAAATTTCCTTGGACATTTTCTTTAAGAAAGTAGACAAACTTCAGCCAAGACTCCTGAGAAGACTCCAACCAAGAGCCCTTCAGAAAGTCCAGCAAAGTCACCTCAAAGAAGTCCTTCCAAATCAATGATTGCTATTTACAATATAAACACATTAATGTAGCTATATTACTCATCTATAATTGATTAAGTACAAAATTCTAGGTTATTTTTGGTGAAAATAAGGTATTGGGCCTTGGTTCAGGAACCAACCCGCCCATTTATAACATTGTTTCCTATGGGAAAATCAGTTCCAAGTTATAACATTTTGACTTATGACATAGTTATCAGGAACCAATTGTGTCATACATCTGAGGACTGCCTGTACTTGTAATAACACAGAAGAAAATATTCCACTCGTAGCACTCAATGATTTTTTGCTGTTTTAACACTGCCCTCTACCTACCAGTAAATAAACTGGAGTTAGTCTTTTAGGAAGAGAAGAACCACTTCCAGAAAAATTCCTCTTAGCCCCACTAACACTTTAACTACCTGTCTTATTGTGCCCAGCCCAAAGCATCTGTATCACAATGGCATTTATTTGGTCAGAGAGGGCTTCTCAATAAAGAACCTCAAGACCGCTCTTGAAATAACCACAGTGATTACTCCAGAAGGATGCAAATGGCTTCTTTCCCATCAACTGCTCCCTAGAATATATTACCATCATTGTAGGAACAATGCTACCAGCAGCAGGCAGGATTAGGAAAGACATGGGAGTGAAACTAAATGGACTGGGATGAAGGACCCTAAAGCCAGCACCTCCATTTGAAGACTCTGCAGTTTGTCAGTAGCTTTGCTCCTTAGCCGGGTGTGAATTTCATGCTGATGAGAGGTGTGGGGGAAGCAGCCTATTTCATGCTGCCTTTGATCCCTGGGAAGAAACAGAACAAAACCTTCTGCTTGCTCTAACCCCTAACTTGGGAAGGCTCCCTCTGGGAGTGAGAAAAGAGCTCACTTTCTCTTTTTCAGGACTTAGTTTCCCCAGCCAAACCAGCTACAAGCAGCAGTCAGCAAACTGTTTAATGTAGTGCTACTAGAGCCAGCAAGTGGTGTGAGCAATGAGGCGTTCTCTCCTGCAAGCACAGGGAAAGTGCTTTACTGATAGAGAAGCCTCTGCCAATTAGCTCATGAAAAAACATTTTTTGCCAAAGCATCAGGAGAAAGAGGAAAGGGAACACCAGGCACAGAAGAGACAACTTTTGCAATGGCTTTATCTGCTGTTTCTACTTCTCCTTTCTTGCCTTTCCAGCTTACCTTGGCCTTGTTCTGAACAGGAAGATACAGCTTGAACTCTGCTGGAAGCTCATCCTCCGAGTACAGTCTGTCGGAGAAGTACACCCTTCGGATGCGACAGTTGGCATGGATCTGGAGATCAAAATGCACTGGCACAGCTGGCCCCATCTTTCACATATCTTCTTCCCTTCAAGCCTCTCCCCTCCAGCTCAGTGCTGGTCTGACCTTCCCAGGACAGTCCAGCCTCCTGCTGGCCTCTTCTTTCAGTTCTCAAATCTCCCATCATCTAAGAGCCCCAGCCCCTTTGCTTATGGATAGTGTAGGCATTATTCTGCCTTGCTGACTCCCCCTCCAGCACAGCAAAGAACCCCTCCAATCCTGCTTTCTAGCAGATTCTCCCCAACCTCATCAGTTATCCTACCCACACATCATTCCCTCAGTTTTTATGGCTGGATGTCCTGCTACCTCCTGAAATCTCAAAAACATTATCTGTCCTGAACGCGGATGGAGGACTGACTAAAGGGTTATGAGACATTGCAGTGTATCTGGTGCATTTTATGGAGTAAGGGGCCTGGGAAAAAATGTCTGATTAAATCCTGGAATACGCATCACATAATTGCTTCATAGAGGCAGAGTGGGGCCTTGCTCTCAGCCCTACATCAGCCTTCTTCAGCCGTACATTCAGCACTTTTTCTATGCAGCAGATGGTACCTAGTACTGGGAGCTAGTTAAAAAGCCTTGTGCTTTGGCCGAGTTCCATGAAATGAGCCCTGCACCAACTGCCAGAAGACATGCATGTTCCTCCCACACTTCCCCCCCACCTCTGCTTTCTGGAGCTCTCCTTATTTATCTGAATTTCAATGTTCCCTCATGACAGAGAGTGCAACCCCACTCCTGCATCTTTTTCTGATACTTTAATGATTCTTTCAGACTGCCCTGAAAACAGGCCCAAGAACAGGCTTTCAATCCATTGTCTGCACCTTTAAAGGCAGGACTGGCATCCCAAAGAGACTCAACTGCCGGCTTACAGCAGTAATAGCACCTTTCCAACTTCCTTGTGACACATGTGATGCTTCAGAGTAGGAAATATCTAAAGTTTCTATACTAAGAAGTGTTAGACACATGGAACGTTTAAATAAAACAGAGACTTCTGTATGAGAGAGATTAACATGCTCTGTGTGTGTACCTAGACCCGTGGGCGGGCTTCCTATGGAAATGCACTAGGGCTAATTAGTGCAGAACATTAAGGTACGCAATGAGCCTTGCTCCCTCGAAACGAGGATATGCTTGTTTTGGTTTGAAAGGCCTAGAAGTCATATTTCAGACTATGCAAAAGACTAGCTGGGACCCAAGATGCTCACAGTAGAGAGCTGAAAAATCTGGGTGCCATACCTGTCAGGGTCCCCTGTGGGTGACAAGTAACACCTGGTAAGTAGGGCTGTGTGAACTGGAAGCGTTTTGTTTTGACCAGCGTTTAAACATTTTGACAGAACAGCATTTCATTTCCAGTCGAAACAGCTGTCCTGTTTCGTTCCGTCAAATTCCGTCAAAACATTTTGCCATTTCGACCCTGTTTTGACATTTCACCCTTAGGATATAATGGGGAAAGTTGAAACAGACTATAATTTTGTCATTTATGGCCGGATTTTGATTAAACTTGCAGGAATGGTAGCCCCTTCTGAGGGCATGGTGTGTGCTAAGTTTCAAGAAGATACATTCAGGGGGTTCAGAGAAACTGCACCCCAAAATCTTGAGAGCAAAACTTGTCTCATGTGTATGTGTTAAGACACAATGGGGGTTAAATGAGCAGGCTTGCTAGCCCCTGATGAGGCCACAAAGCCTGCCAAATTTCAAGGTGAAAGGTGCAGGGGTTTGGGGAGAACTGCACTTCAAGCTGCTGACAGGCAAAATTTGTGATATAGATGACACTGTGTGTGAAGGCACAGCGGGCTGGAAACTTCAGGGGTGGTGGCCCCTGCTGAGGCCACAAAGCCTGCCAAGTTTCAAGGAGATAAGTACAGGGTTTTGGGGGAAACTGCACGTCAAGCTGCAGACAAACAAAACTCATAATATGGGTGCATGTACAACTGTGTCTGTCAGGGTTGGGGGGACGGACTACTGCAGGCCTGGCTGCTAAGCTACTGTGCTACCAGTTACCAATTAATCATGATTCACTCAGAGACCAGCTCAATACACAGTACGTAGCTACTACATAATGACTTAATGAGCATGGATTAACATCTACAAAACAACAGGCTAAGGAGAGGAAATAAAGAATACAATCAACTACCCCAAGACAGACACAGTTGCACAAGCACCCATGTCACAAGTTTTGCCTGTCAGCAGCTAGGGGTGCAGGGCCCCAGAACCCCTGCACCTTTCTCCTCGACATCTGGCAGGCTTTGTGGCTGCAGCAGGGGCTAGCAGGCCTGCAGCTTTCACTCTACTGTGCCTTAACACACACAGTGTCACCCATGTCATGAGTTTTGTTTGTCCACAGCTTGAGGTTCAGTTTCCTGCAAACCCCTGCACCTATCCTCTTGAAATGTGGCAGGCTTTGTGGCCTCAGCAGGGGCTAGGACTCCTGTACTTTTGACCCTGCTGTGTCTTAACATACAAGCGTGACAGGAGTTTGGCTCTCAAGATTTTGGGGTGCAGTTTCCCCAAACCCCCTGCACTTACCTTCTTGAAACTTGGTGTACCTTATGCCCTCAAAAGGGGCTACCATTTCTGCAAGTTTTATCCAAATCTGGCCAGAAATGACAAAGTTATAGGCTGTTTTGACCTTTCCCATTATAGCCTATGGGCGAAACATCGAAACAGCGAACATAGAAACAGCAAAACATTTCAACTTGCCTTGTTTTGAGGCTGTTTCAACCATATCTGTTTTGTTTTGACTTTCCTGTTTCAACCTCAAAACAGGTCTAAACAAAACTGGTGACAAAATTTAGCACAGCCCTACTGATAAGTTCAGTATGCACGTGAGTGGTTTATGGCTCATTTTATTTTTTTGTCTTAAATAAATTGTACGGTGTTTAGTGAAAGCTACTTGGTCACTGCATAAATCATTTTCCCTGTGGATGCATATCTGCAGGTAGTGAAAAACACTTAAACCTATCCAGATCATCTCAGTGAATTGTAAGAGGGACTGAGGCTTTCCAACCCTAGTCTGAGGGGAGGGAAATGAAGGATTTAGAGCCAAGAAGGAGTTTGAGCCAAGGCTGAGTGAAGTGGATGTCCCCCATGAAAGCCAGGGGCATCTGGGTTAACCTCAAAACTGTGGCAATTCATAATGCTCAAACGCAGGCAAGAGGAGGCAGAGACTGATGTTAGTTCCATTACTAGCCCAGACGCAAGTGAACTGAGAGCAGGGCAGCACTGAGGCCCAGTATTATCACCTCGTTGCCCAATATATGAAGACCCCAAGTGACTGCTGGGGGGGGGGGGTCTTAGGATTCTTACACCCCTTGGACAGGTCACTGAAGAAGACGACAAGCAGGGGCACATCCCAGTCCCTGACAATATTCCTTTGGCTGGGGAGGAGGAGGAGGACAGCAGGGGTTGATCTCCACAGATAGAAAATTCAGCCCAGGGAAAAAGTGCCCTCCCCTAACAGCAGAGCTTGGCTGCTGGACCAGCTTGTACCTGGACCCTCAGAGTCTCGATGTAGTTCGTCCCATAGGCACGACGCGTGAAGTCAGATAAATTGAACTGGATTTGGTTCCAGCCATCATCCAGCCGCATTGGCATGGTGCAAATAAAGGGCTTCACCCGGGTTGTGCTCTGGTAGTTACTTGCCCGAAATCGCCTGCGCACGTTCTTATCATCCAGCACCTGATGCAGAAGAAAAACAAGGCCCCATCAGGTAGGTCCAGCACAGGAGTCAGCAGTGGATTACATTCAGGAAAGACTGACTTGGGGCTTAGGCCACCTAAGAGGTTCTAAACAGCAACATTTCCCCCACCTTCTTACCCTTTGCCCATCAGATTATTTTGAAGTCAATATCTGGAGCTAACATCAAAACTTGATTTCAGATATAGCAACCACATCTTTTAACACCCTGACTAGGATCCCCTCACTTTCAGGTACAGGACCTAGTTAGGCTAGAAAAACAGCCTTGACACTGAGCAAAAAGGAAAAGGGGAAGAATGATTATCTTGAGGAGGACATACGGAATTAGGACTCAGATCCAGCACTGCAACCAACAACCTCCTCAAACAAATCACTTCATATCCACTTTGGGCTCCAACTCCTCATCTGTCAAATGGTGATAATATTTCCTGACCTTGCAGGGCTGCTGGAGGATAGATATGTTGGTGTCTGGGAGGTGTTCATGTATGATAGCAATGGAAGGTACATGCACAAAGACAGACAGCTGCTTATCTCCATACAGAGAAATTACTGAAGGGCAGTAAAGAGGACTCCCTCTGAAATTACTCCACAGTAGCCCTGCACCCTCTCCCACTCACCTGCACTTCAAAAGTGAAGTATTTCTTTAGGTTCTTGATGATCATCACCAGGAAGGGCAATTTAATGCCCAGTGTCTTCTTTGGGTCAGCAGGGCAGGTGATGTATGTAGTACTGAGAGGAGAAAGGAACACGCCTTATAGTTCTAATTACTCATGTCCAGCTGCATAGGATAAGGCAGAGGTGTAGCTGCAGATACCTACACGAGCAATAGGTGAATTACACAGGAATCCCTTAAATCCACATGAACCCCAGATTTCAGCACCTTCCAACAAAATGAGGACTAACTTCAAGTGCACACATGCTCAGGGAAATATCAGAGGCTAGCATGCCCCAGAAGTCTGGGCCATAGGTCTGGCAAGCCATGAAGCCACAAATCATGTCAACCAAAACATTCTATTTACCCTCACCTCCTGCTGCCACTAAAATGTTTCCCCCATAGTCAGGTTTTTCAGTAAATTGGTGACCAAGAGAGACAGCCCTATGGCAACAAGGTGCAAGACAGTGCATTGCTTCTGCAGCAATTCTGCTGATCTTACTGGGATTCTCTAGGCCTGGATAACTTAAGGGCTCCAATGCTCCAAACAGTCTCTGATAAGAAGTGCAAGTTATAACAGGGTGAAGATGGAGAGATGGCTCTGACATGGTTAGGGAACAATAGCAGGTGACAGCCAGCACAGAGTAGGAGTTCAGTTTGCAACTGAAGCACTGAAAGCATTTAAAAAAACTCCACTGAGGTTTACAGCCAAAACATCTTGGGGTAAAAGCAACAGAGCACAGACAGGCTGCAATGTCACTCTCCCCATCCCAACCACAAAAAGAGGACAAAAGGGGCTATTCTGGCAATAAGCTGAAGGGAAAAGACTGACAGTCTCTGGGAGACCCAAAGACTGAAGCAGCACCATGATCTTTCATTACGGTTGAAAACTAAACACATAAAGGCAAAGAATGGGCCCTTCTAGTCTACCTGACATTGGTTCCTTCGATCTCCAGCACCAGAGACTGGATATCGTTGTCAGTGATTCGTTTGATATGACCATTGCGCACCTGGAAGAAAAGAAGGAAAGAGAACACTGTATTACTCATGAGGGCGAAAAGAAAGCAAGAGTAGAAGAGGCTTCCCAATCCAGAAATCAGGACAGTGCTCTGGAGACCTATCCAACATGAACCCATCTCAACATTTACCTGAAGAAAGCAGCCTATTATACATCCCATCATGCCACGCAGCCAAAACTTGGCTCCTGGGCCACACTGCTGCCCTTCAATATCAGATGAATGCTGAGCAAGGGCCTTCAATCAGTCTGCAAGGCACAATGAACTCAGCAGATGCAGAGGAAGGGCAAAAATATGTTCCTTGATACAAAATAATCCAATCAAATGGCTGTCGAGGGATTCACATACATTAGGCTCACATAGGAAAAGCCAAATATGGCATTAACCAGACAAGAGCTAAATCAAAACACACCAGAAAACAGACTCAGACTGCAACAAAAGCAGAAGCAAAGAGATGGACCTCTATCCCATGTCTCTCTGTAGGCTGATGCAAACACTCCTTTCTCTGCCTTCAAAACTGTCATCCTCCACAGGCTACTGCTCATTCCTGGGACAGGACAGTCCACCAAAAAAGATGGCAAACAGCCCCAATGATGAAGAAATTGTTTGTTTAGAGTTATGACAATCATGGAGTCTGGTTGGAGAGAAACCATTAACTGATCTGATAAGAGACCTCCAGCAATTCAATCCATTTAGTCACAGTCTGCTCCCTGCACAAGGCAGGGATGATAGACTAGAAAATGGAAGCCAAATCAAACTCATTCTCGTCTGTGACTGACTGTGCTGAATACCACATTTTGCAGGTTTATTTTTTAATGCAGCAACTCATTTCCTATCAGATTTATCTACATTTAAAAGGCACTTTTAGTAATTAAGTTGCCTTCTTCCCAAAGCTGGATCAGCACATTGCTTCCCTGAGGTCTCATGATTTAATTTCTTCAGCACTAACTGCTACTAATATATAGAGCCATGTTAAGGTTCTAATGAGATGATTCCAGACATGGGTAATAAAATGATTTAGGAGACCAGCAATTCATCTTAAAATTGCTAATTTAGGCTTTTTAGATGGTCAATATTGGACACACTGCTGCAAGAGCGATAAAATCCGAGTGCAGCCCATCTTACTGTTCTGTTATTACACTAAGAGCTCTAAGGAAGTTCCTCACTGGATCCCAATAATGGTAAGGAATACTAGGTCTGACTGACAGACTAGGGCTTTAATCTTGTTAAAAGCCCTCACAAGCACTTACAGAAAACATTATGCTTCCAGAAAAAACTCCTCCTGGGGCAAATGTGTATGCCTGCTCTTCAAGACAGCCCTTCTTTGCACCAAATGCTTCCCCCACTGACAAGTCTAAGAGAAACCAGTTTGGTGACATTCAGGAGATTTGATAGTTTTCCCATCTGTGATTGAAATCACCCTATTGTGTTCCTCTCTATTAGCAGCAGTCAGGGATGCTACAACCACAAGGATATACTGTGCTATTTTAGCGCAGAGAAAATAACATGCTTAAGCATGGTTAGATAATCTAGTGGGGAGAAAGCCTGTTCCCAGGCTACAACTTCGCCATTGGTGGTAGTTCAAACGGGGTGGCTGTGAGGGTGGGAAAGATTAAGTTTTTGGCTTCTCTAATGAGACAGCCAAGAAGGATAGCAATTATTTAAATATGATTTAATACATTGTTAAGTTAGGTCAACAGGGTTCCTAAATGAAACTGGATAGTAAAAATAAGTTTTCCTCTTCAAAATGGAGAGAGACTGAAAAGGAAGGTGCCACTTTTCACAGAAGGTTTCTAAGAACATGAGGAGTAAATGAGAGGAAACAGAAAGTTAGCAGAAAAAGAATGCAAGCAGTGGGGATGAGTCAGACAAGTATGACAATAGTCATGGTCTTAACATTAGGGCATCTACAGCAAGTCTGAACTAAGATCTCCAGTATATGGAACATCACCATATAAAGGAGGCTGGTTGGCATACAGGAGATAAGAACAGTTTGCTAACTATTTCCAGCTATGCATCTCCCTCTCCACAAATTCCATTAGCATTCAGACATTGGTCTCCAATTTTTCCCTAGAAAATGGACAGAGTGAAAAGGGTAGAAGCACCAAACTCATTTAAAAAAGACATTGAAAGAACCATCAGAACTGCCACATCAACCATCTTAGATTAGACTCACAGGTGAAAAATCTTTAATTACTCCTCCTGCAAGTCATCCCCACAAAGGCTGACACACTGATTAAGGTGAATAGCAACTTCACAGGTGATGGCAACACTGTCCAGTAGGGGAATTCTTAATGCCACAAAAACAAAATTTATTGTTATGCTTTAAAGCACATAAAGCAGTTGCTCAGCAATGATCACTGTTAAGCAGAGGGATTTTCATTATATCATCTTCTGGAACTCTCAGAAGTCAGTGTCAACGGAAAAACCTCTTCTTTCAGGCTAACATTTTCAACGTATCAGTTCAGCAAAAAAGTGGCTTTTAGAAGTTAAGCAACAGGACTTTAAAGCCCTTCTGTCCACAGAAAAAGTTTAACCTGTTTTGAATAATAAAAGTTAGTGGTTATTTCCTAACTTTTCTATAAAGAAAATAAAAATACATATGCACATGCATAATTAAAAAATGAATGGTTTTAAAGTGGACAGCACCTCAAAATATTTTTGCCTGAACTCATTTGTACCCACAATCGTTGTTCATCATAACATTTCAGCTTCATGTAACTGAATGACTGAAGAGAAATAAAATTAATTCATCCATCAAGAGCTGAGTTCAGCCCAAGTCTGTCAGGACAAAGGACTAAATGGATTGATGGAGCCCTCTAGAGGCACCTTCAAGTAATGTTTACTGCTGTCCAATTTCAATGCAGACGTTGTTAGGTGACCAACTGTGTGGCTGGATCCCTACTAGCAACAGCAGAATTTAAACACAGCTGTTGCTAGCACCATTTCCCCAATCGCCATAGGCTTGGATTCCATTTCTCCCCCTCAGAATTATGCTATTCCCACCATCCACATGTAGCTGCAGCAGTTTTCTGATATAATTAGAGAAAGAACTTCCCATCCACAATGCTCAGAGAAACAGTAAAAAATAAGTTATTTATAGTCTGTTTTAGACATCAAGAGTGGTTATTTGGTATCTGAATGAATCCTGAATCCTAGCACCATTGTACTCAAAGCTGCTATAACTTCCAAGTCTCTCTCTCTTCCAACATAAGGAACTCCTCATTTGTTCTGTAGCTAGAGGCTTTAACAAGAAAAATCAAAACGTTTGGTGAAGTGTCGAATGGTTTTGATCCATTACAGAAGTAAGGCTTGCAATGAATTCCACTCATAGGCAAGTCAGAGGCTCAGGAATGAATTGGGTTTCTCAGTACTATACTGTACAGTACTGATATGGCAATAGCAAGAGTAAAACTGGACACCAATTACAGCTTAGATGACTTTGAAACTTCAGGAGAGAAGCCCCAAGTTCAGGATATTAAGGTTGATGAGGTCTGCACAAAAACACGTCCAACAAACAAGTTCTGTATTGCAGTCTCAAGCGCCTGCTCTGTCAGAAAGTAATGCTTCCCCTTGCTTAGAAAGCTATGAGTCAACCACTAAGTTTTAGTAAAAAACCTACTTTGGACTCCAGAGTGCTGGTCTGTGTACAGAACATTAAGCACAGAGCAAGTCTGTGAATCAGCTACCCTCATTGTCAAGCCACCTGCTTGGAAACCACAGCACATGGGAAAAAAACATAGGAAAGGAAGTAAGGTAGTACAGTAAGCAGTTGAAGCCATAATGTTCACCTAGCCTAACCAAGTTTACCCACCCATGTTTCCACACCTGCCCCTAGATCTACATACATTAAGAAAATTAGGCTAAATATAACTACATTACCACTAGATGGGAAACAGTCCTTCTATCCTGCAAAGCTTGGAAATTCTAGGTTTTCTTTTTATTTTGCATCAGGATAAAACCAAGATCTCTTCAAGGTATCCACATAAAAAACTACCATGATACAGCTGTCATCAGAACAGCCAGCCAATAACCTGGTTGTCATAGCACTTACCTGGGGTATAAAAGAGTGAGGTCCAAGTCCCTGCTCCACTTGATTCAGCCCAGAGACTAAAACTCAAGTTTCCCACATCCCAGGTGTCTTTGATTGCCAACCTTGTGGCTGTTTCAAGATTTCTCTCTCCCCTTCTCCAGCAACTCCACCCTATTCCTGGAAAAGTTTTCTGAAAACCTTTCCCATGCACATAAGCATAGCATACAGCATACAGCCCTGACACAGAACCACTACACAGGTATCATGTAGGGCTCACACCAGAGCTACATATTTTGATACATTATTGCAATATGCTGCACCAGAAATTAAAACAGGCATGGTCTTACTCATTTCCTAAAGCTTCAAGACACACAAGACTAAGAGCACTTCCCAGTTTACAGTCAAAACCAGGTCTACAGGAAATGACATTAGAACACTTCAAAAACTCCAAACCATGAGCAGAGTAAACATGCATATGTGAATAAATCCATTTACGTGTAATAAAAAGCACTCAAATGTCTCATCAGTATTTTTTAAAGAATACATTTCCTAGAAATGTTAACCATCTCAGATGTCACAGGCAAGAAGAATCTACTGATTTCACCCTCCTCTTTAATGGGCTCTGGTCATCATTTTTAAAAAACGCTTAGCACCGAAGGTGCTTGAACACCTTGAAGGTGTTTTAGTTCAAAAGTGCAGCACTGACCTTTTCTGCATACCGATGCACATTTCACCACTTATACAACTGCATGCGATGCAGCAGAGTGCGCACCAGCTCACATGCAGAGCAGACTCAATTAATCTAGATCTCCAGTGTGTCACAGGACAAAAAGGTATGTGTATAATGTCCCATGACAAGCCTCCATAGCAGCAGATAGACATCTGTGTTGCCTGGCACCAGGAACAGCAGGTCTACAGGCACACTGACAGTGACTGTGTGCTGCTCGCCCAGACTGTGCCCAGCTGTAGTAAGTGATGACATGAACCCATGCAAGTCTAAGTACATGTGCCTAATGTTTCAAACTGCTCAGCTACTACCTGTGCTACAAGACGACATTTTAGGCCAGGGGTTGACCACCTACAGCTCACAGGCCAGATTGCCTCCAATATCCTAGGTTTGTGAGCTGAATCTGTTTGGCACCAAGGGTGGGACTGGCAGCAGCAGCCAGGCCAATAGCAGTCAGGGGCTCACCTTCAAACCTAGCACCATTAAAGCAGCCTGTCATCCTAAAAGGTTGCTGCCTCCAGTTCTACATCACTCTAAGTTCTCTGCCCTCACTACTGCTCTTGAATTAGGTGCATCACAATACATCATTATCACTATGCTTTCTCTGCCTGATAAATTACATTAAAAATTCAAGTCTCCTCCATTCAGGATGTCTGGAGAACTAACAGTTATGACACCACAGAGGACTTACCGCTGGGGAAGCGGACTCTAGTCAGACCAGGCAATGCTCATGTGTAATGGCATCTATCACTAATAAGAGATTTGAGAGGAGGGGGCATCAGTGACATACTCAAGATCTCCAACCTTTCCATTATGATACAAGAGTTCGCAGACATCTCAAATGTCCAAGAAGAATATAGCAAAACTTGGGAAGAGGAGAGCAAACATCCTCAACACTCTTATGGGAAAAAAGCAGAAAAAGAGCCAGTCCTTCTGCATACACTGTAAGGGGGCTAAAATGGGAAGACGACAGCTTTTAAACAGTGGCTGCTGGGCATCTCAGATAACCAGCTTCAGGAAAAGGCACACAGATTACACAGGACTGTTATAAGTAAATCCAAAAAGGAGCATCATTTTTCTCCTGTTTACTCAGAGCGCTGCATCACCTGCTGCACGTGGTGGCTCTCGCATTCTCCCTAGCAGCTCCCCACACCTGCCTGGCTCCTCAGAGCAGGAAGGGGGAAGAATTTAAAGCTTTTTATAAACAATGAAATGTCCAAAAAGCCCTGTGCCAAGGCCCCGCGGGACGAAGAGAAGAAGCTGCAACTGGTTTTCTAAAAGCCAGTGGCTGGTGCAGAGGCTGCATCCCTGGCCCCGCTCCACAGGACAGGAGGAAATTTGGATCGGGAAGGAGATGAACATGTGGATGCGCAGAATGAGGTGAGAGGAAGAGCCAGAGGCATGAGAGGTGCTGTTTTGCACTCCCAGCCACGCACCGAGGCTGCCCGAGAGCGAGGCCTGGCACGACACAGGTGGGGCCGGGCGGCCTGTTGCCATGGGGACGGCTCGTCCCTGGAGGGACCGCGTGCCCCCCGCGCTACGCTCCCCGGTGCCCCCGGCCCGGCACCTTCTTGTCCCAGATCTGCAGGGGCTTGCTCCCGATGCTGTACAGCACGGACAGGAACCCGCTCTGGAACGTGTTCTTGAACATGCCGCCGCCGCCGCCGGGACGGGCCGGGCAGGGCCGCGCTGGCTGCTCCCCGCGCCGCCGCCGCCGCCGCGCCTAGGCCGCCCGCGGAGGGACACGTCGTACTCGTATGACGCCTGCCGTCTCCGCCTCACCGCAGGAAGGGGAGGGAACGCCGCCGGCTCAGCCGCTCTTCCGGGTCGCGCAGAGAGTCGTCGCTGTCACCAGGGAACTACTTTCCTTCGCCGTCGGAACTACTTCCTCCAGACTCACAAGCCGAATGTCGGCGTGCGCGGTGCCATGGCGATGGCGGGACGCGCGCTCACAGGGGGCCTCGCCCCGCCCCTCGGGCAGGGCAGGATCGGGCGCCCCCTTGGGGGCTGGCGGGGACTGTACTTCGGGCTGCTCCGGGGCGCAGCTCCTGCCTGCCGGTGCCAGGCCCTACGAGGAGCCCCGGGGAAGCAGGGACAAACTTTATTATTCTTTGTTCCAAATACCATGTCACTCTGTACCTTGTCCTACCAGTGAAACAGCATTGAACAGACCGATCTTGCAATGCTGCTGCCACTGGCAGCCAGCCCTACCCCAGGCACAGGGCTGCTTTGCTCTGCCTCCATGTAGGCTGACGCTCAGGCACTGATCCTGAGGGCCAGGGTGCAGGCTTAATTACACGCATTCTGAGCAGCCTCATGAACTGCAGTGGGACAGCTCACAGCACATAACAGAAACCACCTGCTCAGTCTTCCTAAGATCAGGGCCTTCGACTGAAAGCTCTTTGAGAGAAGCACTGTCTTTCCGTGAGATGCATGTACAATGCCCAGCACAGGCCACAAGGTGCTACTGCAACACAAATATTCAGCAACAATACAGTGATCATCTGTTGTTAAACAAATGACAAAGTGACTACCTGAAATCAAGGCTGCTGTTCTGGGACAGATGGTCAGGAGATATGGACATTTTCTGTTTTAAAATGTTATGGACTGGATCAGAAATTCATAGGAGAGAAGAGGAACACAGCCTCCCCCAGAGCTTAGACTGGGGCTCCCCTGCAGGAGACTGAGGTGCCTTGTTGCTGTCATTTCCTGCTCCCTGAGCAAGGGTTCTGTTTCCTTTCTCTATAACTGATCTGCTTTTTGACAAGCAGGTGTCACTGCTGATCTCCAAAAAGTGAGGGCTACAATGATATGGAGCAGGAGAGCTAGAGAGAAACTTGAAGAGCAATCAGAACTGCTTGACTCATTCTCTCATTAGTACCAGGGTTAAGTACAGGCATTCAAAATGCCAAAGCCTGAATTGATTCAATCTTTGCAGGTTAGTCTAACCTAGGTAGATTGAAATGATTTGCAAGTGAATAGACATTTTTGATTCCAGAAATGCAGCCACATGCCTGCAGTGGCTCAGGCTAGAAGCCAGGGGGCACTACAGCAAACCCTCCCTTTCTTTTGGCAGCAGCACAAGGCTGAGAGAAGCTAACCTGGGCGAGGTGCATAGCCAGGCCCTGGTAGGCCACTGAGTATGTCTGGGGTGGGGTTTAAACCCCCACCCTCTCCTGCAGGGACTTCAGTTTTCTGTGCCATTGGCTGCTCACATGGCTGGGGGCCTGGCCAGAGCCAGCTACCATAGCCCCACCATCCATCTGCTTTGTCCAGGGCTGGGGCTGAGCTGGGCCAGCACAAGGGCACTGCTAGGGCAGGTGTAGAGGGGCCAGCCCAGGCGGGGCCACGGGGCCTGGGCCCTTCCCAGCTGGCTGCAGTTCCAGCTGGGGCCGTAGGCGCTGTGTATCTGGACTGCTCTTGGTTCCCTGCACCCCGGCCAGGCCAAGATGTCATGGAGCTGCAGCCAGCTGAGAAGGGCCCTGCCCATGGCTCAACCCAGCCCCTCCACACCCACAGGTGGCCCAGCTCACAGCTCAGCCCCAGGAAAGGTGGACAGATAGTGAGGCTGGCCTGATCTGGGCCATGGGGGCAGGGCACCTCCCAGCCAGCTGCAGTTTGGTGATAACCCAGCCTGGTGCAGAGGTGACGGCTGGCCATGCATGCAGCAACACAGAGGTGATGCCACTGCAGCTGCAGGCAGGCACCTTGGCACCTGGACTGGTCACATAGGACAAGTCAATCATGCTCACGGCTGCCTGAGCCAGCACAGAGGTGCCAACAGGCCTGGAGCCTGACAGCAACCCACTGCAGGCTGTGCTCACAGCTGTGGTGGGCACCCCTTGCATGATGCTTCCTAGTCCATTTCACGTGGCAGCTGCAGACAGATAAGCAAGCATACTCAGGACAGTGAATCAGAGAGCTGAGAATGAAGAGACACAGGGACAGTCACACTACTGAAATGCTGCCTGGAGAAGACACTTACCAGAGGAGGAGTGAAACCCTAAGCACACTGCAAAGTCCTGGCTCAGATGAAATCTACCTGTCTCTGGCAACCTCTTTTTTCTCTTTAAAATGTGTCATTCTGTACCTTGTCCTACCAATAAAACAGTATTGAACTGACTAGACTTCAAAGAAGTCAAGGCAGTTGAAGACTGCAATCTTCTTTCCTTCTGCTTGTTCAGTCAACCAAGTTTAAGATGAAACCAAGGTTGCTCCAGCCCATATACCCATGTTCAGCATATCGGAGCGAATTAAATGACTGATCTTAATGGACAGTTACTGCCTGGATACTTCTTCAAAATGTTCTACTTTTCCTTTTGAAGTTTTTGTTATAAAGTTTCTTGCAGGGGTGGGGGCTCTTTGGCACAGGTTGTCTGTCTACAACCAGGCACCTGGTTTCCAAGTACCTTATTATCCAGGATATCTGAAGGATCTGCAGGCTCTGGTGTGTTTTCACTAGATGTCCCTGTTTTCACCATTTTCCTGCTGAATAATCCTGCAACACAGGCTCTATGTAAACTGCTTGCATCACTTCCCCTCAGGCTACAATTTTATAAATGCCAGTGAATCCACCAGAAATAATCAGTTAACAATAGTCTGCCATGTGACGATCTGAATTTGAGGCCTAGCCACTGACTCAATGGCTAGGGACAGATATTACACATAAAACAGTTTAAGTTCTCAGAAACTGGTTTAAATCTGTAACAGGACAGATGTTCAGTGCACATAAACCAATATGAAAATGGCTGAAGCCAGTTTGAGATAAACCTAGTTGAATGTAGTATCAGACTTAACTGATTTGGGTCAAACCGGTTTATGTAATGTCTGTCCCAGACCCCTTCCTGGTTTAAGTTAAACCAGACTCCCTCAGCATCCTGTCATGCTCTTTGGGCTGGGTTCTCTGCTCCACAGCAGAGCTGGCCCTTCCCCTCTACTCCCTGGCTGGAGCTCCAGCATGGACTGCAGACATCAGGACATTTATTCTGTGACCCCCCTGCTTTCTCCATCTCCCCGGTAAGCAGGGATTCCTCCCTCTTGCCTTATGCAGACACCTCTCAGCATTAGCTAGCTTACCACAGGCTGACTACAGTCCGTGCTATGGCAGACAGGACAAAGGCAGACAGGACTGTGTCCTTTTTGGAGCAAATCAACAGGTAGCTGGTAATGTCCTTCCTTGGAGAAAGTTGTTTAAGAAGAGCTTGAACTAATGAGAGGGACTTTGTTTTCTGATAGAGTGTTAAATGCCGATAACAAAGCTGATAAATACTCTATCGGGGGAGGGGAGCGGGAAACTGCTTCCTAAGCAGAGCACCTTGCCAGGGCCTGGCCATGCTACACCCCAACCCCTCAGCTCAGCACTACAGAAGGGAAGGGAGGGATGACCCCCCCCCAGTTTCTAGCCCAGGAATGGGCAGAATCCAGCCCATACGCTGAATCTGGCCCACCAGGCCATTCCATTCAGCCCATGGAGAACCTAAAAAATGTAGAAAATTAATATTAATCTGCCCCTGGCTGCCTGTCAAACATGACAGGAGCCAGGAACAGTAAGATCCAGGGGGAGCCAGTGGCAGAACTAAACAGCCACAGCAGCAATTCCACCCCGTCCCACCCCACCCAGCGCCCCCACCAGAAACCTCTGCCTAGCAGAGGGAAATACACACAAGAAGTGGGGAGGGAGGCAAGGGAGGACTGTGGGTGATCACCCCCACAGGTGACGGGTGCCACCTTAGTCAGGGGGGCACATGCCCCCCCAGCAACCAGTCAGCAACCGGGGGGGCGGGGCCTGCAGCCGATTGCACCAACTGGGAAACAACTGCGGTGCTCCCAGAAATGGCCGCAGCACTTCATCTGGCTCCCACTCCCCGGCCTTTGCCTACAAGAGGGGCACCATCACTCCTGCCTGCCCCTCTGCCCATCACCTAAGCAGGGAGCACAGCCTGTCAGGGGATGCACCAACACTCTCAGGGGGTGCACACGCATTCTCGTGCACCCCTTATATGTCGCCACTTGTCACCGCAGTCCTCAGGGCCAGCCAGGCTGGCTCCTGTGGTCTCAGTGCTGGTGGTGCCAGCCAGTGGGCGGGGGGGGGGAAGGAGGGGCAGGGAACTGGCTGCGGCAGGCAGGGGGAAGGGACAGTGAGCGGGTGTATGGGCACAGCAACAGCTAGGCGGGAGCATGGGGCCTGTGCCAGTGCCCTGGGCCAGTGGTAACGAGCCCCAGAGTGGGATGGCAGGAGCATGGGGCTGGGCTGCCAGTGACTCTAATGGAACCAAGCTGGCTCCCTCCTCTCCCTGCTTGAGCAATTCAGCCCAGCTCCATAGAGCCCTGGCAGCCTTGGCCCTGCATTCCTGCCATCCCACTATGGGCCCCGCCAGTCCTGGCCCTGGTGCACTGGTACAGGCCCCATGTTCCCACCCAGCTGTTGCTTCACTCTGCACACCCCCTTATTGACCCTTCCCCCTGCTTGCCACAGGCATTTCCCTGCTCCCGCTCTCCCCCCCCC
>JAGPOW010002791.1:38485548-38503417 GCA_030014935.1 Caiman crocodilus
CTGCTACAGCTATAGGGCCAGTTATTGGACAGATGGCTGTTTATGGATGGGGAAGCTGGACACTAGAAAGCAGCAGATGATGAGAGGCTGTAAGCTTTGGAATTGTTACACTTGTTGAATCTCAAAACAACATTCAAGGAACAAAATAAAGGTAGGAGAGACATGACTATAGTTGGACACACAAAAAAAGGCAAATTAAAAAGGCATGAACATATAGAAGATGGCCCAAAATGTAACCTACCTTGAACCAAATCAACATGTACTTGAAGGAAACCATCTGGTCATTTTCTGTGGAATCATTTCCTATTAAAATCAATGTTGCTGTCTTTTTTGTTTCCATTTTTATTTTTTGGGGCCACTTACTAAACCCAACAACCCCAGGTGAAAGGCAGACAACACACAGGGTTAATGCTGCAGCAAGCAGATCAAGCTCTGTGCTACTTTGACAAGGCCAGGAGGCAAGTCAGATGGAATTCAAGGTGAAGAAAAGGAAGAGGCTCAATGTTTTGACCAATGGAAGACAAAAAGTCAGTAGGCAAAGAACGGTTTATTTTCAGAGACTTTTGGTGGCATTACAAACAAACAATGGAGTGTAAAAAAATTTAAATGGTAACAAAGCAGTTGACAACATCTTTTAAAGACAAGTCAGGAAATGAACTGAACATGGAAGAGGGGGAAGAGGATGAGCAACAGGAGGATGTTGATGGGGAAAAGGGGGGGATGAGACAGATGTACACTAGTGATGGCTAAAATGCAGTACAAAGCCACCACAGCGGATCCAGAATTTCCCAAAGGAGACCATGGGAGCAGCAACCCACACTGCAAGGTTGGCTGCCACCCCTGCTCCCAGCCACCTCTGCCATGGGCAGACCACACTTGTGGGAGCGTCTCAGGAGTTTTTAAAAGTCCTAAAGTAGGTGAAAATACCTCCTCCCCTCCTCTTTCACTCCCCCGTCTATTCCTGTGTGTATTGGCCACAGTTGTGGGGCAGGGAAATTCCAGAGCCATCAGGGCTGATGGAACTGGGCTCAGGTGGGGAGGAGACAGTGGCAGAGTAAACAGTGCTCCCCAGACCCTGCCTGGTGCAGGGAAGAGGAACTCCTGCCCAGCCCTGCTGCCTTATCTCCATCCTCAGTTGAGTCCAGTGCCTGCCCAACAGGCAGGAATGGCTCTGGTGCTTCTCCATCCTTGGGACAGTGGGGAAAGGTGAGGGGCAAAGCGGATTTCTTTGAGCAAGAAAAGGAAGGGCAAGAGAATTCTCATCTGCCTTATGAACTTTAAAAAGTCCCAGGAGGCTCCAGTGGCACAGTCCAATCCAAAAGGAGGGTGCAGCTGCACTGTACCCTCTTTGAATCCACCACCTTATATAAGTTAGCATATATTGGTTCCAAAATGACTCCTTTCTATGTTGTTTAGTACTCCTGTGTGTAAGCTACAGGAAATGCCTCATCTAGATTCAGCATTATCACATTACCACAGCTCACAGGCCGGCCAGTTGTGCTACAGAAACAATGATGGTGGGGTACCTGTATCATGCTGTTTTTATTCGGTACCTGCAACAACTGGAGCTAATCTATATTCTAACAGGTGTCAATGCAAGTCTAAAGCATTTGTTAACACTGTGGAGGGCACCAACATATTTCACATGGGTCCAACCGTGGTAGTGGACACTGTTCCACAAATGTTGTTTACCTCCTTTTCCAGACCAAGAGGAATGACACACCTTGCTCAGTTCAACCACTTCCTTCAAATTCCTTCAATGGATAAGGACATCCAGGTATCCTCTGACCTCACTCTTCAAGGCACTCTTCATAAAAATCATGGCACAAAGAGGCATTTAATTCTCTTGCCTGGAAAACTTGCATGTGTGATGAATTTCAGCCAGGATTTAATGCTTTACTGCCTAATCTAACTGTGCTGATATGAACAGATACAAATAAGTATAAAATAGCACCACTTTTCCTTGCAACTAAAAGAACTCCATCTGTTCTTCCAGGAACCAGGGGCCAAGGACTCTATGGTGATAAGCACAGGCTTAATACCTAGATCAAGTGATTCAGGAGAACGCGTGTTGAAGATGCTCTTGTGGTCCCTTCATCACCACTTCCAAATCCTTGAAAAACCAAACAGGCTCATGTATTCTTGGAAACATGGTCACCATTAGGAAGTTAGAAAGAGGTGGATCAGAAGACACAATAATGTAAGGGAACAGAGTCCATTTCAACATTTCACCTGCCATTTCCCACCCTTCCCTTCCCTCCTCCCCAAGCAAACCCTTAAGCTGCACCCTCTGCACAGCATTTTCCCAGATACAGACCCACACATGGAAACACAGATAATAAATACATATTTTATATACACACACACATACATAGCACCACTTCTATAAGGCTTAGAAGATACGAAACATACGTTACAGGGAGGTGCTTGTTATAAAGAGGTATTTATAATGAGCTTCCAAATAGCTGGGAGACAAAAATACAGCAGAGAGCCTTATATCAGAGGTAGCCTTACAACAGCCAGTTTCAGTACCAGAGCACTGTATAAAAACTATGCAAGAGGGCTTGGAGGAGGGGGAAGAGGCAGGGGAAAAGAAGGTTACAAAGTAGAATTGTAGAGCCCTGCTGGGATATTAAAAAGTAGTTTCAAGTGTCTGGGTTTGTTAACTTCAAGCTCTAGTTTGCTGGATTGGAAATGTTGCCTGCCCAGCCAAAATCCTGAAGCTCAGACAGTGTAGAAAGGCCACTCAGATAAACACTGGATGATTGAGTGGGTGACACATCAGCTGCCATGACAGGGGTCTATTGATCCACACAACAGAAATCAATACCTTCACCAAGGCAAAAATGTGTCCAGGCCCACTGCTTGTTGGAAGAGGTGGCTCAACACAAGTGAGGATTGGGGGACATCAGGGAACAAAGGAGGCTGATTTACTCTACACCTCCCCCAGCCAATTCTGATCTACTGCATAGAGATCCAGTGGCAGGCCAGGGAGAGGGCATGAAAGAGTGAACACATTAAAGCATGGTGGGTACTGCTGGGTCTGTCTGTAGCTGAAGGCACCTGGGGAGACTGTGACCCTATATGGAGCATGACTTGCCAGTGCAGGGGGAGAGGGAAGCGGAGTAGGTTTCTTCTGCTCTAACATGCCCTTTTCAGTTCAAGGGAGCAGTGACAGCTTTTTCGTTTTGTTTTTTTACTGTAACCAAGAACTAGCCCCTCCCTTGCTGCACTATAGGAATAGTCAGTCATTTTGTTTGTTAGGTGGTATTGGGCCTAAAAGGACGAAGCAGAGCGAGATGGGCATTTCTTTTGTTTTTTAATCCAGCAGAGGCGTTCAGGCAAGTAGAGCTTGAACCAAATGCAAACACCCCCCCCTTCCCCGATTCAGGCACCTTTTGGGGGGAGTGCCTTTTCCCCAACAGTACTGCCTTCTCCTCTGGGGGGAGAGGAAGTGAAAGAGGTGGGGCCTTACACAAGCCCACTCCTCACTCTAGAGAGGCAGGCAGGGAAGGGAAGGAAGAAGAAACAGGACACTGGCTAAAGGCAGCAGCCACTAGTCACAGCACCTACAGAGGTGCAGGCACCACATGGGTGATCATCTAGTGTTTATTGAGGCCTCAAAAGGAGCTTGACATTTGAAGGAAGGACATCTGGAATCAACATGGAGTGCTCTTATATATTCAGCTCCCGTCCACCCTTATGCCAGGTGTCTAAGCACCACCCGACAGAGTAGGTAGCCTCCCATTCTCCATAACACTTCAAAAAGTCTTTGTACGAGATTCATCTCCCTCTCTTCTGCCCCTGCCAACATCTCTACATAATATAAAACAAGGAAAAGAGCACCAGGAAGCGCTCAGAGTAATCCCAGCCTCTTCCAATGCAGCAGGTCATAGCCCCTGGCTCCTTCCATACTAAATACTCTCCATACATTTCTTTTAAAACTTTTATTCAATAATATATAATTCTTTTAATTATAATATAGAACTGTCCATCATGCCATATAGTCCACCCCCATCCCCATCCCCTCTCTGCCCTGCCAAGTCTGGAGCCAGCTAGTTAATATGTTAACGCTGGAGTTCAGGGAACAAAAGCTGGGGTGAGGGGGAAGCAACATTAACCAACAACCATTTTGCATACCCTTCACATTTTCCATGCTTTCTGGGTCAGGAAGAGGTCAACAGGAAGTCAAAGGCGAAGGAACCTTTTACATTCAGAAGTAAGGTTTGTGTTTATAAAGTGTTGGGTGCCATCAAGCCGGCGCAGTCCCTGCTCTCGTACCCCGCCACCGCCACGCCGTCTGGCCGCCATCTCTGTACACACGCTGATAAGACGTTTTGATTTGGTTCTTGTTCTGCTTATGGAAAATTGGGAGGAACAGCATCGGACCTAAGGAGAGATGGGAGGAGGGAAGTAAGCATCAGATGCTAGTGGGAATGGACACCAATGTGTATCCAGAGCTTCCCCTCTGGGCCCAGGAGACAGGAGGGTGTTCTGCTCCATCTCCACTCCTACCACCTTGGGCAAGTTGCATCACCTCTGTGCCTTATCAAAAGTAGGTAGAATACTCACCTATTTCCAGTGGCTTCCT
Organism: Caiman crocodilus; assembly: GCA_030014935.1. Lineage (NCBI taxonomy): Eukaryota > Metazoa > Chordata > Crocodylia > Alligatoridae > Caiman > Caiman crocodilus. The sequence continues at coordinate 38,490,140 of JAGPOW010002791.1, forward strand.
AAGGCTTATGCAGTATCTACAGAGTGTTTGGAACTGTACCAGCACTACAGAAGTAGTGAATTACTATTTCAAAGAAGACCAAGTAAATCGAGATTTGCTTCTTTACCTTGCCTACTATACTGATGGTTAGCAGCAGTCCAGCAGGTAACAACTTATTATGAACACATAGGACCCCAATGCCTTATTTCATTACCATTCCTTCAAGCCGTCAGCATCGTGTCAAACTTCTCTCTATTCTGGTAAGATTCTCTCTTCTACAGCCCAAGTGCTCTCATTACAGGCAATGACTAGCTGAGGAAGTTGCAAAACAGCCCCTTTTCTCTCCTCCAACAGGTTGAGTATGCAGGTCCTGTCTGTGGGCAGAGGCCCTACTGGGCTCACCAGCAAGGCTCTAAGCTCAGAATCTGAGATCTTGCTCTCTGCACAGAGTTGCTATTGCACAACTGGGCCAGCCTACCCAGCTGGGAGTCTGAACTGCTTGGTGGAGAGCTCTCTCCCAGATCACCATCATGTTATTGTATCAGAACAGTACAATCATGAGCAAAACAAATGGGATTGTGTGTCCAGTCATCTCTCCCCCCCTTTCCTTCCTGGATACAAGATTTTTCATATCTACTTTTCCCCTGCTGTCCTTATGAAGGTGAAAAATACTCAACTACTACACAGGGTGAAGCAACATTTCCTGCCCTGGCTGCCTGAAATGCCGACTCACTCAAGACAAAGAAGCAGCTCATCAAATGGTAGGCGTGTACACATGTATGCACTACTCACTACATTACAGCAGTGAGAAATGCTAGTTAAGGCTGAAACTGTGTTTACAGCCCCAATTTCAATGCTTGACTTTCTCATTTCCTGTTGGACTGATGTTTCCCACACTTTGTCTCAAACTGAGGTTAGACCTGGGGAAATATGGCAACACTTTCATTTCTGACTCTGTACCTGATTAGGTTGGCTAAGGGATGCAGGTTCTCTCAGCAACATAAACCTGCCCACACTGCTATGAGAAACTTAAGCTTTTTGTGTGCGCACACACTTCCAAATTCACTTTAGCTTTGGAATTTAATATTAAATGCAAAACTGGCATTAATGCAACATTAAGGCTGAGGAACCAACCAAAACCAGGAATTGTCACAGGTTCAGTTTACCATCATAACGCTACCTTCTACTCATTTCCTTGCCTGGTAACTCTCCGTGACATAGGTCAGGAGTTCTCAAAAAATGGAAGCTACGGACAGTTCAGGCAATCATGACTACTCAGCCCATTTCGTATTGCCCAAATTGGAGCTCCAATACATGTGAGATGGGGGAAAAATGGAAAAAGTCATTCCAATGAGAACAACTGAGAATCACACACAGACTACATTTAAAAACCTCCCCTTTTGAACTTGTTCAGCTTTGAATGGCTTGAAGTCTAAAGCTAGGCACTGCACTAGCATTTGTTTTTTAAATCAGGAGAACAAATGAAAAAGATGATGCTCTTTCAGCGTGCTCTTAATAAAGCACATTTTATTTGCCCAAGCTGAAAAAGATAAAATTGTGTGACCTTGCACGTGAAAGATTCATGACCTTAAGAGAGTAAAATCATTGTTTTTTCCAGCTTGAATTGCTTTTTCTTCCTCAGTGAGCTCTATAAAACAATCCCAGTTTGAAATTTCCAGCTTCAGCTATTAAAATCAGGCAGGCACAAAGTGCAACTCCTCAGGTATTTGGGAAAATTTGAGTTCTTCCTTTTAACCTGGTAGCAGCTGAAGTGATTCTGCTGAGACTTTCAAAGAATTTTGTCTTTGGGTTGATAGCAGACATTGATTGTTTCATCGCAAAAGGAGCTAGTGAGAAAGTGAAAATAAACAGCCCAGTTCTGATAAAAGGGGAATGAAGATACATTAGAACTCAAAACGTATCTATAGAATGCAATGCTTTCAGCTGCTCAAAGTGTATGAATATCACCATAGACTAGAAGACAACAAAAGAAGTTCATAGGTATAGTTATTTATTGATTTCAGTGAATTATACAAATGGATGTGATCTGCTCTCAATGCCAATATAACTTTATTGGAATATGGAATGTAAACAGATGTTTCAAATAGAAACATTCTAACCTTATAAAAATTAAATATTTGACATAGAAGGAAATTCTCTGTTTAGGTGCTGGTGGGTAAACACCATCTCCAGTTTCTAAGTTTATGATATTACCAGCCTCATTCAAGGAATTACACACAGAACACCTATAGGAGGCAACTGTGAATTGTGGGGCTACACAGGCATCAGGGAGGCAGAGAAAAGCCATGAGAAAACCCCTACAACAGAATCATTGGCCAGAGTTTATATTTGGCTGATTTTGTTGGAACACTACATGGACCCAAGTCCTGCATCAGTAGCAACACAGCCTCCCCAACAGCCCCATCCCAATCATACCACTGCTTCCCGTATCTTCCCCCCCCACCTACTACTCCCAAAGAACCTTCTCTCCCCTCTGCTTTTCATTCTATGTTGCTGAATTGAACCACTCTACAGTCACGCTCCTGAACTATATCCAAAATGAACTATTATGCAAGCCATGTAATAAGTTATATGGTTGCATGTCTGTTATAGCAAGTCTTATAACATCAATTTTCCCAAGTCTGTAGCAAAGCATTTTTCTGCCACAAAAAAATCCTTCTATCCTCTACGTTAAAATTTTTCCATAACAGTTCTGTATTGTTTCTTCCCAGATGGAGCCTTTCTTGAGTGCACCCACAGGGGAGCTCCACTCTCTCTGAGCAACTCAGAAAGACATTACATTTTAATGATCCAAATCAATCCTGAGACACTGGTTGTTCATTCACATTTAAAATTAAAGGGCCAAATTCAGACCTGGAGTAGGCAGACTCAGACTTCACATAGCACTGCACATACTTATACACTGTCTGAATTTGTCCTTAGGTCTACAATTAAAAAGGCCTATTTGCATGGGTGCATGCTAGGGGCTAATGACAGAATAGCAACTTTGCTCCACCAGGATGATAGGAAAAGGCCAGACTGGGAAGAAAGAATTAGATCCATAGAAATGTGAACCACAAATCAGTCAACTTGAGCCCTAAGGATATAACTATTTATTTAGGTCTTGCACAACCATTTTTTCCAGGGGCTTTGGTACCACAGGTTTAAAGTAACATTATCCACAGCCACCAGAGGGGACTGAGGTTTTAAACCCCCCAAAGGTTATATTTCTGCTGAGCATAAAGGAACTGGGGGGGAGGGTGTCTTGGTTCATTCCCTTCACTGTGTGACTGAAGGTTTTGTTTTTATTTGTAAATATCTTGAATTACCCGTCGTTTTCCAGTCTTCATCGTGCTGCCGTCAGGCCACTAGAAAGCACAGCATTTTCTGAGCTGGGCTGAGACTGCTCCTTCACCACCGGGTCTGCAAGAGACAAGGATCAGCCAGGAATGCAAAGCTACACTGCCCAGTATCAAAGCTTCACTGCCAAGGAAACCTACTCCCCAGGCTCGCAAGCTTCCATTATACTCCTTGTTGCTACATGGCTAGATGTCCAGCCTTCAGCACAGAATTAAGAGCCATTCAATTCCTGTCTGGAAACAGATATACAGTCCCACAGCAAACCCCTGGTTCTGCTCGTCAAGCCCACACTTTGATTCCAGCTCCCCACAACTCACAGAAGTAGGGGTGCTCCATAGCTTCTTTGGCAGTCAGCCTCTGTTGATGGTCATATCGCAAAAGTTTGTCCAGAAGGTCCAGGACTTCGGGGCTGACCAGGTGTCTGTTCTCACTATGGATGAAGTTTTCCCAGCGTTTCCGTGAATGCCTAGAGCGGAAGAACCTATTATTGCACAGAATTCTGAACAAATTAAGCTCTGAACTGCAAAGCAGCCACAGTTTTATCATGGGAATCACCTGTCACACCCCACACATGGGGCTATTGCTCTTCCCACTGGAACAAAGTTTATCAACTCCTTTTATTTCCAGAATCCAGCATTTGGCTAGTGAAATACAAAAGCATTTGAAGTTTTTTTTATGGTACAACTTACTTGGGGAATGTTCAGCCACAAGTGCTCTAATTCCAGTGACAGATAAAGAAGCACAAAAGAGTACTGGAATGGCAAACCTAGATGTAACCATCTGTGAGGATACTTATAGAAGATCTTTGCTCTCACGGGGTCTAGTCCACTGCAGACAGACATGGATTTCATATGGTGAGAAAAAGGCAAGTTTTTCTTTTCAACCAGTATATGATTTGTGAGCCAGCATTCCAAAATTTTACTTGCAGTCCAATAGGATGTGGGTAATTTTACTGACAGACCAGTAAAACATCATCAGCTTGGTTTACATAGAAAGTTTTACTAGAACTCAAGCTCTGCCACCAGACAGCACCCACAAGGTTCTCCTGCAGCAGTACCCTACTTGCAGCTGGCAGGGTTAGTCCATTCTGCTAAAGTGACTAAGGTTTTTGTCACCACCTGGCAATTGGCAGGTATGCATGGACACTCTTGTGTCACCTGGCAGCTCTAGCTGCCCCATCAGCAACCAATGCCTTCCTGAGGGGCACCTCTCACTCTTACAGCATAGATACTAGAAATGCATAGCTGTGTATGCACTTTGGTGGCAGCAACCACCATGTGCCACAAGAAATTCTGCTGGCAGAACAGGTAAGTGTAGACAAAGCCAAGTCTAGATTTTCAGAGTGAAATGAATTTAAACAAAGAGTCCCCTCTGAGCTGAATGACAGTTGTGTCTTTTATGTCCTTGAGTTGCTATTGGAATAGATACTTAGGTAATTGCTCCTTTTTCCTTATAAAAAGCAAAAAAATTCTCCCATCCACTTACTGCCCCAGGATATCATTGAAGTGTGGGTCCAGTTCTATGTGATATTTCTTCAGGTATCCATATAGCTCATCTGTGCCCAAAACTTTAGCAATGCGAACCAGCTGCAATAAAAGACAAATGACAGAAAACAGCATGAGAAGGGCACATCAGCAACTTAGAGGACTGGAGAAAGGTCTGCTGTGCCAAAAGGTCCTTTCAAGTTTGGTATATAGAAGAGAGACTAGGACAGTGGTCTGAGGGCCCCTAATGAGCAAAGTCACTTAAAACTATGAGCTCAATGTGAGGAAGTCCTGAGGTTCAAGGAAATGACCACCTAAAAGTAATTTCTCCAATTGGTGCCAATTTATCCATTGGGGTTGCGTGTAAGGCATACTTTCTGCTGAGTCCTGATGTCTCAGTTCAACTAACGCATGGAAACACTCTACCAATCAAACAGTCCAGTGCCTTGAACACGACCAACAGCCCAAACAGGAGAAGCAAACAAGAGACCTTCTGTAGGAAAGTCAGGTAGCAGCTCCTTACCTGGTCATAGTTGTCTTGACCATGGAAGAAGGGCTCTTTTCGGAAGATCATGCTGGCCAGCATACAGCCTAAACTCCACATGTCTAAGCTATAATCATACATCTGAAGAGAGGAAAGGACACAGAGAGATGGGGAAAAGGGTGTCTTTAGTTCAGGCCCCATCATTTAGTCACAGGAGATGACCTGAGCTTTTTAACTTGACAGCAAAACTCTTTCCAAAGTAGGGAGCCTCTAGAAGGCACATGGACTCTCCAAAGGTAATAACCAATGTACAATCACATCCAACATAATTAAGCAGCAATTAGAAGGCAGGTACTTACTTGATAGTCCACAAGGAGCTCTGGTCCTTTAAAGTACCTAGAGGCCACACGGACATTGTATTCCTGAGCTGGATGGTAAAACTCTGCCAAACCCCAGTCTATGAGCCTCAACTGAACATGAAGGAGACACACAGTCAGGAACAAATAGTTTAGCTGCCTCAATACAAACAAGTTAGGCGTGCAAAGCTTTTTATGATCCTGTGGTGAAAGCATGGAACCCTCTATGCCATGATGCAACATCGCAATAGATTGTCTTGTCCAGGGTTGCTTCACTCACTTATCTGTACTAGTTTATAGAATCACCCAGGCTCACAGATTTATCTGCCTTGCAAACCTAATCAAATAATCTATTGCTTGGTGACTCATTCTTTACTAATGTCACCAATCAACAAATGACAGTTAACTGTATGCTGGAGAGCAGGCAGAAACCAACCGTGACTCAATTAAGAAGGGCAGACTGCAACACTAGCATGTACCTGCTCACAGCATAAATGCAGGGGTATTGCCATCTCCTCCATGGCTGCTGATTCATGGGGAAGGAACTGAGGCCTACAGCTTTGCAGAAAAAAAAGTGTAAGAGCTGCAGAGTGCTCTCCACACAAGCCGACCCAATGAAAAGAAACACTTGAGCAGAGATTCCAGGGCCTTGTGGTTTATACAGCACGTCCCAAATCAGAAAGGGAAAAAGCTGGTACTTCACTGCTGCACGTGCCACTGAAGTTAGGATGACATTATGATGCTGGGCACCTAGTTTGTAAGACAATGAACAAGTATCTACACTAGGGCTGACCAAAAGCTAAAGAGGATCCACAGGAGGCCTCAGCAATTGGCCAAGCCTGTGCAGATGAGACTTCCAGTAAGGTGACCAAGCCAGACTGGCAGATGCAGAGGAAAGGAGGTTTCATCCAATAGCCACATGCATCTATAGAGTTACAAGAGCTTCGAAATTTAGAGACAAGCCCATTTGTGAGCCAATGGAGTAGAGTTACTGAAGGGCTCCAAAAATGCTCTGTGCCATACTGCAAAACCATGGATGATGAATTAGGGCCTCAATAAGAAAACAAAACTCCACTGGGACTAATTTTACTGGGTCCAACATTATGTTTATGAAGCTGTAATGATACAAAAATTTTTGTTTCCAGAACATACAATCCATGGGCATTTCAGACCGCATACAAGGTCACACCGGAACACGACTGTATCCAACAGAGAAACTTCTACCTTCCCCTCCAACTCCTACTCACAGGCCTTTGTCCCCCACCCCCAGATCCTCTCCCCAGGAGATTTCCAGGCACTGGCAACCATCTCCCAAATCAGCAGAGGAATACTGAAGTCACCAGAAATATCCCTCTTACAAGCTGGCTGAGCCAGAGCATTTTGTCACTGTACATCTCAGAGCAAGGATGCTCTCTCCCTGAGAGTGAAGCGTGCCACTTCAGACAGGCAATTCCTGGCATGCACCAAGTCAGCATGCACTGATAATGGAGCCCAGCTTAATGGCTCAGCACTGGCAAAACATCAAGCTGCCCTCCAACCTCCCTGCCTTTGACTGTACCTTTTTTTGTTGGTGGTCTATCATGACGTTGTGGGGTTTGACGTCCCTATGCATGATCCCCATGCTGTGACAGTAATCCAGGGCCTGGCAGATACGCATATAATGTTAGATAAACCAGTGAACAGACAGAATGAATGATGTCACAGACAGTTCTCCAGCTAGTAAAAAAAGACTTGGAGGTGCAGCCTTTTGATCTGGGAAGCCCTGCAACCCAAGGACTATGAACAATTGGTGCTCTCATTTCTCTCACCACCCTAGCTGAAGCGGAAGTGGCATGCTGCCAGCCAGAACAATAAAGGACTGTGCAGCTGCAGTTCCTCTATTGGTGGCTTTGTCATACTAAATTCCTGGTCTCTCAGAACAGACTTTAGAATTCAAAGGCCAGCGAGGTGTCACAGTGTTCACTGACGCTGCCCAGCAGTTCTAGGGTCATCAAACAGAGAAGAGTCCTCTTCACCTCCTTCCATGCAGTCATCTCTACCCCGCTGCTCAAACTTTCTATAATCTTGCTTAGCCTTAATAACTTTCACCTTTTTGTTTAAACAAAATTCCTCCCTGCAACACGCAGAGCGGTTCCAGAACCAGGACAGAAATTACAACATGACTTAAAAGTACAAGAGCAAGAGTTCCTGGATCTGCAGCTCAGTGACCCTGAGCTATTCACTTCTTACTGTGCAGCTGTTCCCTCATGTACAATGGGGAGAATGCTGCTCCCCCACAGGGGGGGTGGGAGAGCACAATCCATTAACCATGTTTGTCAAGTGCTCCAAGGTTGTTACCAGAGGACAGCATATTCCCTGCCTGTGCTTTAACAGGCTGCTTGTGGGGCTATGTTACTTATGTAGCTTGTCTGAACTGCTTTGTTCCTCTCCCTATTTCCTCCTGGGATTTCAAAGCATACCCCAGGTCAATCAAAAACCTGTTTCCCTTAGAGACAGGCAAAATCATTGCCTAAAGCACAGGGAAGGGAATGAGGACAGGTAAACACAGCCTGAGCTGGCTAGAAGTTCTATTCCAAGAGGTCACCTTTAGCCATCAAGTCCTGGCATGAGCACTCCAGGGCTTAGAAGGATTTGCCTAGGCACTTCAGACTTATAGCTGGCCCACAAGGTCTGGAAACAGCAATCTTCAAAACCCAGTGGTTCTGCTGGGAATCAAGACAGATAACAGCTGCTGCTCTGGCACAGATTCAATGCAATACAACCAAGACTGCAGCTTAAACAACTGAAGTGCTCCCTTTACATTCTCCAAATTAAACCCTTAAATTCCACACAGGCAAGACAACACATCTCAAAAGCTTCCCAGTCACACACTGGAAGTGTCACCAGAAAAATACTTGGTGTGGGCCACTCTAGTAAGAAAACAGTAAGAACACACTCTGCTCATCCTCTGGGAGTATGTCATCTATCCTTCCTTCCAAGGGGGCGAGAAGGAAGGAACACTCAGTCACTTATTCACTTCATAGGCTTCTAGCAATGGTCTCCAGGGAATTACCCTCAGAAATAAATTAACAAAATCAACGAAACCATTTACAACTAACACCTCATCCCAACCCCACAACAGAAAATTTCAGAGCTCTTAACTAACCATCATGCGTCTGACCTGTGGGTCTATTCAAGGGGGGGAAAAAGATCAGAAGTCTTCCCCCTCCACTCCCCCACCCAACTCCCACTGTCCTAAAAAAACAGGTCTTGCAGAAAGCTCATCAGAATATTTCTCTCAGGCAACAGGAGCTCTAGAGAATAAAAACACAGAATTGGTGACCCATGTCTTCTGCCTTTGGAGAATGTTAACCACCACCAATGCCCTGCCCCCACTTATTCCCTTTACCCCAAGCAATTTCCAGTGCTGTGTGCACAAAGCCTTACAAGCCATTTGCCTATGTAACCACTACCAAGAGTTAACTTGTTACAGGGAAACTACTCCCTCTACCTGCAGTATAAAAGGCAACTAAGCATGCCCCACCTCAGTTCTGAACACCCTGCATTTGTCTCTCTCCGAGGCCAGATATTTTGATCTTCTCTCACCAAAACATTGCTCCCATTTATTTATACGGAAGGAAACTACACAGATAATCCAAGAAGAAATCAACATGAGTACCAGCTCTCCAGAGTGCTGCTTAAGGAATTCTATCTTTCCCTGCCCCAGATTTGTGGCCTTAACCCACTGTCCAGGATCTTCACTTACCTTGAGCAGCTCATACATATAAAATCGAATATCAAAGTCGGTCAGGATCTGGTACAGTTGCTGAAACAGATTTGGGGGAAGGAAGGTAGGAGAGAGGGAGAGAAAGAAAATAGAAAATAGAAAATAAATATTCAAATCTCTATTAGTCAATCTCTAAACATGCCTTGTATTTCCTAGGTCCTACTGCCTTGAATCACTGAAGCCATTATAGATTTTGTTTTTGGTTTGGTTTTGTTTTTTTGGGGGGAAGGGAGGAAATCTTTATCTTCCTATTCCCTGGAGTAGCTCTGGAAAGGGAGGGTGACTACTCTGGAGAACATGGCATATACTGGGAAACGAGGGAGACAGGCATACATTCCACAGCATTCTTACCTCATTCCTTTCCCTACCTTGGATGATCCACTCAGCATCAGAAAGGAAACAGCAAAAGCTTATATGAAACCCAAACACACACTGGGTTTCATATTGCTACCTATTATTATCAAGGTTCCAATGCTAGTCATTGACACAATTTACAAAGCTGACTACAGACAAAACAACTAATCGCTCTCTAGCCTGGTAAAGTGTTGGCAAGATCTTGAACAGCCCAAACTGGGAGAGTAGGGAGAAAAGAACATGAATCTGAATTGTTAAGATCAGAGGGACAGGCACAGGGCTGAGACTTCTTAAAAGATGACAAAAGGAAGAGCTGTACAAGGGGAAGGGACTCCAGAATGGCACAAGAACCCAGAGGCCATTATGGGGAGGTGGCAAAGGACACTACTGCACTGAGTCCAAACAAACTCTTATGATCTATTTATGATCTCACCCTCCCCTATCTGTTCGTTTTGAGATCAGCAATGCCTATAAAGCATTAGGGGAACAATTTAAACCACATCTCATTTTCAGCACCACACCTCTGACCATTCTGAATATGCAAAGTCCCCTCCCCAGGTCATACCAAGCACAGACTGATCATTTCATTTCATAGCTGGCACCAGCACCCTTGTCAGCCTAACCTGTTCCATTATTCCTGTTCCAGAGGAACAGAAAAGCCCTTATACAGGGTGAGGTGAAACTTGCAGTACAACACTAGAAAGCAGCAGCTGTGCCAGGAGTGAAACTCACATTAAATACAAGACAGAACAGCAGGATTTCACCTTTTTCCTTCTTAATAAACAAGAGGCTCCTTAAAGCCCAGTCACATCATTTCATTTCTTTAACTTCAAAGCCAGCTGGCTGAGGGCATGCCCAGTTGTCTGGAGAAAATCCCAGAGTGAGGGATTGAAATTCACGTTCCAAGAAACTAGAGCTAGCTCTGGACCCTCCCTGGCACTGGAGCGCAGTTGCTGCCTGAGCTACAGAGCGGCATAAACATGTTACCACCTTTTCCCAAGGCATCCCCAGAACCACATCCAAAGGGCCCCTCTGCCACCACCCTGATCCAAGACTCTTAGCCATTCAACTAAATACAAAAATTACACAGACACATGGGAATAGAGTTCCAGGTCTCCTGAAGTGCAATCTCCGGGTTATTTTCATGAGTTGGAGGGCAGGGGAGAGGGAATTTTTACATTAAAGAGCAACATAATGAAACAAGCAACTCAGCAAGGAGGAATTAAAGGTTTAGCAATCAAGCTACAAGAGGCTGTACACCAAGCTAGTTAGCCCCACCTTGGGTGCACTGAGCCATCCACTGACCTACTACTCCTGAATACTCCGGAGCAGATTACTGTTATTAGAGAATGGCTCATCCACTTGGAGTGGCTCATTTAAAAAAGAAGCAGGTTGGGGTAAGGGTGCTCTGAAATGTCTCTCTCCATGAATCAAATCCCCTGATCACCATCACTAATTTAGCACGTCTCATCTGGAGATATCAAAATGCATTAAGAAAGTTAGTGCGGATCAGACTTCTCCTTTCACACATGGGAAAAAAGAGAGAACAGACCTGCTCAAGTCGCACACAGAGCCTGGGTCAAAGTTGGACTAAAACCCAGTGTTCTCAATGTTCTGCTCATTTACTGAGGTGCATGGCTTCCTCTCAGAAGGGAGAGAGACAGAAGGGAAGGAATTCTCTCGCTCTGCAAAATATTAACATATTTTTTCTTTCCTCGTGGTCTTACAAGTAAAGAGATGAGGAAGGAAAGAATAAGACTTCTTGAGGTATTCTCCCTTCCTAGTCCTCTCCCCTGAAACTATATTATCTTTTTAGCAGAAGTTCACTGACCAACAACTCTTTTCAAAACATTTCTTTAGAAAAGCCACATTGAAATGCAGAACAGTTTCCTACTGTGTTCATACAAGACAGAGCCAAAGTAATAGCTGAGGTGCCCAGGCCACTACTGTCAAGAGAGCCGAGGAAGTAGGTGTAAGGGGGCAAATCTGAGACTTTAATGCCTTGCATCTCCAGCTGCCTCTTGCCTTTCTATCTATACTGTTTCTCATTTATGCAGCATGGTGAGTTCAGAGGACCTGTCTAGACGACAGCACGCATGTGGTTTGTGGTGCCGCAAACTCATCTGCGGCACCTCAAACCATACCAGCTCGCCATGCTAAAAAACTCTGCTGTGCTGCAAATTAACACTGGGAGATCCCAATGGCAAAAAAAGCTTGTGCCAGAAAAAAGGGGTGCAGCATAGATGATGGTAGTGCATGCTACCTGAAACCAGAGCCTAGCCAGCCAGAGCCATGTGGTGGCTCCCAGCCAGGCTTCGTGGACCCGGATTTCTACTGCTGGAGCCCCGGAAGGCCCCAAGACCCCAGGTAAGGCTGCCAAGGCTAGCCCAGGTGCTGGCCCCAGCCTCCCCTACCCCACTCAGGGCAACTTGCCATGTGCCAAAGCACACGGTGCAGGGGCATTCACCATGGACAATTAGCAGAGGCACAAAAACATGCCACTGCTAGTTGTCCCTGAGAAACATACATTCCCACCCATGGGGAGGTGCCCAGGGAGTTTTAAAGAACTAAGGCTGCTACATTACAGGATTTAGGGCACTAATAAGAAAGCAGATTTGGGCAGCAGTCGTGAGTGACTTCAATAAAATGAACAACCCCCAGCAAGGCCACACATTTTTGGTATTTAAACTATTTATGGAGTACTGTCACATACCCGCAGAACTTGCTCCAGAGTTAAGGTCATGCACTGAATTGTTGTTATACTCTGAAGTGACCAACAATGCCACTACCTGGCTGTGTCATGACTCCTTTTAACGCAGTCATATAGGCCGTGCGTAGACAAAAGGAGAGGGGTGTATGCACAAAAGGGCTATGCAAAGCTTCAGGTGGCGATTTGATTTGGAAGAGATTCTGCCAGATTCAACGGCCAAATCTCCGAATCCAAACTGAATTGGGGGACCAATTTAAAGGTCTGAATCAATTCAAAGCTCTCCAAATATTCAGAAAAGATTTGGAGAGCTTAGATGATTCGGACAGTCCCTGGTGGCTGCAGCAGGGAGCTGCAGCTGACTCCCAGCTAGTACGTACTAGGGGCAGGGGAGAGGAGGCTGAGGGAGAGGACTGTGGGAGGGACCCCTGCCTGCCCCCCCCCCCTCCCCAGCCCCACGACTGCCCCCCACTCACCCCAGCTCCTGGTACTTTAAAAAAACAAACAAACCCTGGAGCTCACCAGGTGCTGCCAGGTGGGGGCAGGGGCAATATCCTCTGCCTTCCACTGCATGGGGGGCTCTGCATGAGCCCCTGACCCCGCCCCAAGCAACCCCACAAGTGCCCTGCCCCAGCCAGCTCCTCAAAAAAAAAAAAAAAGCACCCCAAGAAAAGCCCTGGGACTCACCACTCCTGGTGTAGCCTCAGAGGCTCATGCAGAGCCCCCCATGCAGTGGAAGGCAGAGGATATTGCCCCTGCCCCCACCTGGCAGCACCTGGTGAGCTCCA
>JAGPOW010002791.1:38503517-38521899 GCA_030014935.1 Caiman crocodilus
CCTCAAAAAAAAAAAAAAAAAGCACCCCAAGAAAAGCCCTGGGACTCACCACACCTGGTTAAGCCACAGAGGCACATGCAGAGCCTCCCACGTGACGCAGGGCCGCAGGGAGCACCCCACGCTGGCAGGAGCGGTGAGTCGGGGGGGGGGGGTGTTGGTTTGTGTTTTTTCTTAAAGGGCCATAGCTAGAGCTGGCGGGGGGAGGTTCAGGGGGCTCATGCAGAGCCCCCTATGCAGAGTGGGGCAGTGGGGGGCAGCAGGGATCATCCCCCACCTGGCAGCACCCGCTGAGTCAGGGCTTTTCTTTTTAAACAAATGCCGGGAGCTGGGACAGCCATGGCCAGGCTGGCCGAGGGGCAGGGGATGGGCCTGGCCTGATTGATTTGGAGATTCAGCAGCAGTCAAATCTCCAAATCAGATTCAGCTGAATTGAATTGGGACAGTGATTCAAATCACTGAATTGAATCACTGTTCCCCAAACTGGCTGAATCCGAAGCGAAGAGAGGCTGCTTCACACAGGTCGAGTGCACAACACTTAAAAGCAAGCTAAATGCTTTTGCACTGCTTTAATGGTGTTGGTGTTTGCATGCCTTGGTGGTATATGGCACATTAATTCCAGCCACTGTAGGAAATTCGGTGGTGTAATAAACTTTAAATGATTTGGGGTGCAGCAAACTAAAGCTCCTTCAAGAAGTTTTAGTTTGCTGCCCCTACAGCCACAGAGCGAAGCACTGGGCTCCGTGCAGCTCCACAGCTCTGCAGAAAGCCCTGCAGGCAGCCTGACAGCAGCCCAAGAAAGCATGCTCCGCCCAAGAAAAGCAGCAAGCCCAGCATGGGAGATAATACTCAGGGGCAACCAACATGGGTTCACTGAGGGCAGATCCTACCTGACTAACCTTGTTTCTTTTACAACCAGGTCACACAGTCCTTGGATGCGAGCACTGAGGTGGACGTCATCTACCTGGACTTCACGTAGGCCTTTGACACTATTTCTTACCCCATTTTCAAAAAAAATTAGCAACTTCAGGTTTGATGCCTACACAGTCAGATGGGTGGCAAACCGGCTCAATGGTCACACCCAGAGAGTGGTGGTTTTTGACCTGGAGGGCTGTGGACAGTGTAATTCCTCAGGGCTCAGCAGTTGGGCCCGTGCTATTCAACACCTTTATCAGCTACTTGGAGGTAGTCGTGGAAAGCATGCTGTCCAAATTCACTGATGATACAAAGACGTGGGGAGAAGTGGGCGCACTGGAGGGACAGAATCCAACTAGATCTAGACAAATTACAGAGGTGGGCGGATGAGAACAGAATAGAATTCAACACAGACAAGTGCACGGTGCTGCATCTAGGGAGAAGGAACCTACAACATACCTATAGGCTGGGAACACCCTTCTTGTCAACATGGTGACTGAAAGGGATCTTGGAGTCATTGCTGGCTCCAAGATGGACATGACCTGCCAGGGCGAGGAAGTGGTCAGTAAAGCTAACCTCACCTTGTTGTGCATCTACAGACACATCACAAGCAAGTCCAGGAATCCTTCTTCTCTATGCTGCGTTGGTCAGGCTGCAGTTGGAGTACTGCATCCAGTTCTGGGCTCTGCACTTCAAGAGAAATGTGGCTAATCTTGAGAGGGTCCAGAGGAGGGTCAATTGCATGGTCAGGGGTCAACAGACCAGACCCGACAAAGATAGACTAAAGGGCCTGTGTGTCTATTCAGCCTCCAGAAGAGAAGACTCGGGGTAGGGGGGAATATCTGGTGGCCATCTATAAACTCACCAGGGAGGACCAGCAGAAAATAGGTGAGGCTCTGTTCCCCCAGGCACCACCTGGGATTAACAAGGAATAACGGCCACAAATTGATTGAGAATAGGTTCAGGCTTGATATCAGAAGGCATTACTTTATGGTTAGGGCTGCCAGGCTCTAGAATGGACTCCCAAGGGAGGTGGTGCTTTCCCCTACCTTGGGGGTCTTCAAGAGGTGATTTGATAGATATCTGGCAGGGGTATTATGATCCCAGCACTTATTTCTGTCCAGGACAGGGGTTGGACTTGATGATTTGTTCAGGTCCCTTCCGACCCTAAAAATTATCAGCACGAAAGGTCTTACAGATTTTACAGGTCCTGTTAAGCACTCTACAGCAGCTGTACAACCCTCAATGGCTTTCAGTGTATATAAACCCTTGTAATATGACTTTGTTGACATCCAAGAAGGAAGACTCCCCAGCATCCTTCTCCGAGTTGCATTAGCTCCAGTGATAGCAGTTAAACATTTAGCTTTGCTAGAATGAGCAAATACCCTCCCGCCCATGTTGGAAACAGTATGGGGAAAAAGCCATGTCATTTTTATGCAAAGCAGTAATGCATTTTCAGGGAAGCTGCTGCAAGGCGCAAAGCAGACAGCACAGGGGCGAATGGTCTAATTTCAAATCATTTGCTCCTTAGCTGCCAAGTGCATAGTATACTTTGCTATGTTAAGATTTGTTGTGTTGAAGTGGGAAATTATATTTACCTTCAAAATTTATGAAGTTGGGCAGAGAGGGAAGGAGAAACTATCATTCAAAATATGGAAAAGAAAACTAAAGGAAACCTACTAAAGCACCCTGCCTGTATCTCCTTAATGTACTGAATAAGAGAACACAACAACCATTCTGTTTTCCTGTTTTAAAATCAGACCTATTATGGGCAGAGGTGTAACCCACACTGCTCCAAAATTTATTGGGGCACATAGCCCCTTTGATTCTTTCTTTTACACATGCTCACATGGTTTGAATTCCCCTTCCAGACTCTCTTCACATCTCTGTTCCTTCTTCCTGCAGATTACCTCCCAAACAGCCTGTAAACTTTAGTCTTCGCTTTCAGAAGAGTAGTCTCCGTAACAAATGAATTAGCAAGATCTGTGCAGCACTTAAGAAGCCCACATCTGCCCCTCTATTTTGCTACTGAAGGCAGATACATTACAGGCGCTACACAAATCATGCACAATTTTAAGGGAGAATCTCCCACAGTTTTCTAGTTGGATCAGAAAAAAAACAATAGGCACATTGGGCCTTTGCTTATCATTTGCCTGACTAGCATGTTGCTGGAAGTTAGGATTTTAACAAATATTTGTAAGCAGCACTTGTAACTCTAAAAGTAACACTGAAGGTAAACATGGGCAACTTGATCGTTTTTTTCAAACATAACGGTAGGTGTTTTTTAAAACCCTGATTTATAATCTGTACACGCTCAAAACAATCTGTTTTAGGAGGGATAAAATCAAGCATTTTAACACTCTAATTGGATCAATGAAAAAAAGTATAATCTATTGAGGTACTTATCTCATTAAGTATTTCTAGAGTCTCCCACCACTATACTTAGGAAGTGCTATTATTTTAAACTCATTTGGGTCTAAATATTTAAAGTTTGGGCCACCAACCAACTAGAAACTCCAATTGCCTTCGTTTAGGTAGGGTCTACAAAGCTATTCCTGCCTAAAAAGATCATAAGGTGGTCAAAGGAGTCTAACAGCCAGTATTCTGAGGGCAATGATCACACTCAAAAGGAAATGTTAGCCATGTACTGTAACAAGCAATTACCATGAGGCAAAAAAGAAGTTAATTTCACTGAAAGCACAAAGGAAAGCATGTGCCAAAAAGGAGAAGATAGAGAAGAAAATGCTCATAATTTTAAGTGGATATGACAAACCTGAAAGATAAAAATGCAATACAATAAAGCACTTGGCAGCATCCTATCAGACTCAAAATAATCAGTGGAAAGTTGTTTGAGAACCCATCACCCAACCCTGATATTGTTTCTGTGGTGGAGTTGGTCAAAATGATCACTGCCATCAGGCATAGTAGGTAATGTACACACCACTAGCTCAAGCATTTAGCTCATGGATCACCTGTACCAAGAAAGGAGAGAGGGAACTATATCATTAGAATTAGCTAGTATTGCATTTAATTCTAGCAAAGTTAAGCTGCTGGTGATAATTAGAAGCACTGAGATCTGAAAAAATGAAAAACAATTGAATTGGAAGCTCTCCAACTGGCTTCAAGTCTTCACAACCATCTTCTTATTAAGGTGAAAGGACAACCAATGGAAGCTGACATAAGCAGTCTAATCAATTTTTCAGCCTTCCCTCCCAGGATCACTCCTGCCTAAGTGAAAAAAGACTATGGGGTCTAATCGTAAAAGCAGCCAGCTGAACATGTTTTTGTGCATACAACAACTTGAGAGGCAGCCATTAGCCATCTGTGAGTGTAAATACCCAAATTATAGTAAGATGTGTGTGAATCTCCAATCACAGAAACTGCAGGCTCTAAACATAACTAACGAGATCTGAACGGTCAACATGGCTTGCCCAGCCAGGCTGGAAATCTCAAGGCAGACAAAGATTTTTGCATTTTTAATTTTAAGAGACGTTTCCCATTTCTGTCTTATACAAGTGTCAGTGACACTGAGCCTTGAGAAGCCTCAAGACACAAACATAAGAGTGTTTGTTTGTTTGTTTAATATCTGCTAATACAATTGCCAGAACTGAACCTTGCAGCCCATGATCTGCTATTCAGATGAGACAGAGTAAAATTCAAAGATTGGCTTGCAAACCTTTTTTAAAAAAATGCTATTCTTGTTATAGCAGGGAATGTGGTATGTGACCTGCACAAAGGCCCTGAAAAGCATCACTTAACTCTCTTGGCACTGTATCCATCATACTCGGACACTGTGGTAAGAATCAATAGGTTCTTTAACTGTTCAATATTCTCTCCTCCCATAAGGGTACTTGGATAGCAGGAGAGGAACTGGGAGTCAAATCTGACTTGAGTTGCATACTAGGAAAATTTACCTTGTTCTGTATTCCTGTGTAGAAAGACTATTAGGCACAATTATGGCCTGATCTCTTTTTGGTATGGCATGAAAACGCCATTAGTAAAAGCAACCTGATTTGCTGTCTTATGACTTGATTTGGTCTTGCGTTGTTTGCTAAAAACATAAATAAAAGTTTCCAGTCAAACTTAATGGCTACATCTTGAAGGGATCAAATATGCAAAGGGGGCATGAGCTGTGTTTACAGAAACCCATCTTTCAGAACAGCCTACATTGTGTTTACACAGTCCATCTGATTCAAATTCATTCCAGACAAATTAAGGTCATTTTCATTAGCCCTCAATGATTGCTAACACACCACTCTTCTGGTTACTATTTACGTTATGGGATAACACTTATACCCTGTGAACTCCTGTCAGGACAAACTATCACAGGTTACTATGTCTCAGTCTCTATGGTAAATCCCTACATGGCATAAAGAATATCCAAAATGCTTTAGTCAGATTAATTACATGTTTTAGCTGTGGTCAGCATGTTACAGCAGCACTCAAATCACTACACTGACTCTCAAGTGATGGAAACCACGCATGCAATCTTGAACTGCAAGGCCTTGGAGGACTCGAAACCTTCTTACACAGCCAGCATACTGTAATGATTCTTCAAACTCCTTTTTTGTTGGATTTCAGTCAATGAAGCCAAGGTTACTAAATATCCCTAAGGTAAAAAGGATCCTACTTGGGTCAATTGTCTACCTCAGAAGCAGGTTTAGACCTCCAGATATGAAATCCTGGGGTTGCAATTATCCTCTGCAAGATTCTTGCTCCCCTTTTAAACGGTCCTCAAGGATTATGTATTCAAGCATCTCTTCTGAAGGCAGCACACATTTGGATCCCACTGCGACACCCTGAGTCCCTAGAAATTCACTAGAGAGCAAGATACAAAGCAACAATCTCAGGGGCCGGATTTCTAAAGGTATCTGGACACCTAGTCCAGCTAGTCACTTAGTCGGATTTTCAAAAGCACTGAAGTGCCAGATTTTAAAAGATTTTCCGGGCACTTAACTCCCATGGGACTCAATGGAGTTACACATACAAGTCTGCTGACTTGAAAGCCAGGAATCAAGTTCTGCTCACTTAAATAGTAGTAACTGGTACTGGCGGTAGCCCAGGGCAGGGATGATCTTCAAACACTATTTTGAAACTATAGTCTTAAATTCAGCCTCTACAAAACATTTCCCATACTGACAGTATCTGACAGATCACAGTATTTTCCTGTATGAGGAATAACAACTGATCTCAGAGTGGCAGGTTAACTATTGTCATTTAAAAACCAATCACTCATAATTAATTCCATTTATCAGAATTAATTACTTATGGTAAAAAGTCACATGGGGCAAGTATGGGAAACCACACCTAAGAGAGAAAGCTACTAATTACACAACCATTTTGCAGATCAGCTTTCCCCTCCCCTCCCCTCTGCCAGGAACTGTTTAAGCTAGAGGCCTGATCACTGTTGGACCAAGTCAGAAACTGTTCCTCTCAGGAGTAGCCATGTTCCACTCTTCACTGCCCACCACTCCTTAAAGTAATACAATATATGCTATAGTCCTTTTTTCACCCCCCCCTTTTTTTTTTTTGCAGGGGGGTGGGGTGAAGAGGCCAGGGAACCTTTATAACTTGTTCAAGACAGCCTAGGTATGACATGGCACCAAACTCTATAAATGAAGAGATCACTCTCCAGTCTACGTACCACCTCTTCAGGATTTCTACGCAAACCAGTGATACCATCTCCATCAACAGCTCTGCCATAAATAGAGTATCATAGCACAGGGATTAACTTAGATTTAAAATATAGCACAGCAGCAGTTGCTATATTGAGAGAGAGTAACTAGGAAATGCAATATACCCTCCTGTTTTCCTGTTCCCTCTGAACTTGTACCTCTCAGTGAGGAGGAGGGACAGCTGGATGGTTTTCAAATTTATTTCTTTTAGTCCAAACTTAATTTTTGTTGGCTGTTTTTGGTGGAAGCCAACATTAGGAAACAAACTCATTATTTTTCCCCTGTGGCTTCTTCAAGTGTCTACAGTAAAGCTTGTACATAATTAATTTTATAGGATCCTGAATCCTTCCCCCATCCCCACCTTGGCAACAACACAAACTCACCTTAAAATCTGTATTATTGATGTACTCAAACACAAGAGCTGGGGTCTTTGACTGCAAGAGAGAAAGATGAATGGTTTAAACACCCTCCCACACCACCAATTCCTTCTGACCTTTCTGTGTTCAAGGACTCTCCTAAACAAATTTAGTTTCCTGTTCCCAGCCTCTGCTCATTGTTATACTTCACAGAACAGAGCAGTAACATGAGAGAAACATGGTCTCTGCTCTGTCACTAACAAAGCATGTTGGAACGACTAATTCTTGCTCCCCACCAGTGAGGCATTTCTCACCAGGTTTGTCTCTCCTTCCAACTCACTGATCCCAGAGAGTCTCCAGCAAAGTAAAATGCAAAATCTAGTGCTCTCACCTCACAGCTGACCTGGAGAGTGATGTTGCATCTTACTAAACTTAGGACTTGCTATCCATGTCATCTTCAAAACTGTCAGCAAACTAGAATTCATATGACTCAGCTCAAGAACCCATTCTACTATCAGCCCCCAAACAATAATCAGAGGAACCATTTTGGGAATGGAATAAATGTAGCATCTAAATGACAAACCAAACCAAACAACAAAATGCATGCTCATGAAAGGAAAATGAGGAATTAAGAAGTGATCAATAGATAGGAAGACAAATTGTAACTTCGGGTGGTGATGAACACCTGATATACCTCTGCCTGGAGAGACCACTGCTCCTTAGGTTAGCCAGAAGTGGCCATGCTGCCCAGCCAGAAGTCTGTGCTTTAAGACCAACACAGTTGAGCTACAAAGTTCTTCCCTGTTAGTCAGTGCAGGGAGGCTCATCAGATACAGAACAAGAGCAAATGGTTCTGAAGTAGGTAGAAGAATATCAGGTCATCTGAACCAAGTTATTTTCAGCAAAGCCTCAAAACCCAATGTGTCTTACTCCTTTTCAGGAAGAAAGATACAAAGAGCAGCGTGAAGGGTAAGGTGACAGAACAGGCAGTGACAAAGATGAATATTGTACATGGAACACATATCCAGCTAATGAACATCTTGCAGGACTTACTGACTGCACGGGACTGGCTGTACAGACTGCAGGTGAAGACAAGCTCAGCACTCAAGATACCCCAAGACATACTGGCACCTACCACTGGATCCTTGACAGTGTCAATCAGCTTAATGATGTTGGTGCCACCTCGCAGATTCTCCAGAATCTTAACCTCTCGTTTTATCTTCTTTTTCTTCACTGGCTTAAATACACAAAAGTAATTAGACATGAGATTCCTTTCACAAGTTAACACCAGCTCCCACCTGTTGATTTCTACTGGACTGGATTACCACCTTTCTCTATGTAGTTTGAAAGGAAACAGGGGAGGAGAAAGAAATGAAAGCATTTCTAGCTTCTGTAAGGAGGCAATACTCAGACAAAGGCTGGCATACAATAGACAGGATGACCAAATAGTTTTCACCTGCCCTCATTAATTACCTATAGATACTGAGCAAGACCAAATGGTGGAGGTTGTCAAACTAACTCAAGTCATATCCAAGTATTTTAATACTGCTTGCCAAAAGCCCAACATGCTAGTTGTGTGTTAAACATAGTATAACATAGGACAAGAATGGTAGATGCAACTTCAGACATTATTTACCAGTCCAGTACCTTTTTTTTGTCCTTGTTGCCGCATAATTTTAAAACATTTATCATCATGTTTCCTTCAGCTTGCATAATTTTCAAATATCAAGGGTTATAAAGTTCACACCATGTGCACCTCAACAGATATCATATAGTACTTCAACTACCTCATAGAGTGTGGGTACCCAGTGTCATTATACTATTTGATATATTATTACTATTTTTTAAAATTAAAATGTAAGGAATATAAATCTGAAGTGAGAATCTTCCTATACTTAGTTTTGATTGCTACTTAGATTTGAAATATTGTTCATTTTTCTAAGAATGCTATCAAGTGAAAGATTAAGCTATGCCTTATTTTGCCTAGTGCCAAAGTCCAGTTATGCTCTATGAGGTCACTTTACGGGTTGGCAGTGTAGAGTTCATTTTTTCCATACTCACATAAAAAATGTTAAATTGCATGTAAATTGATCTTTTCATTTTTTGTAGTCAGGAATAATCCAGCGTTGAGCAGGGGGCTAGAACTAGATAATGTCGCAATGTCCCTTCCAACTCTACTTTCCTATGATCCTATGACATTTTAATGTTTTTAAATTCTCTTTCAGGTGTACTCCCTGCACGGACCTCTTTTAGGAAGCAAACTTTCATTGGTCAAGCTAACAAGCTACAGGAAGTGGCAGGGGGGTTCCTTATCAAATCAAAGAATGTTTTCTCTTTTAGTTATATACATTCAGTCCTCATTTCCAATCCATTAAGTTACTATAGAGAAGTTAGTTTTCTGTTCCCAAATCCTGCACCTGCTTTGGATGAAAAAGCAACCTGTCAGCTAAAGTAAGATTTGGAGACTTATTTGAAAGACGACTCCTAGCAGCAATTCTCCTTGGATAACTGGCAGCCCACAATAACTTGCTCTTGTAAGAGTAGAGTACCAAGGTTAGATTTAAGTTCATAAGGAACACTAACTCCCACCTGTACTCATCCCAAAACAGTCTGTAGAAGGCAAACTTCGGAGATGTACTATTTTAACACTGAGTTTAACAAATCCCCCTTTTCACTGTCAGCTGCCTCTTCAGCTTTCATAATTTTTCAGTACTTAAAGTTCCTGAAATCGCTAATGTTTTAGATTAGAAAGCAACACTGAAAACTGTAGAAAGAACTCTATTTGCATAGCTACAAACACTAAACCCACATTCTGATCCTACCTTGGATGGACAAAGATGAAATCTGCAAACACACAGACAGCTTACACTTCAGAAGGCAAAGACCTGCACATGGCCCTGATATTTCAGTTGCATTCCCTTTACCCATATGTTAAATATAAAAGATACATCAAGAGATTAAAGATTGGATTGTAAATCAGGAAAAAGACATCAAAAGTTGCACATCCTCATAATTCTTCCCTCTCATGAATGAACATTAAAACACAGTTGGACAACTACAAACTGTGTCAAAAATAGTTTTAGGCTTTTGGGAAGATAAAATTTCATATTGCATGACTATCTGGGTAGGCATCACTAGAACATGCCTTACAAAAGGAGCTAGAAAGGTTTATAAAATATAGTGGATAAGGCAAGGTCTTTGGATAGACTTTTCATTCACTGCGTGCCTCCACTCAATTTTACAGACATGCTGCCAGTTTACTTTCAACAAGCTAAATTGTTGTCCTCATTGTACTGCACGTGCACAAAGAGGATTTCAAGACCTCAAAATTCATGTGAGGAAATTCAAATTCAAAAGAAAGTGTAACGCATTTGCATTGGAACACTCCAATGGCACTATCCCTCGGTAAGGATTCTCTGTCAGATGAAAACTCTCCTTTGCCCTTTCAGCAATAGAGAGGTTAAAAGCAAGCAAACCTTGTAGCTGTGTAGATTTTATATAATGAAGAAAGTTTGACTCAAAAATTTCCAAAAAAGCCACATTCTAACAGAGGTCAAGATTAAGTCTTTAGCCTGAAAGATGAATGTTCCAGAAAGGTATCAACAAGTGTTTCTCTACTAAGCCCAGAAAACAAATCCTCACAAACAACAGTACCTGCTGTTCCCATAAGAGTAAGACCTTTTGCATTTTTTGTCCATTAATTACAACAGCCAGTCAATCTTTGCCAGTGTCATCACCTTGAAACATTCATGAAAGGATGCAAAAGTGATACCCCAACGCAATTGGGGTGCACCAACAGAGATTTTTGAGGCTGATACCAATAGCCAATTTTTAGGGAGGCGTATTGGCTGATACCAATACGATTTCCAATAAACAGCTCTTCAGCTGGAAGAGCTGCATCCAGCTGGTAAGTCTGGTGTGGTAGAAGGGGAAAGAAGGGGTTTGGGGGAGCAGATCAAGGCCCCTGTGGTGAGGGAGGGAATGGGACTGGGGCTGACCAGTTGGGGTGTGGAGAGGTGTGGGACAGAGCTGCAAGAGTCTCATCTGGGGGGCAGGGGCATGTGCCCCCCCACTCAAGTTCTGCACAGGGCAGGCTTCAGCTGCAGGCTGAGGCAGGTGCGGGACAGAGGCACAGCTCATCAGAGGAGTGTCTCTTGCCACTGCATGCAGCTTATCCAGTGCACATCTGGTAGCTTTCACTGATCACCCAGGAGGGCATAGGAGAAAGAGGGGTGTGCCCCTGGATATGTCCAGCCCCAGCCTGCCCTGCACAGATCCAGGGGCACACGCCGCCCCCCTCTCCACCCCTTCCAGATGAGCATCAAGAGCTGCCAGACAAGCACCAGACAAGTCACACATAGAGGTGGGAGCCACCCCCTGCCACACTTCCTGCACCCACCCCAGCCCCACTGGGCAGCCCTGCCCCAGCCCCAACCCCGCGCACTCCCTCACTGCAGGGACCTTGATCTGCGCCCCCACCCCATGCTACTTCCCCCTCCCCTTCCCCTTCCACAAGACTTACCAGCTGCACACATCACTCCACACTGATGGCTCTGCTCCTCATTGTATACATGCTACGCTGCAGCTGTGCACATACATGGACATTTACTGGACAAATTATTGGCTGCATCAGAACAATTTCCAATATAGAAAATGTCGTTTGTACCGGTGCCAATCCACTATCAGACCAATGTGTCAGTGCACCTTTAACTGCAATTTTGGGAAAAGCAATTGTAGAATGTAAGGTCAGGCAAGGGAGAAGAGCAAGGAGCTATCACCTGCAAACCAGTGAAGTTTTTTGTTTTTTTTTTCAATCTAACAGGAAAATGTTTCATTATGGGATCTAGAACCCCATAAAATTGATTCCATCTATGTCAAACTAACTACATAAACCATTCCAGCTTTGTTCACATGACTTCATCATCATCATCAGGAGGCCAAGATGGAATTAAAAAGCACATAATTTAGTTACCAGGCTTGTCTGCCTGCACAAAGAAGCAGACAAGCTATGTTCTATGTAATTTTAAGTAACTATGTTGCCGCTTCACCCTTAACAAGTGCATTAAGCCTGGCCACTGCTGAAGCCTCAGCACTATGCAAGAACTCTCCTACTGCATATGATGTAGCATGCAGACCTAACTGGGGACCTGAAGTGACACCTTTATTCCAGGAGTGAGCAAAATACAGCCCCCGGGCTGGATTCAGCCAACAAGGCCATTCTATCTGGCCTACAGTGACCCTTAAAAACCTATAAAATTATTAATTGTCCCTGGCCGCCTGTCTAAACTGACTAGGTGCCAGCAGGACCCAGTGGCAGCAGCAGCAAGGCTTGACTGGCTCCACCAGCCCCCCTGCCCCAAAACTGGCTACCCCTGTGGCTGTTCCCCACCTCCCTCCACCAGAGAGTGCAAAGTTGGAAAGTGCCAGGGAGGAGGGGAAAAGCAGCAGCAGTGGCAGGAAGGTGAGGAGATGGCAGTGGCAGCAGCAGCAGGCAGGAGGGGGGTTGGGGAATAACAGTGAGTGGGTGGGCTGGAGTGCAGGGCCCACCCCAGGGATGGGCAAGCAAGAGCATGACGCCTAGGCTGGCAGGGTCTCTATGGAGCTGGGCCAATTTCCTGCCTCTCCCTCCTGGCACAGCAGGAGTTGGCCCAGCCCACTCCAGCACCACACGGTTCCCGACTGCACGGCCAGGACCTCATGGCAGAGCAGGAGCCAGCTGGGAACTGCAAGCTGCCAAAGCAGTGGGTGGAGTGGCAGGCAGGTGCCCTGGGGCCAGGGCCAGCATTACAGCTTAAAAGGCCAACTCTCATACTTCACAAGAGAGACAGGGGTGGGCTGAGACAGAAAGCAGAGCAGGTTGAGCCAGGCATGACCAGAGAAGACAGGCTAAGACTGAGAAGCTGAGCTAGAGCAAGTGAGCTAAGGCCTACACAGGCTGATGAGTAAAAGTATACCCCCCCACATGCTCCCCAACCCTACATACACACCCCCCCCCCCGCTCCACACACCTATCCATGCCTCCAAACCACATCTCCATCCCCCCATACCTATCTACCCCTCCACACCCTTCCCCCACACCCTGCATACACCCCCCGCCAAATCCTGTACCCAACCCACCCACACACAATATACAAAAATAAGACTTAATTTTAAGCTATTATACAGTCACTTCCATGTACACTATGCAAACACATGTAATTTAAGACAGAAATATTTTAAGTCAAATTAATGTCTATGGTAGTAGATGTTTGATTTTCAGAATATAATTTCATTTTTTTCTGGTTCCAAGATGGCAACCACCTTGCTGAAAGGTGTACTTCCAGGGGGAAGGGGAGGGACTTCTGATGGCAAAAGTCAGAGGTTAGAGGGTAGGACTCCTAGTCCCAAGATGGTGACTAAGGGATGGGGCACCTATCAAGGGGCAGAGCTACCCATGTGGCCCTCAACAGCTCGCCAAAATTCATTAAGCTGCCCTCCAGCCAAAATAATTCCCTGCCTCTGCTTTACTGGCATGCTAAAGTGATATACAGGCTGATGAAGTATGCATTCGGTGAAGCAGGCCATGGATCAGCAATCTATGGCCTGCAGGGCCAGATCTGGTCTGCAGAGCCATTTGATCTGGCCCAGATGTAGGGCTTCAGTGACAGAAGCTCTCAAGCCATGGTGGAGAGAAGCAGCAGCGGCAGCTAGCCCTGTGTTGCTACTGGAAGAAATAGGGTTGGGTCCTAGCACCCACCCAATCACATACCTCTGACCCAAGCTGTGTCATTCCAACCCACAACCACAAAAGATTGCCTAGGCTAAGGAGAAGAGACTTGAAACTCCATTTTTGTGTTATATCATATTCATTCTAACAGCCCTTGGCTGAAGCTACTATGCTTCCTCCAACCTGAACCTTGAACCAGAAATTTCCAGGCTTTGTCTCTGCCTGCAAATAAGAACTTTTTGTCTCCCCCACATTTCTTTTCAAAATGTGAGAAAAAGATTCAGCAACTTTTGAAATCAAGCAGAGTGATTTAAAGTCCTTGTAAATGAAATGCCTGTGGGCAGACACTGCAATTTGACAGGGTAATAGTTATCATTCAGGAAAAAAAATAAACTGGACTGCACTAGTGAAACCAGGTTTTGATTGGAGTGAGTTAAAACCATTTCAAAATTGCATGCTATGTAGAGACAACACAGTATCCCCCCCTTAAGTCAAGTTCATGACATGTGGCTTAGGAGTACATGAATGGTTAAGTCAGCTATATAACTTTCAAAGCTGTGCAAAGACAAGAGGAAAAGGCTCAGCAGTACCCTGTGAACATTAGCAGGCCTCTCCCCAACAGCCAGGAGTTTCCATGGCAGCTAACATACTAAAGAGCTCAGGAGGGAAGCCATGCTCTTGCATTCTTTGGCATTTCCACAGTGAGGAGACGAGCTTCCTCTCCTGGGCACTATTAAGAATGGTCAGAGACAGGGGCTCTCTCTTTGGTACCTTGTTGCCAAAATGCCTTGTCTCAACTATTACACATCTACCCAGACAGAATATGTTATACACAGAGTGCTATAATCTTCAGTTATTATTTCAAAACCTCTTCCCTGAAGAGATCACCTAGAAAGTTTCACTAAGGCCTACTTTAAGGGAATAGAAGGGCAGCATGTTTAAATGCTGAAGAGTCAGAAGACAATAGAATTAAGGCCACCAGTGTAATCTCTTCTCCCTCTCATAGACATGAAGCTGTCTGCGTCTCAAATTCAGCATACAGTTTTCTCCTATAAGCTTGTACATCTGTATATCACCCTTTCACTTCTATTCACTAGTTAGTGCTAGCCAGAACTCATTAGCAGGCAACCACAGATCCTTCTAGATCATGGTGTATGCATGAGAGGCACCAGGACCTTCAATACGTGGGCAGGACTATGAAGGAGGAGACTGCCCAGGCCTTCCATTCCCACTTTAGACCACTGAGACAGAATCCAAAGGTCTGACAGAGTCAGGACATTTGGTGCCTCGATAGCACAGTCACCACATAAAGCACATGCAAGCCTCACTTACACTATTAAAATATTAGATGCTTCCAGGCATACATAGTGCGTTTCACAGCTAAGGTTGCAAGTTTTACTTATGAATGATTGTTTTTTTAAATCCTAAATTACACGATTACTTTATCATTGACACAGCTGTGCCATTATTAATGTGTTTTGTCCTGGTATTACCACATTTCCCATACAGGAGAAGCCGCATACATATGTAGCACATCTGGTAGTTTGACTGTGACCAAGATGCGACATGGTTGTACTACTGTAACTGGAGAAGAATAGTTACACTGATACAACTCTGTGGTATAAAAAGCCCCATGGTTTCATATGTATTGCACCAGAAGATAGATATTCTACTGGTTAGAGTGTGAAAAATATAAAGTGCGTGACTGTTTACTAAATTCATTACACTCAAGCACAGAATTTCAAGCACTTTGAGACACAGAAACCAACAAAACCAGATGCTAAACTATCATGACAAAGTATAAACCTACACAAGTGAAACCATACAAACAGAAGCAAACACTTTTCAGGAACAAATGCCATGTGCAGATATTTAGCGTTTTTCTTGTTACACAAGTAGAAGATTGTATGTGTAATTAGCATTAATGTACTCAATGCAGAAAGTTGCAACCTAGTATTTTCAGTTAAAAAAAGACCCTGAGTTATTCTTTATTCATTGAATCCTGCCTATAAGCAGCTGCTATAACTGTTCTAAGGAATCAGTAAGCAAACTGTAATGTGTAAAGTTCAGTCCCAGAGATGGACTTTACTAGTATCCAGAGAAAAGTGGGCCATTTTATTGCTAGCAAAAGTTACCAAAGGCACTGCTATGACCAACCCATTAAAGCACATCACAGATTGCTCAACTGGGAAACTGGCTTCAGGATAGTGATATTTTTTTAAAGGAGTTACAAAAGTGTCCATTTATTTTCACGGTAATTTGTGAATTAGTCCCTTGGCTCTCTTACAAAAGATGTTTTTCTGAAAAAGCTGGTCAGGAAAACAAACACTTCTGAAAGTGCTAAAATGATTTTATCTTTTAATAAGTTATGATCAAAGAGAAATGCTTCAAGAATTAATTCTTCTCTTCCTGTTACAATTTCCCTCCCTCTTTAAGACTGCCCATTGATCTGCCAATCAACTGGAGGATGAATAGATAGGACTCAAAAGGGATGGTATCTGAAAACAAAAATCAACACCCAAACTTGGATCTCCCCTTCTAGTCTACAGGGTCAGCTTAGCAGAACTAAGGTTCAGGCAAGTGCCTCTGTGAACATATATTACACCTCATCTCACAGGCACATTGGTAACATGCACTCTCTCAGACTAACTCACCAGTTACAGTGGATTATGTTTTGCCATAAATGTTTAACCAGCAGCATCTTTAAGTTGCGGGCTTGATTTAAAGCCACAGAACAAGCTTCAAACTGTACCAAGATAACAGCATGGCTTGCTCTCCAGCCTGCATATCTCAATTTCCCAACTAAGCATGTTATGGTCACAAGTTACTGGACTAGGATGTGGAACCGGCTTCCTAGGGAAGTTGTTCTTGCTCCTACCTTGGGCATCTTTAAGAGTAGATTGGATAGATACTTGGCTGGGGTCCTGTGACTCCAGCACTCGTTCCTACCACTGGCTGGGGGTCAGACTAGATGGCCTGCTCTAGGCCCCTTCTGACCCTAGATACTATGAAGCATCAATGACCTTTCAGTTTAAACAAGCATTCTTGTCCCATCCCACGT
This sequence comes from Caiman crocodilus, assembly GCA_030014935.1. NCBI lineage: Eukaryota > Metazoa > Chordata > Crocodylia > Alligatoridae > Caiman > Caiman crocodilus. Next base: position 38,520,228 of record JAGPOW010002791.1, read on the forward strand.
GCCTATACGGCTCCACATCAGAAGGAGAATTGATTTCGATATCAAGTCAGAAGGAGGAAGTGGCAGTGACAAGTGCTTATTCAAAAAGCAAAGCTGCAGAAGTAGAGCACAGCTCACAAATTTCTTGGGTTCAGTCTCAGCTTTCTGGATAGAAATGGTAACAGTCAAGAGCTCCAACCAGGAGGAACCAGTAATACCTGATCCTAGTTCTCTAAAGCCTTGTTTTCATGCTAATATGAGAAGTCATTTACAGCCCTTCTTAACACACCGTTATTTCAAATTACTATAAGATTTCTAGCCCACTTAAAAAAAAAAAAAAAACAACAACAACAAAAAACCAATAGCAGACTGTAGGAAATCCAGTAAAATCATGGAACTAACAAAATTAGGTGGAAAAAGAAGATGAATTCAAGCTACTAAAAGGATGTTCCAGCCATGATATGTAGCACCCATTAGTTTAGTTAAACAGCTACTTGGTATATAGGCACCTCTGCACTAGTAACTCTTATGTAGGAAGGAGACAAATATCACACTTAACTGGGCACTGGAGCTAAAGCACCAATTTGTGGGCTTGGCCTGGGCTGAAAGCACCAACACGAGAAAGGGGACAACTTCACTGCCAACAGAAATTCTCTTCACCACTTGGCCTTTTATGGTGTGCTTTCCCTATCCTTTATATGTGCAGCACCTATTCAAAATGCCAAGCACCTCAGGGGAGGAAACTTCTCTCATTTACAAAGCACTCGATACATACCGAACAAAATGCACACACAAAAAGAGAAACAGGAAGTATCCTGAAAGGGGCTAGATGTATCTACACTAGAAGCACTGCCCTAAGCAGACACTAACCTCAGAAACAACTGATGCAAGAAAAAACAGGTGGCAAATGAAAGAGAAATTACATCTACTACCCATAAAACTTTGCAGGTGCCTGTCTGTTGGGTCTCGCTTGCATAAGTACAGGGCCAAAGCAACTGTCAGTTGGAGTCGAGAAAGATTTTTTTCTCCAGGTCAGACTGGCACAGACTGTGGATTTTGTTTGTTTGTTTGTTGGGTGTTTTTTTTAAACTTTCCTCTAATGTGATCCTACGTTTCTTCTTTGGGCCAACTGGCCATATTTTAACGTAAAAAAAAGCAAGGCATTGGGAGCTCATCCATGTACTTCCGTTCTTTTCCTATGGCTCTTCCTTAGGGGTTCCCCCCCACTTCAGTATATAGGGTACTTTTATGAAAAGGGCAAAGATTTTTCAGTGACATATTTATTGGACTAACTGTGTAGCTGGAATACAGTCAGGAAAGCTTCCGAAAGCAGGACATTGTTCATCAGGTCTGACCAGAACAAGCCAAACAGAGCACCCTAAGTCCTTGATTTACATAATTTCTGGATGATCACAGATGCAACACCATCTTACACTACCATTTATGCAAGGGATTAGAGTAAACATCTTTGTCAACTTTGGAAGAATAGGTTACCTGAAATGCAGAGGTTCCTTCCAGTCCTATATTTTTATAGAATAGGGTAGCCATCCTGCAACATGAGTGCCAAGAGTGGTATGACAGTATGTGTGCATGGTGTGAGACAGATCAAGGAGGGGGCAGGAAGCATAATGATGTGAGGACATGGAGCAGAAAGCAAAGCAGTAAATCAGACAAGGAAAGAAGACTGGAGTGG
>JAGPOW010002791.1:38521999-38592660 GCA_030014935.1 Caiman crocodilus
AGACTGCAGTCCTGGCTGCGTGCATGCTGCAGCTTGCATGCATGCACACATCATTTATCGTTGACATTATCAGCCACATCAGCCCATATTGTATCGGCACCGATAATGTCAATTTTCATTTTATTGACAAGTGGCTTTTTTTTGGCTGATGTGGCTGATAATGTCAACGATAAATGATGTGTGCATGCATGCAAGCTGCAGCATGCACGCAGCCAGGACTGCAGTCTGACAGTGTGGAGAGCAGCATGTGGCTAGTAAGTCTGTGGAGGGCAAGCAGCATGGGGGACAGCTTGAGGGCTCTCTGATGAGGGAGGGAGTGGGGTTGGGGCAGGGGAGGCTGCTACACAGCCGTGGTGGGGTCTGGGGTGGAGCTGCGAGTGGATTGTGTGGGGTTGTGGGGGGGGGTGAGAAGGGGAGGAAGTGGCTCCTGCCACTGCGCTCCCCCAGGGGAGGTTTGGGGGCCATGTGCCACATGCATCTGTATGGGGCTGTGCATGGGGCTAGAGCAGGCTGCCCACTTAGAGCCAGGGGTGGTGTCAGGCTCTTCCCAGCAGAGGGGTTGGGCCATGGCTGCGCTCAAGGCAGGAAGCGATGGCTGTTGGGGGGAGGGGGGACAGGGGTTACAGGGGGGTACAGCCATCCTAAAATTTGCTGTAGTCCTTCTCTCAGCCCCTCTGCTGCCTGCTGCAGCCCAATGCCCCTGCCAGGAAGAGCTAGTTGCTGCCTGAGGCCCCAAGAAGGCAGCCCACCTCCCCCTCACACATGCCCCATCTGCCTCCGTCAGAGGTGCATGCAGCAGCAGGAGCTGCCCCTGCTTTCTACCCCTCCCCTGCATCCCTCTGGACAAATTGCTACCAGATCTGTCCCATGCCCTGCCCTGCCCTGCCATGCCCTGGCTGTGTGTATACGTGTGTGTGTTGTGGGGTGGGCTGCCCCTGCCGCTGCTGCCCATGCCCTCCCACATAAGGTCCCACTTACTGGGCTACGGAAGCCCCTGGGGGAGGGCAGCAGGACAGCTTGCATCTTCCCTTACCCATGATGGGTTCTGCTTGGCTCCACTCTGGTGGTGCCACTTGTGCAGGGGCAGGGACGAGCTTCGTTCCATCCACAGCAGCTGTCACCTTCTGCATGTGGCAGCCAGGGCTTGGGTGCTAGTGGTGGCTGTGGCTGGTGCCCACAGAACAGGGAGCAGGCAGCATGCAGCTGCTGGGTCCTGTAGTCTTGGCAACTGGGGGTGGCGGCAGTGCTGAGGTGGGGGGAGGGGCAGGGAACTGTGGGTTGGGATGGAGGATCCCTGGTGGGGATGGGAGCTGTGGGTCTGGAGTGAGGGGCACCAGCAGAGTCAGGGGCTGCAGGGTGGAAGTAAGGAGTGCAAGCAAGGCTGTGGGGGTGGGGATTTGCAGGTCGAGAGTGAGAGGCACCAGCAGGGCTTGGGGTGTGGGGGATGTGCATTGGAAGTAGGGCACTGGCATGGCCAGGGGGCTGCAGATCGGGGGGAGGGGCACTAGCAGGGCTGTGGGGGCTGTGGCTTGGGAATGAGGGCTGACAGCATGGGCAGAGTACTGTCATGTCAGGGCTGCTTATTGCCACAAAAGAGCAGGGGAGACAGCTGCAGCTGAACCTGTGTACTGGTGAGTGGAGGGGCCAGGGGGAGCTCTGATTTTCTATGATTAAAAAACCCAAAATCAAACGCCAAAATATTTAGGCATTTAGACTTGATCTTTTTATAATGATCAAGACACTGACAGGCTTCCAAATTGCTTTAAAATTGTAGGTATGTCAATAAAACAGTGTGTTTAAACTGATACCTTTGGACAGATAGACACCAAAACCAGGAGATGTACAGCCATAACAACTTTTGCAAGTATAGGTAGAATGTGGCCCAACTTAAACAATGGAGAGAACAGTCTATAATTTCTATTTTAGAGGCTGTGACTAGGTTCTGTGATCCAATTTGAGGTGTTATAACCCAGGTGTAATTCACTCTGTGTGTTATGGGACTTTGCTGTGTTAAAGTTTATTTTCTTAGATGTATAATTGTTGGGAGAGACCTGGAAACAGTTTCTAGATATATACTCTTGAAAGGTGTTTAGTTTGTAGCTGGAACTTCTTTCTTCTAGCCATGCGTCAGAGGCCAAGTTGCTAGCCTTTAGCTCATTGAGTTTTTTTAGTTAGTCCTTTCCTGGAGTTCATTATTATTTTTTTTTTAATTTGGTTAGGATGATTCCTATTTTGCAGCCTATTGCAAATAGCTATTAATAGCTATTTTTTAGTATGAGAAATAAGAATGATCCCTTTACCTCTACTATGTATCTCATAGATCTTGAGTGTAACAAATAGGCCTGTACCTCACAACAACACAGAGTGAAGACTAAGGGGAAGATTATTATGCAGGACCTATCCAAATTGATGTATTCTCTTCCCCTCTTCTATTATAGCTTACAGCATTCAGAGACCTAGGAAGTCCTAGTTGCACCTACATAAATAACTGTTATAGTTGGTGTATGAATGTATACCGATGGACCTATTCTTTATTAATTTTTCTAATCTTGGTTAAACCTGGTTAAATTATCATCCTCTAAAACAACTTGCGGCAGTGATTTCTGCAAGTTAGTTTTGTGTTTCACACACCCAGTTGCAATAGCTATGTGTGTCAATAAATTATTGTCACCCTGTAAAATGAGAAAAAATGTTAATTAAATATTTTTTCCACTCAGGCACTTTTTTAAAGGAGACCCCTTCCAGTGGACAGCTTAAATTTGGCATATTTCTATACTGTTTTTTTGCAGGATTGTACTGTGGCTAACCTAAGGTAACTTTAAAGACAGGTACTTAGAAGTTTGGATTTTAATTCCTTATGTTCAAGGTATTGGTGAATAGATTTTGTTTCAAGCAGGTTCAGCAGCTGGCACTGCCTGCCTACATTCTGCTGTTGGAAGTTCCTTTTGCTGGCTTTCCTTTTGAACTTAGCTTATTTGGCATTAGCTATGGACATCTCTGCCCATGTGTCATATCTTGGTCATTATCAAGGGTAGCAAAAAAGCAACACACCAATGATGCTGTTAATGGTTGAAGAGGAACATTCTGTCCATCTTTCAATTCTATCCTTTCCTGCAAAATATTATTTTGTTATACTCTCTCTTAAAATCCTGCAGGAAACAGCAGAGGATTCAAACTGAAGTATCCCACTTGATGTCCTTGATGGTTTTTAAACCTTGTAAAATATAACTATCCACTTGTGGCCTTTATATATTTAGTAAAACAACAGTATGCTACTGAGATACTGATATGTGCCATGCAGTTAAGTGCCCTGCTGAGGAGTTTATCATGTGAATAGAAAATATTTCACTATGCTTCTGTTTCATTCTTTTCTCCCAAGCCTGTCTTCTGTTCTCATTGCCTAGGCATGGCCTTGTGACAGAAAAATGGGTTTTAGTAAATATTTTCTGTTCTCAGCATGTGCTTTTCTAACCTTGATCCAGCTTTAGTTCTGTTCCATAATAATTTTCCACTATGTATTCTTCCTTCTAAGGTTCTTCTTCAGTTGAATCAGACTGAGTTTGCCCATTATAGATTGTAGAACAGAATGCTGGGCAAACCATGGGGCAAACCATTGCATGCACATGCGGTGCTCATTTATATTACTCCTCAGCAGAAATTGGAAGCTGGGGAATAGAAAAAGCAGACTGAGTCAGATAGGAGGTTCCATGTATAAAGAGAAACTTGAGACAATGTAGCCTAAAGTGAGAGGATGCTGTAGCAACTATCTGTTTAGCCTTGGCAGAGGGTAATGGTAAAGCAGACAGGAGCTGAATTGGCTAAGAATATAGCAAAGATCTTAAGTTTGAAAAGGAGGATGACAAGTTTTCATTTTGACTAATTCATACAAAGCCTAAACCCACTGTATCTCTGCAGGATTGGGTGGTATGTGTACAAGTATATCAAAACGTTTAAACCACCAAGGCCTTGTCTGTGGTATGAAAGAGGCTACATTTTAAAAGAAGCTGTTTCAAGTGGCCAAGGTGGATGGGTTGAGAATAATTTATACACCATAGTTACTTCCAGAAATGTGGTTGAAAACCGGTTCTCGCAGCACTTATTTCATAATGTAGACGAGACTTAACATTTTGTACTGTTTTATACCTTTGCTGAAATAGAAACAAGACTAAGTATAAGGTCAAATTTCAAAATAGCATTTAGATGTCATAAAAATGTAAGTATCTTCATTAAGTGAGAGTGGTTGCTGTCCTCAAATGAGGCTACCTGAAGTACACATCTAGCAGAAGTCCTATTTTTCAGTTGTATCTTTCATTGTCAGAATGTGCATCTACATGCGTCTGCCATTAAGGTGATGCAATAAACTCCAGTGTAGCTTGTATAGTCGGGAGCTCTTGCACACACTGTCTACATGTGTGCCTGGCACCACAGCCATTTGAGCTGGGGCAAAGGAGCCTCAGGCTGGCAGGGGGCCCAAAGGGTCAATCCCAGGTTCAGCTGGCAGTGTCGGGCGGTGGAGAGGCTGGCTGGGGCAGTAGGGTGCTGAAGTGTGGGGCTAGGCAACAGGCAGCCCCTGCACTTTACTAGTCTTGTACCCCAGACAGCCCTGGTCACCATCTACACATGCTTTTTGGCAGAGTTAAGTACTCTGCTGTAAGATACAATACTGTCTTATGGCAGAGTTAGTTAATTTACTGTGCCTTAATACTAGCAGGCATGTAGAAGTTTGCATGCATGATGCTTCACTGTGGAGCTAATTAGTCAACTCCACAGTAAAGCACACATGTAGATAGATGCATGCAGATTGTCATTATGCCAGCTTTGAATGTTAGTTAGTCTTTTTATTTAAGACAGTTACATTTTAGGATGATGTACTCTCATTTGTGGCTAGCCATTAAATCTTTTCTTTTACAATAGCAATAGTTATACTTTAGCTTTTTCTGAAAACATAATAAACTAATATAAATCATAAGGTTTTTTAAGACCCCCAAAACAAATCAGCTAATGTATAATGTTTTGCTGTAGGCACAAATCTACAGGGCTGTTTGCTAAAAGTGACTGTGATAATTATAATATAGTTGGATTTCTAGAAGGTATTTGTCGTATACCATATGCAGTTTTATTTAAAAATAAATCCTATGCTTAAATTTAAAAAAATATGGCAGATAAAAATGGTAGATAAAAACTTGGATCGCTGGCATCTCAAAATATAAAGTTCATAGATTCATAGATGTTAGGTGTAGGGGCTGAGAAACACTGGTGGAATGGGTCCGCCTTTAGAGCAGAACTAGTTGAATGAGAGGCAGCAGTGGGTTGGAACAAAAAAACTTTACTTACAAGCTGTAGTGCACAGACACTTGTCAATGCATACAGTACAGGCACAATTCGTAGACAGCAGACAGGCACACGGTTGCTCACACTCATGGGGATGGGATATGTCGTGGAAAACGGCGACGGGGAGTCGATGGTGGGTGATCAGGCGTCCTCTGCAGCTCCAAAGTACACGTGGGGATCTCTCCCCACGCGTGTTCGAGCGCTCCTCCAATTGGGTGGGCATTGCCCAAGCCTTTTATGCGGCCAATTGCTGGCAGCCAATATGCATAATTTAGTCTAAGCCAATCAATAGCATGCACTCACTGGTGCAGCTGCAAACCTTTGGCGGGCTCTAATCTCGCACCATGGATTTTTCCCGCCATACAGAGAAAATCCCTGCACCCGGGACTTGCAACGTGCCTAACACAGCTGTGCTGAGGCATCTTTTTAACCAATCTGCTCTGACATTAGGGTTGGAAGGGACCTCAATAGATCATTGAGTCTGACCCCCTGCGTAGGCAGGAAAGAGTGCTGGGTTTAGATGACCCCAGCTAGATGCTTATCTAACCTCCTCTTGAAGACCTCCAGGGTAGAGGAGAGCACCACCTCCCTTGGGAGCCCATTCCAGACTTTGGCCAGTCTAACGGTGAAGAAGTTTTTCCTAATTTCTAGTCTAAATCTGCTCTCTGCTAGCTTGTGGCCATTATTTCTTGTAACCCTCAGGGATGCCTTGGTGAGTAAAGCCTCACCAATTCCCTTCTGTGCCCCCATGATGAATTTACAGGCAGCCACAAGGTTGCCTCTCAACCTTCTCTTGCGGAGGCTGAAGAGGTCCAGGTGCTCTCGTGTCTCCTCATAGGGTTTGGCCTGCAAGCCCTTAACCATACGAGCGGCCCTTCTCTGGACCCTCTCCAGGTTATCTACATCCCTCTTGAAGTGCGGTGCCCAAAATAGCACGCAGTATTCCAACTGCGGTCTGACCAGTGCCTGATAGAGGGGAAGTATCACCTCCTTGCTTCTGTTTGTCATGCATCTGCTGATACATGATAAAGTGCCATTAGCTTTTCTGATGGCTTCGTCACACTGATGACTCATGTTCATCTTAGAGTTCACTAGGACTCCAAGATCCCTTTCTGCTTCTGTGCCTCCAAGCAGGTCATTTCCTTGGCAGTAGGTATGCTGGACATTTCTCCTCCCTAGGTGTGGCACTTTGCATTTCTCCTTGTTGAATTGCATTCTGTTGTTTTCTGCCCATCTGTCCAGGTCTGCTTGTAGTTGTTCCCTTCCCTCTGGTGTGTCCACTTCCTCCCACAGTTTTGTGTCATCCGCAGACTTGGACAGAGTACACTTCATTCCCTCGTCCAAGTCGCTGATGAAGACATTGAAGAGTCCAAGGACAAAGCCCTGTGGGACCCTACTGCCCACCCCCTTCCAGGTCGATACCGATTCATCCACTGCGACGCTCTGGGTACAACCCTCTAGCCAATTAGCCACCCACTGGACTGTGTAGTCATCCAAGTCACAGTCTCTTAATTTGTTCACCAGTATGGGTTGGGATACTGTATCAAAGGCCTTCCTGAAGTATAAGTAAATGACGTCAACGCCTACTCCTGCATTCAGGTGTTTTGTAACCTGGTCATAAAAAGAGACTAGATTAGTTGGGCATGATCTACCTGCTATGAACCTGTGCTGGTTTTCCCTCAGCATAATTTTTCTTGCCGTGCTCTTGCAAATGTGAGCCTTGATAATTTTTTCAAAGATTTTGCCTAGGATGGAGGTGAGACTGACCCAGCCTATAGTTGCCTGGGTCCTCCTTCCTCCCCTCCTTGAAAATGGGGACCACACTGGCCCTTTTCCAGTCTTCCGGGACCTGGCCCGTGTGCCATGAGTGTTCAAATATTCCTGCCAGTGGCTCTGCAATGACATCAGCCAGTGCCTTCAGTGCCGTTGGATGGCGTTCATCCGGGCCTGCCAGCTTAAACGCATCCAGTTCCTCCAAGTGCCTCTGCAGCATCTCAGGGTCTATGCTTGGTAGTCTGGAGTCCTGCTGCTGCCTCTCTAGAATCCCAGTGAGAGCCTTGTCTTGCCCCTCGCTTAGGCATTGAGGAGTTCAGCCTTGTCCCCCCTGTCTGTCACCAATTGCTTATGCCCATTTAGTAGAGGTCCTATTCCACCCTGGGCCTTCTTTTTACTCCCTATAAATGTAAAAAAACAATTTTTTTTGTTGTCCTTGACTTGGCGTGCCATCCTCAGCTCTATGGTAGCTTTGGCCTGTCTAACTGCCTCCCTACAAGCTTGAGCAGAGGAGGTATACTCCTCTTTAGCAATCTCTCCACGTTTCCACTTTTTATTTGCCCGCCTTTTAGCCCGTAGGCTGCTCTGGATTTCTCTGGTCAGCCAAAGAAGCCTCTTGGCCCCTTTTCCCCGTTTTTCCCCGCATTGGGATTGTATCCCTCTGTGCCTGAAGGATCATTTCCTTAAGGCACAGCCACCCTTCCTGGGCTCCCATCTCTTCAAAACTCTTACTCTGCAGTGTATCCTTGACTAAATGCTTGAATTCATTGAAGACAGCTTTCCTAAAGTCTAGCACTTTCACCCTACTAGTTACCTTACCCATTCAACGTCTTATGGTGAATTCTGTTATTTGGTGATCACTGTCCCCCAGGTGACCACTGATCTGTAGGTCTCCTACCATGTCATCCCCTGTTGCCAATACCAGGTCCAGTAAGGCATTCCCCGTAGTGGGACCATGTACCTCCTGCATCAGATGAAGGTCCTGTACACAGGATAGGAACCTGTGTGAATGGTGGGACTGCTGTCTGCGTCTCCCAGCAGATGCCTGGGTAGTTTAGGTCCTCTGTGACTACCGCCTTAGGTCCCCCATGACTCCCCTTAAGTTTTAAGGGGATGATCAGTTAACAAAACTTTCTATCAGGGTCTTTGGCAATTTATCTAATATTTAATATAAAAACAAGAAATAATGATCTAGACCAGTGCTTGTCAGCCTTTTCCTTAGAATGAGCCCATTTAAACATTGGGAATTGTTTGCAACTCCAAAATGATGCAGACAAGATCAACACCCCCTCCCCCATGGGTGACATCACTGGAGTGGATCCTGTGGTAGGGGCAGGGGAGGATGTGGACTGCCTGCTGTAGGCTTGGGATCCCCATCCTGCTGCCCTCCCCTGGGGGCCTCCATAGCCCAGTGGTTAGGACCTGGTACAGGGGGACAGGGAGGCTCGGTGCCGCTGCCAGGATACCCACACTGGGCGCACCCCCATGGTGAGGTGCCTCCTGCTTACTCAGCAGCAATGATGGTGGTGCAGAGTTGTGCCTCCGCTGTTGCCTGGTGGGCAGGGGGTGTCTTGCCATGGTAGCACTGCTGATGTGGGGGTCCTGGCAGTGGCACTGAGCCTCACCACCCTGCTCTGCCCTCCCATGCCAGGTTCTGCTCTTTGGGCTGTGGAGACCCTGGGGGAAGGGCAGCAGGGTTGGGAGCCCTGAGCCTGCAGCAAGCAGCCTACATCTGCCCCTGACCCACTCAGAAATCTGGGGGGCACCCTCCCTGGGTGTGTGCACACTGGCAGGGGGCCAGCCCCCTGCCACCTGTGAATGAGCTGCCTGTGGCTCCATCCTATTCCCCTAGGTGGGCCCCACATTCCTGTCTGGACCTCATGCACTGGCCCAGCTGGCCAGCAATCCCAGCCCAAGCCCTCCCCCATTCCTTCCCTCACTATGACGGCCTCAATCTGTTCTCCCCTCCCCACACCTACAGACTTACCAGGAGGGAGTTGCAGGAGCTGTTCTTCATGCTGCCTGGCTGCCAGTTGCATATGGATGTGTGCACATGCACGTGGCACCCCTTCTGATCACCCTTCTCTTGCCCCCCGCCCCCCCCCCCCCAGCACCAGGCAGCCCCTTGCAGGCTGGAACTCTGCCTGCCTGCAAGGGGAACCTGCCATTTCCCACTTTTTTTCTGTGATTTTCATCATAATTGATCGACACTGTTGAGTGTCTTTGCAACTCCATTTTTTATCTTTGAGAGCCCAGATGAGGTTACCACCCCAACGTTGGAAACTGCTAATCTAGACGAAGATATGAACACTGCTGATGAGCTTACAGTTGACACACAGACTTGTGCGGTATCCAGTAATGAAGAAAGTGAGTTACTTATTGATCTGTATTGCCTAGTTAAATGGCCACAATCCAGCAAACTTTTTTAATACAACCACATGTAAAGTGACTTATTTGGGAGCCAAGAATGTCAATTACATTTCTAGGGTAGGAGACTGTGTGGTAAAGCAGAAGCTCAGTGGAATTTTGTGGTGGCATCTTTGTAGTCTGTCCTCTTAACTTGAACTGTCAGTACAGTTGGAAAAGGGTTTATTTGATAAATTAACGCATAAAGAAATGTAGAAGTACAGAAGTGGTTTTGTCTCTGTTGTAATGTTAATAAGAGTATCGCTAGAAAACAGTGTTCACTTCTGGTGCTTATGCTTCAAGAAGTGATTGGGAACACTGAAGCAAGTCCACAGGCAGGTTGCACATGTTTTCCAGAAGCTGGAAAACAGACCATTCAATATGAGGCTTAAAGTGTTCAAGTTACTCAGCTTATCAAAGAAAAGACTGAAGAATAGGTTGATCATTGTGTATAGATGATTAGGCATAGAAAATATAATAGGGGAACTTTTCAGCTTTGTTGCCAAAGACGCATCAGGTTCCAGTGAGTGGAAATTAGAGGCAAACAAATTCCATCTTGAAATGAAACAGAGTTGTGAGGGTTACTAAACTCTCAAAGGGGACATGGTCAACTTACTTTTGTATAGGGTGTTTAAAATAAAATTGGAGAGATTTCTTTAAAACTATGGTTTAATCCAGAATCTGGGAGAAATTCTGTGGCCTGTGTGTGTGAGGCTGAGAGGAGGGATGTGTTCAGGTTGGGAGTTTGTGACAGTCTACTCAGGGAAGGACAGCACTGCTATCAGTATGCTCATCCCATTTGCAACTATTTTGTTTTTTTGCTTTTCTCTACCTTATGGGCCTTGTTCATTTGCTGAATTTCCTTTGCTTACTTCAGGTAATTCATTTCCTCAAGTTAAATTTCACCAATTTTCTGGGTGCTGGTAAATTTGGTCACTTCTGTTCTTTGTCAGAACAGACAGCTTAATTTTATGAAGACTGAAATAATATATTCTAACTAAAGATTTGGGGCTCATTAGCATACCCAAATTAAACTTTTCAGCCTGTCATAGCAGGTTAAACTAGATGATCTCTTATAGCCTTAAAAACTTGAGAACTTTTCCAGAGGCAGCTTTCCTATTACTCTTTACAATACACTATGCCATATGCCTGTTTTAATATGAGATTTTTTTCCAAATATGCCTTTTACTGCACAATATTAGCTATGTTGTTTACTTTACCTGATAGTATACATACTTAACATTTAAACATTACTTAAACACATTTTCAGAGATGTATAAGTTTTAATTTGAAATAATATACAAAATATTTGACTGTAAAAGGGAAAGTGGTTTTACAATATACTTACTTTTAATAAAGAAAAAAATCCATTTTAGATATAGTATGATGATAATTTTCATTTATATGTAAATAGAGTGTTCATCCCATTCCAGACGTGGAATGAGGAGGCTATATTCCATTCTGGTTACTGGTTTATATTTCATTTTAGCATACATAGGCCATGTTTTCAACCAGGGAAGATGTATTTAAAAAGTCTTGCAATGGGTAAAAATTATTTCTACTTAAGTATGTTATGTTTGGCTGTTTTATTTGACATGTAATGTTGATTCTATAATAAAAAGGTGATTTCCCCTTCCCTCTAAAAGAACAGGTCTGTAACTGTGTGAACAAAACAGCAAGTATAAATTACTGTAGTTCCCTGGACAAAATGTGTATTTCAGTGATTTTCAACCAGGATGTTGTAGCACCCTGGAGTGCCTGGAGATCTTTTCACTGGTGCTGTAGGGTGCTATGCAATATCAGCACTACTAGTTGCACACACAATTCATAGAATAAACCCAGAGATTTCAAACAGGAATCCATAGTGTTAAATGCATTCTAACCTGTTGTGGTTTTTTTTGAGTTCTTTGCAAATGAAAAGTTGCTTTGTTACTTTCCTGTAGTCCAAAAGCAAGTGAAAACATAAGAGCTAGCATTTTCTGAGGAGTGCCTCGCGTCCAAAAAGGCTGAGACCACTGGTATATTTTTATGTTCAAATATCCAGTTAGGTGTATTATTAAGTACTTTTAGGAACAAAATGTACATACTTATGTGTCTAGTTTTTCCTTTTTTAATTACATTAGAGTTTGGATCTATTTCAAGACATGTTTACATTTGGCTGTAGCAGGCTCACCTTTCAGAGCTTGGGTTGAGTCCCAGGCTTGAGATCCTGCTGTTTTTATGAGTGGAGCTCATCCAATCAGGAGGCAGCTGGAAAAATAAAGTCACACACCTTTCCTGAGGGGAGGGGCAGAAGAGCTTCCCCAGACCTGATTGAAGACTAAACAGTCAGGTCTGGAAGACGTCCAGGGTTCCACCCCTGAATGTATAACAGGAGCTGCATGCCCGGCATAAGGAGCAGATGCAGCGAGGGCCTCTAGAAGAGTGGAGCCAAGAATTGCTCACTGGGGGAGAGCTCCCCAGCCTTAGACCCCAGGCTCCTGAAGCTGCCACTGCAGGAGCAGCCTTGGGAGTGGTGCAAGACTGCTTGGGCTGTTGCTGGCGCACAGGGACAGTGCACAGAGACCTGGCCCTGGGAACAGTGTAAGACTGCTCAGGCCCATCACAGAGTATGGAACCTAGCTTGGGAGCTGCAAGTGGTGGCCCGAGTCTCCAGACCTGGCCTTGGGGGCCATAGTGAGTTGGCTCAGGCCCCACATCCCAGCAGGCAGCCAGGCCACACAGTGCACAGGGCAGCGTACGGACCCAAGACTTGGGAGCCAGGGAGCAGCAGAGGCTGCTTGGGTTAGCCACCCAGCATGAGGATGGACAGACAGAGCCTGAAGGGCCCAGCTTCTGCTAAAAAAGCCCTCAGTGCTGAAGCCAGGGTACGGGGAAATAGTGCTGCAGCGTGAGGCCCAGCACCCAGTAGCAGTGGTACAGCAGCTCAGAGGAGCTGAGTCCTCAGTGTCCAGTGTGGGGCACAGGGTAGGGAGGAACCCAGCAGTGCAGGAGAGGCCTAGAGATGTGCTCCAGCGGAGGACACCCCATCGAGCTGTGCCCTGACCACTGCCACCTGAGGAAGCATGAGTCACTGGGCCCTTGGGATACTCCCTGAAAAAGTCCGCCGTCTTTTATAAGCGGCCCTATCATCTGAAGATTCTGCCACCTCTCTGAGGACCTGCAGTAGAGTAGAGGCCCAATCTGGAAAAGGTAGTGTCCCCCCTGACTCTGAGGCTCTTGGAGCATTAGCTCCCCCCCCCCCCCGAAGCCTGGGAACCACTAGGGTTCGACGCATCTCTAGGGTAGGACCTCTCTAGAGAAGCACAGCACCTATAGCAGCAAATCACCTGGCCCAAATCCCGGACGAGCCCCCAAAATGTAACCCGGGTACACCCAAGGGTGTGCTTTGAGAGAGACCAGAATTTCAAGCAGATTCCTCTTTCTTCCACAGAGTTAGCTCTAACCCAAAGTTCTTAACTATATACAATTTGTTGAGTTATAATATACATAAACATAAAACTAAATATCAAACATATTTACACAGTGAAAATTAACCAATAACCAAGATCAAACCCTAAATAACACTATTTACAACGTTGTTATACCACAGTTCAATCGCAAAATATAAGGGGCAAACATGGACAGTCTTAATAACATCTATTTCCTTAATACAGTCCCTGACCTGTGGCAAGAGATAGTCCTTCCAATGGGGTACCTTGTCGGGGGTGTCCAGGAAGCACCGGGGCCCCTCCCCTTAGAGCCTGGACTAAGGTGGGGGAGCTGCTCGCTCAGCCCCTTCTCTAGGTCTTCCTGCCCCAAATATCTTTCCCCTGTGGGACCCAAGGGCCCAATGACTCACGCTCCCTCAGGTGGCGGTGGTCAGGGCACAGCTCGATGGGGTCTCCTTTGCTGGAGCACCTCTTCTGCACTGCTGGGCTCCTCCTCACCCTGTGCCCCACTCTGGGCACCAAGGGGTCAGCTCTTCTCAGCTGCTGTACCACCACTGCTGGCTTCTGGGTGCTGGGCCTCACGCTGCAGCACTACTATTTCCCCATGCCCTGGCTTCAGCACCGATGGCTCTTTTAGCACAGGCCAGGCCCTTCAGGCTCCGTCCATATGTCCTCACGCTGGGTGGCTAACCCAGCAGCCTTCGCTGCTCCCAAGTCTTGGGTCTGTGTGCTGCCTTGTGCACCATGGGGCCTGGTCACTTGTCGGAAGATGAGGCCTGAGCTGCCTAACTGTGGCCCCCAAGGCCCTGCTGGGGTTGCAGGCTCAAGCCACTGCTTGCGGCTCCCAAAGTCTGGGCTCCGTGCACTGAACCGTGCACCGTTCTGGGCCTGAGCGGTCTCACGCCACTCCCAGGGTTGGGTCTCCACACACTGTCCCTGTGTACCGCCAACAGCCCGAGCGGTTTCACACCACTCCCAAGGCTGTTCCTCCAGTGGCAGCTTCAGGGGCCTTGAGCCTATTGCCTACTGAGGGAGAGCTCCCCAGCCTTTCTTGGCTCTACTGTTCTCCAGTCCCTCCCTGCATCCACCCCTTGTGCTGGGCACATAGTTCCTTCCATATGCTCCAGGGCTCCACCCCTGACGTCTTCTAGACCTGATAGTTTACAGTCTTCAATCGGGTCCAGGGGAGCATTTTTCCCCCTCTACTAAGTAAAGGGGTGTGACTTTATTTCTCCTGCTGCCTCCTGATTGGATAAGTTCCACTAATCAAAACAGGGCTCTCAAGCCTGGGACTCAACCCAAGCTCTGAAAGGTGAGCCTGCTACATGGCATTAAAAATAACCCTAAGTAAGTCACTGTTATAAAGAAACAAAATGCAAAATAAGCCAGTTCTGGTAGCTAAATTGCTTTACCATAAGTAGCCTAAAATTGCCCCTCCTGTTGTGTAGAAAACCATTTAAACATACCAACTTCAAAGTGCAAAGAGCAAGGATAGAGGAAAATAGTAATGTGTTTTTTAGCTTATGAAAAGCTACTGATAATCCAGTGAGAGATTCAGTCAAAGGTACAATTTGGGTTTAAGTTAATATCAAGGCAAATTAAGTACACATTGGTCCTCAGTAAAATGGTTTGATATCTAAATTCTATTTTGTGTCTCTTTCAGAACTAACAATAACAGTCTGTATGCTTTTGTGTCTATAGAAGTTAAAGGCCAGTACTTGTTTGCTGTAATGAGAGGGAGGACAATCTACTGGGGACTTGAAAAGGACCTTTCAAAATGAAAGGAAGATAATGGAAAAATAAAGTGAAGCATTTGAAAGTTTTAGCTCCACATTTTCCATTTCAAGTTGCTTTTGGCACTAAGAGGGAGTCATGTTTGGCAGGTAAAGGATTGAAACAAATTTGATTTGTATATGGCAGTAGATCATGTTGTCCTAACTGTTCCCAGCTTCTGTTCTTATGTTTTCTTTCTTCTCCCATTTCCTTTATTCCTTTTGTTTTCTGTTTTTCCAGTTCTTCTGTTGTGTTCATATCTTCTTTGCTTTTCTCTCTTTACCCCCAGCCTTATAGTCAATTGTTTTGTATTTTCTCCACACTCTTCCTCCATATCAGTCATTTTTTTCACCTTTCTTCTTCTAAGGTATGTTGGGACAGTCTCATTTGCTCAGATATATCATATCATTAAAAGAAGTACACTTTTCTGAAACCATGTAACTTACCAACATAACGTAGAAAGAGAAGGATATCCCTGGTAAATCATATCTCTGGTAACTCTCAAAACTTTGAATAGAAAGAAGGGTTAACAGACAAGTCACAGGTAAGAAGCAATTAATATTGATTCCAGCTGTCTTATTTTGTTTTAGATTGTGACTTGAAATTTTGGAGAATACACAGCAATTCTGGCATGGAACTGTACAGTGTCTCATAGTTCTTTAGCTGAATACTGCCCCATCAAGAAAGCAAGCGAGCTAGATCCAAGTGACGGCTGTAAAAATGCATGACCAAAATCAAGATTCAATGCAACTGAAAAAAGAAATCTCCTTGCTCAATGGGATCAGCCTCATTGTAGGCAACATGATTGGTTCAGGTATTTTTGTCTCTCCGAAAGGAGTTCTCTTCTACAGTGCATCCTATGGGTTGTCACTGATCATTTGGGCAATTGGAGGAATTTTTTCAGTGTTTGGAGCTCTCTGCTATGCTGAACTTGGAACCACTATCACCAAGTCAGGAGCCAGCTATGCATACATCTTGGAGGCATTTGGGAGCTTCATTGCATTTATTCGCTTGTGGACTTCACTACTGATCATTGAGCCAACGAGTCAGGCAATTATTGCCATCACCTTTGCTAACTACATAGTGCAGCCTGTTTTCCCTTCTTGTGAGCCTCCTTATTTTGCTTGTCGTCTCATTGCAGCTGCTTGTGTGTGTAAGTATTGTTTAGAAACGGTGGTAATTTTGTTGACATTAAACACACAAGTTACTTCCATTAGATGTCAGAGCTGTTGCTCCCTGCATCTATAGCACTTTGTATTACAATAGGGATAGAAAGTGGTTTCTAGCTCATAAGCAGCATGGTTTAGATGTTTACATCTTCCTCATTTATGAGAACAAAAGGTAAGCGCTCTCTTTACTTAAAATCTTGTCTGCATTGAAAAACAACTTAGATGAATTATTTCTCAACTTCTGGATTAAGCTGAACCTACAAGTTATTATGAAATAGCTAATGTACTTCAAATGCCTGCTCATAATTTAATTTCACAATAATTTTCCCATGTAGACAAGCCCATGGCTATACCCTGGTTCAGCTTCTGATTCTTCATGGAGGAATGTTTAGTCTTTTTGTATAAGACAGAAAGTTATAACATTCATTTGCTAATTGAAGATGGAATTAAGCAGTTCTGACAAGACAGAACATGCCATTGAGAACAGATTCAAGAATTGAGGGGAGGTGTTTTGCTGTCAGCATAATGACCAAAGGAATTGGGTGAACACCCAGTTTGTGTCTTGGATTCATAAGGACTGTTGGAAAGGCTTAGTTTTCAGTGTCTCAAGTTATGTAGCTGCTTTGGCTGAAAGGTAACAGAGAGATGAATACACTTGCTGGACGACAAATATCCCTTCCAGAGAAGCCTGGGTTTATGTTAAAAAAAAAAAAAAAAAAAAAGGTACGCTTCAGTGTGTTTATACCCAAATCTGCTTAGCTTGTAAGTAGCTACATAAACTGTACTGTAGAACTTGGAGGAATCAACTTTTCTGTTTCATGGGAAATTCTGGAGTTTTAAAAATTGCTTTTGAACTGGAAGAAATTTGCAGTGTTTCCAGCAAAGATAGCTTTAACTGCTCTAAAACATGTTCTCATTCTGATTTCAGCTCCTTATACTTGGTTCTAACTTAAGGTCTGAAATGGAATACTTCATTTGATTCATAATTAAACTTCTTGAAATATAACATTTTGATTATTTCAACTGTCTGAAGACTTTTTTTTTTCCTTCAATTTTTAATAAAGTTTTGTTCAGGTTGACACATTCCTGCAGAAGGTTCTGTTTTAAAAGAATAGTGTTATTCCAACAAAAAGTCATTTCTTTGGACAATTTCAGTTGGCTCTTGTAAGGAGGTGTAGCTGCAGTCTGAGAGGCTCTTTCTGAATACCTTTCAGAATCCTCTCTGTGAAAGTGCGGGGGCATTGTCATACCATTCTAAACAATACAAAGTAGCAAACTGACAAGTTAGAGGGAGACATGAATAGACTATTTAATTTCTGGTTTCAAGAAAGCTTGTTCAAAGTACTAGCCTATCTCTGTATAGCCGCAGTGCTAGTCTCCCATCTTCCTTTGGGCACACCATCCACCTCTCTCACTTGCCACGCCTTGTTAAATGAATAGGGTCTTAATTAGGCAGGAGGCTACCCTTTGAATGCCGTGTTCTCCTGAGCCTGTGTATGTACCTCCAGCCATCTCTGTACTGCATCCCAAGTCTCGCAGGTGTTTCTAACAGCGGTGCTCTGCTCCGCTGGGCCCAACTCAGCGTCGTGTTAGGCCTCTTGCATTCTGCCCTATTATAGGCCACACTTGTATCTCCTCTCACTGTGGCCTCTCTCACTCCACCACCTCTCACAGTTCTCTCATACTGCCCCTTGCGGGGCTACACTTGTACCACCTCTCCTTTTCCATGGGGCCTACCTCACCCTGCCCTCACCTGGAGGGTCCTTGGGCTTGCTTCCCTGCACTCCCTGGCCAGCAAGCACGCAACCTCTTGTGTGCCCCTCACTGCCCTCATCCAAGTGAGCGCTGGGCAGTTTGCCAAACACTGGTCTGACTCTGCCTCTGGTCTCCCACCGGGTCACTCACCCAGCTGCTCTCAGTCGGGGGCTCCTGACTCACCCTCTTGTTTACTTGTGGCTCTTCCTTAGCCATCTCACCCAGTCAGCCTCCAGCCCAGCTGGGGCCTCAGGCACCTGAAGGCTTATCTGAACGTGACTGGCCCCCATGTTAGCAGGACCTGCCCTCAAGCCCCCTGCTCACTATATGCCCCTTCCTCACAGAGACTCACTACTACCCCTCTCTACTCCCTCTTCTCTCCAGGCCTCCCAACTGCCACTCTTGTGCAGGCCATTGGGTGCCCCCTGCACCCCGCTCTGCACCTCTGCCTCCACTGAGGCACATACTCCGCCCCCCTCTCTGGGTCCTGGGGGTCGAACACCCCCTGTAGGCTCAGGTGCCACTTGTTGGTGTGCATGGCCCGCCATTCTCACTCTCCGGGTCTTGACCCTGTACGGGCTCAGGTGCCACACTGGCCCTCTACTGCCTCTGGTGTTAAATAACCCCAGCCCCTGCTTTTGGGTGGGCTAAGGCACTCCTCCTCACCTTTCACCGGGGAGGTAACTGGCCTGGCATTTCTTGCAGACTCCCCCACCAGAGGGAGTCCCACCAGGCCACCCTTCAGCAGGGTGCAGTTTCAAGTCATGCCCAGGACCAAGAGGCATCTTCCTTCCCCAGAGCCTCTCCCTCACCTCCGAGTTGTTGCAGGAGCAGCAGCTTCACCAGGAGATGTTCTTTCCACAGTGTCGGGCAGCAAACTGCAGCCTCCCACTCCACTGACCTGGATCTCAATGGCTGCTCATCGGAGCCGGGGCAACACTTGCCACCAGCTCTTAATGCGTCAGACACTCGATGTGTTCTGCCACACACTTTCCCCCTTAAACTGGTTCCTGGGAGAGGCTTTTCCCTGTTGCTCTGCAAGCAAACTCCCACGCAGTTTGTAACAGTCCCAGTGTGGCGAGCACTGCACTAGTGCTCTGCCACACTCTGGTATTTTCAAGAAGAAAAACTTAGTCAAAAACTGAACATGTGAGACCCCTTCCTTTGCTAAGCAGTGCATTGTAGTTTGTTCGCTGAAGTTACTTTGCAAAATGTCATAATATGAACATTTTCATGATTCATGATTATTCGCATAGATCAAGATCGTATAAGAAATGATGGTCAGCATAAAGAACTTTGTCACCGTACAAGTGGCTTATTACAGTGGCCATTGATAGTAGAAATTAGATGTAAGGCCATTCCTTTTCTCAGGAGTTCCTTAGAAGCTACTTCCAATCCTAGCTTTTGAAATATGATACTTCTGTTTTTCACATGGTCCTGCCAAGTTCTATGAAATCTTGTTCAGCTGTTTCTATTCATTAGGTTTTACAGGTCACAAGTGTCATGCTTATATGAGATCATCACTTTTGTTTACTTTGTGAATTGTTACTTTTTTGTGGCGCCCCTGGACTAAAGCAATCCCCTGCACATGTGCCAGAGCATGGCACTTAGGCCATTTTGCCCAGCACTCCACAGCTGGCCAGGGCTCTGGGCAGCTCCTGCGGGCCACAGAGCCCAAGTTTCTCGCAGCAGGCATTGTGGGGAGACTGCAAGCAGCCCAGGCTTCATAGCAGGCAGCAGCTACCCAGAGCCCAGGCTGGAGGCCTGACCTAGCTGTGGCCAGCAGCAGCTGCATGAGTCTTGGGGTGCACAGCAGGGAAGGGACCTAGGGCAGTGCAACCCTGGCTCCTTTCCTGCTATGCGCCCCGAAGTGTGTGTGCAGCCACTGCTGCCATGGAGCTGGGCTGGGGCTCTGGACTCCAGTGCAGCTGTTTATAGTCTGGCCGCTGCCTGCTGCAAGCTACCCAGACTCGGTGGGTGGCAAGGGCCTGTCCAGAGCGCAGATTGCCTATAGTAGACAGCCACAAGATTCATTGCTGGTAGCAGCTACATGTGTGCCTTGAGAAATGCAGCAGGGAAGGGGCCAGGGCTATGCTACTACAACAAGCATCAGGTCTTCTTGGGTCCCTTGGTGTCCATCTTTAGCATGCCAGCATCTTCCAAGTCCAGGTTGCTGGGTTTTTTGGCACCCAGCCCAAAAAACATTGCCAACCCCTGAGCTAAAGCATGCATGCAGCAGCACTCTTCATGTTGGTCATCTCTTGCACCCTGGTTTAAATTCTTTCCCTTGTAGTTTTTATTATATTTCTTTTGGGCTTGCCATTTCATCACTTTGAAGAAGTCACTTTGATCCACGTACTTAAAATACATGGTAATCTAAGGCTATATATAAGCTTGGAAAAATGTGCTTGAAGTTAACTGCCCATACCTCACTTGCTAGTGCAGATATGTGTATCTGAGAGAGGGGTCTAAAATTCGGGGTTGAAATTGATTATTTATTTATTTATAATCCTAATCAATGCAAAAGTTAGAATTAAAGAAAAGCATAAATATTGAGCTTTGAATATGGCATGTACAATGGAAGCCTTTCTGATACTGAGAAATAAAAAGGAAAAACTGAAGAATGCAAATGAGTATAGTAGGTAGCAGCGGCAAAAAGGAGAGATCACTGGAGACATTTTATCACACAGTTGTGAAGACAGACACTACCAGTTGGAATATTCATGAAACTTAGAAATCTGCCTTTCTTTTTGTTGTGGGAAAGTACCCTCAAAGTAACAGTTCTGAATGTTTTCAGCTATCTTGGCAAACAAGGCTGATATTGACCTTTTTGGAAACTTGATTTTTCAGATATTTCATCATAACTTAAGATGTTCTAAGTATGTGTTTTTTTAGCTTTGAATGTCTCACTTAAAATTGAGCAGTTTGTGAATCTCTAATGCTGAAGGAAAACAGAGAGGTAATTTAAGGGCTTGTGCATCTGAGAAGTTGGTGTACAGTAAGTTAGGTTGTAAATTTACAGTGCACTGGCTGTTTTACCCACAAGCTGAGTTTTCAGTGACTGAGTTTTCCATGTAGACTAGCCATAAGTGGGAATTCTAATTGTCTATAGTTAAAGGGGCCAAGTTCATTCAAGAAGAAATACTGCATTTCACACAGGACTGTAAATTTGGAGTTCCCTAGCACAGCTTCTGATTTCTGTTTTCATCATACTGACACTGGTTTTAATAAATATTTTTTCCATCAGATATATGTTGCCTTATCTGTGGAGCTTACATTATTAATTGCTCTTGAAAGCACTATTAATTGCTCTTAATTTCACAGTTTAACGAAGGTGCAGAAAAGTGTGACACACAAAGGTTCTTTCCTTCATTTCTTAAAAGGGGAAGAAAATCCTTTACAGTGTCACTTCCCTATTCTGGCTTTTGTCATAAATTAAGGAACTGACATGACAGTTTTGCAAGTATTGCAGATACTTGCAAGGTAGGTTCAATTTTAAAATGATATGGATAAGAACTTAAAGCACATGTTTAAAAGAAGATTGCTCATAGCTCACTTCTCCCTTTTTTGTCTCGTAGGTCTTCTAACATTTATAAACTGTGCCTATGTTAAATGGGGAACAAGGGTGCAGGATGTATTCACCTATGCCAAAGTCATTGCCCTTATTGTCATCATCATAACAGGAATTGTTAAACTATGCCAGGGTAAGCTTGCAAAATTAAAATCAAAGTTGGTAGGTTTCCTTTGCATTTTTTCTGAACTATATCCCATCAAATAATTGAGAGCTTCACAAACTTGAAGTAGAGATTTATTCAATTGGATAATCAGTTGCCCTTATGATTCTGTATACATTTTTAAAGGACTGTCTTCCAAGAAATAAAATCTTAGCTTTGATACACAGGTTAAGTGGTTCAAAATTCAGGGTACACAGTATGACTTGGAAGATGTACTATTTTATTTGTATACATTTGCTGGAAGAATACTCTCAAGGGTGTTAGAACTTGATTTTATTCCAAAACAAAACTGCATATATTTCACTGTACCTGATCTCTGTTTGTGCTCTTGTGAGTAGACTAAGTTTTTAACTGTAGAAGAATATTACTTCTGCATGGTAAGAGTTGTCTATAAGAATAGAAAGGTGGTTCAACAGTCTCTGGAGAAACTGAGACACTCTGGTTTTTGGTTCAGTTGGCAACTTTGTAGATCATCCTAAAACACTCTTCATTAGCTGTGTCTTACCATAATGTATGCATTTTCTTCGATCTGTACACAGGACGTTCAGAACACTTTCAAAAAGCATTTGAAGGATCTTCTTGGGACCTCGGAGACATTTCTCTTGCATTGTACTCTGCCCTGTTCTCTTATTCGGGTTGGGATACACTCAATTTTGTAACAGAAGAAATCAAAAACTCAGAAAGGTAACTAAGTTAAACTTGTAACAGTTTTTCAGTCATTCACTCAGTGGCTGTCTTTCAGTGAAGTTTTTTTTGAATTGACTAGACATTTGATTGTGTATGGGAAAGCTACTCTGTGTTGACATAACTCTAGCACTATTTGGAAACTCCAGTCAGGGACTATAAAGTTAAAGGGTCATGAAAGTTAAAATATTTAAAAAATGAGAATGTTCTAATGGCTTCTGAATACTATGTACAATGTTTTACTTGGCATTCAGGGCAGATTCTTGTATATCATATATAGTACTGTTCCCAGTGTAAGGGAGAGGGTGAGATGGTATTTATATCTGCAGTTTCTCTGATTTATTTCAATCTTTCAATATAATCCATACCCAAATATGCAAATGTGTCACTGACAAAATTCCTTTAGTTCATAGGTTTGAACTTATTAATGAAACATTCAATTTAAAAATTGCATCATTCTTCTGAAGGTTTTTATTACTATTAACAGCCAAGATTCCTATAACTGAAAAGATAAGAAACAGGTTTCTTTTTCTCCCCAGTTGATGTGCTTTATGCATTGTAAATTATTTTGCTCTGTTATGACCTTTTTTCACACGATGAGGACAACTGAAGTGGTTTTAAAGTGACATTAGACAAAAGAATTGGGTGAGGAAGTAATTATTATAACAAGATAACTTATAGCTTTAAACAGACTAGATTTCAGATTGAGTGTCTTTATAAACTGCTATAGGGTGTCATACTCCTACTTAGAATAGACATCGTACGCTGTGCTTTCCTTAGTTATCAGATGCTTTTAATTTTTTTTTTTTTTTTTTGCTATTGGTCTTTTGTAACTGCTGTAACAGTCTTTTGGCCTTCTTTGAAGATAGTCTAGTCTGTGATGTCAGTTAAGTAACTTTTATAATGGATCTAGTTAAAGTGAGTTGTCTGCTGGGCATATTTAAACCAATGGAAGCACTTTTTACATCAGTGTGTTACTATATAAACTCATGTTTCTAACACATGAGACTTTATTCCTAACTTTTAAAGTCACCTTCAATTTCTGGTCACTCACATAGCAAAAACATTTATAAGAAATCATATGCGTTTATGACTCTTGAAAATTCTTCCAAAGATGATGACATTCTTCCATAATTATTTTGCTCATCCAGTCAGTTAAAACTCCACAAAATAAATTTGAAAAGATCCCTTGGCTTTATTTTGAGGGGAGACTGAAGGCCTTTAAACTGCCATACCAACTCCCTTTTTTATGACATGATATTTCTGAATTAACTTCTAAGTAGGGATGCACCTATAGAGATTTTTTGGGCTGATACCGATGTCTGATTTTTAACGAGCCATATTGGCTGATACCAGTCCAATTGCCAATATGCAGCTGAGTAGCTTGGAGAGCAGCATTTGGCTGGTAAGTCTGTTGTGGAGGAAGGGGTGGGGGGGCAGATGGAGGTCCCCTTGGTGAAGGAGAGCGTGAGGCTGGGGCAGGTGCTGCACAGCTAGGGCAGAGTGTGGGATAGAGCCATGAGCAGCTTGTTCAGGAGGGCTGGGGGAGGAAGGGCTCCCACTGCTATGCAAAACCCTGGGAGGGCATGGGGGCCATGTGCCCCTGGATCTGCACATGAGGCGAGGGTGGGCTGCTGCTGTGGCCTGGGGCTGGGCTGGGCTGGGCTAGGCTAGGTTAAGCTAGGCTGCATTCAGGGCAGTGGGTGATGGTGCTGTGGTGAGAGGAGGAGTGCTGCAGCCACTCCAAAATTCCTCATAGCTCCCCACCTCCCGGTGCCACTGCCAACTGCCCCAAATGCAACCCTGGCCCAACCCCCACACTGGGAAGAGCTTGGCACCTCCCCAGCCTGCAGCAGCATTTCATCCTTGCCCTGCGCACAGATGCAGGGGCACATTCCCACCACGCTCTCCTGGGGTGCGTGCAGTGGCAGGAGACTCGATCTGTCCTGTCAAACCCCAATGCCCCTTCCCTCACAACAGACTTACTAGGTGGACCCAGCTGCTCTCCATGCTGCCGACTGTGCTCTTGGCTGCCTGTGTGCTGCACTGCAACTGTATGCAGGCATGGGGCATTTATTGGCGACATTATCAGCCACATCAGCCCCCAAAAAGCCGATTGCCAATACTATCAATTTTCCTTATATTGGTGCACATTCGGCATGGAACCAATGTATCAGTGCACCTTTGCTTCTAAGTGCTTGAATGCGCTTTTTTGTGCTAAGGTCTGCAGATTTATTACAACAGCTACTTCAGCCTGCCTGCAAGTTGGGTACAGGTCCAGAATCATCAGTCAGTGACAGCAGGGGGGAAAAAAATGTCCCCACTTCCTTGAAGTTCTCCAGGTATTCTTCTGGATCTCCAGAAGCATGCAGGTTGGCTCATACCATCTGTCTGGGGAGTTTTTAAGATTTGAAATAGGATTTGGAAATTTAATGTTTGGACTAAGAGTTTTTTTGAATTTGCACATCTAATTACATCTGTGTATAACAGCTGTGTTTGATTTGGAGGGGCAGGGGAAGCCCCCTCAGCTCTTTTTTTTTTTTTTTTTCTTCTTCTGAGGTATTTGCAGTGTCTTTACAGACTTCAGGGCAACATATGGGTGATTAAAAGCCTAGGACCTATCTTTCTTCTATTGTCATTTAGCAAGTTTCTCATTGTGGAGCTCTGGCTGCGTTGTCGGAATGCATTTCCTGCACAGCTCAGTATGCATGGGGTTGCTTTGCCCCTCCGCTTCCCTGCAGAGGAAAGGAGCCAACACACTTGGATAGGCTAACTGTGCTAAGATGCAACCCAGGCAGGTGGAATTGCTGCAAGTCCTTTTAGGAAGCAGGCATGATTGTAAAAGACTTGGAAAGAAAGTGATACTAAAGAGAACAGCATACCAAATGCAAGGTCAAGTTTTAGTCTCTAGCATCTATGCCCATACCAGTTGTGCCTAGTAACCTTCTCCTCTTCCCCAGAAAAAAAACAATATGGGAAGATTGGAGGCAAACAAGATCAGCCTTTTTGGGGACAGGAAGATCTGCAGCAACTTGAAATATTTAAGGGCAGTTTGTGAACCCAGTTTCCCTCTCCTCAATGAAACAGAATTATTGGGAAAAACTTTTAAAGTGGAGACAAACTGGTACCATTCCTCTGCCTTCCTTTGCAGAGCACAGCATGGAGTGTAATCTTCAGCATCTGGTTCCCCTTCTCAGCTTCAGAGTGCAGCAGAGTAGATCAATAGAGAAAACATAAGCTATTGACATTGTTGATTCCAGTAGGAGTATGTACCCCCTCCTTAGGCAAGGATGACCAGCAGTCTGAGGCAGAATTAGAAAATAAAATAGTAAAGTATAGTTTGTGGAGAGCCTGGTGGTAGGGGGGAATACTACAAAATTATCAAACTAGAAAACACACAACCATCAAGGAAGAGTTGTGTGGAAAACTTAAAACTACAGTTTACTTAGACAAGTCATAACACTATATTCTTCCTTTTGGTCACTGGGAAACTGAAATAGGAGATTATGAATTTTCTGTCCCACCTAAATGATTGGGAAGCCATCAAGTTTTCATCCCCACCTCCTGCTGTAGTTCATTATGACTAAATTATTAAGGTGTCATTCAGCTCTGGCTGTGGGCCATTACAGTTGCATCCTGATCATTTGTATCTGGACAATTCTCAGCTAACTTTGTTTGACATGGACAGCCAGATTAAGGGGGAGTTGCTCAGCTGTTTGCTGAAGGTTCACTTGAGAAGTTTCACTGAATCTCATCATTAGTCTTGCACAACTGCATGAAGAAAGCCACAGCAAACAGTGAGAGCACCTCAGCATGTGTGCCTAGCTACTGGGCAAACTGTTATCTTCTCAGGAAAGTTAGGAACCTAAATGCAAAGTATCCAGGATGTACTGGACTTGCCCCTTTTGCAGGTGGCCAAGCCTTGCCACTGCCTCCATTCATCCTTTTGCATATGACTCTGGAATGATGAGACGGAAAGCAGCCCAGATGTGTAGGAAGGAGGAAGAGGGGGAGGCAGAATAAATTTAAATGTTTTCTCATGCAGCTATTTAGGGCTTTGGTCTGTAGGCTCAGAGACGCAGACGAATAACTTCCTGGTGTCTTAGTGATATCATGGTGAACTCTAGGAAGGCTGAAGCTACTCAGAGTAATCAGAAAATTTTGTATAACAATCTTCCTCCTACTTGACAGTATGGAAAGGAGTATGGTGCAAATGGCAAGTTTAAGCACTCAGTAAATCACAAGAGGAGTACATACAGCTTTGTAAATGGTACCGAGGGGTGTGTGTAGATGAAACAGGGGCCCTAAATTGAAGTGGTGGGTTTTAAAAGCCACCGCTTCAAATTAGGGCTGATTAACCCCCCGTGTCATGCACACTTACCTGCGTCTCTGGCAGGGAGGGGAGGGTGAGCTGCCGGCAGGTGGAGTGGTCCCTGGGCTGCAGGGGGTGGGGTGCTTCTCTCCACGGCAGCTGGGGACCCCACCCTCCGGTGCCCCCACCCACCTGCAGGCACCCAGGTTGGGCAGTCCCGGGGGGCACCACAGCCATGGAGGGAATCACTGAGCCCCCGCACAGCTTAGGCAGGCAGGCTCCAGGGAGGGCGGTGGAGGAAAGTTCAGGCTCCCCGTTTTTCTTGGGCAGAGCCTGCTTTCTTAGGCTGCTGCCAGGCTGCCTACAGGGCTTTCTGAAGAGCTGTGGACTGCACGGAGATTGGTGCTTTCCTCTGTGGCTGAAGGGGCAGCAAACTAAAACTCCTTGAAGGAGTTTTAATTTGCTGTGCCCCAACTCTTTAAGGCAGATTGCGCTTCTGAATTTTCTACAGAGGCTAGAATTAATATGCAATACGCTGCCAAGGCATGCAAACACCATCACCATTAAAGCAGTGCAAAAGCATTTAACCTGCTTTAAAATGTCCTGCACACACCTCTCATTTCGTCTACATACAGCCTAGGACAAGTGGAGATGAGTAGCTCTAGTCTGTTGCTTTGAAACATGCCCACATGTCCTCCCAACTGCTGTATCTGGAATTAGACCAGAATCTCTTAATGTGGAGACAAAAAACAATACCTATAAGATTTGAGAAGAATAAGTAATTGAGCATTGTCCAGAAGTAGTTACCTATGAAGTGGTGGAGTAATTTCAGTAATAGTGTTATCATTTTCCCAACAGATCTCAGAATAATGTGGTATGTATGGCTTTGAAAACTGGATTTCCAACAACCTCTCTGTTCTGAGGCTACTAGCTTTACCACATGTGCTCCTAAGATCGGTGTGAAATACAGAAAATACAAATAGTGAATTTTACTCGCAAGTAATTTGCAGCCATTTGAAGAAAAATTGTGCTGAAAACACAACTTTAATGAATTCTGACTTCTGCACCACTCTGAGCCCTGTTGACCTGCAAATGCTACTGCAGGGAGGGACCACAGAGTAGTTCATATAGCCTATGAATAAACTGGCTTCACTGGTATTTACCCTTTTTGTTGTTATGTAGTGATTCACAGTGCATTTCAGAAAATCCAGTAAGTGTGGTTAAGCTTAGCAACTATAAATCAAAGCTTAACTCTAGTTGTAAACATTATACAGAGGCAGTCAAACTGAATGCGTTTCTCCTATATAATATCCTCTCAAAATGACTAAAACTGTCTGTTTTTTAGGAAACTGATAGCAGTGCACTAGAATATAGAAAACTACTTTAAAAAAGGTAACCTAGGGCTAGAAGACTGTCTGCGTCAACCAGTCTGAGCACTTAGGACTTCCAAAGCCTTTTAGAGGCAAAGTTGGTAACTAAAAAGACAATGTTATCATTAATTCATTTTTTTTTTTCCCTATTTTTGTTTTATCAGGAACTTGCCACTAGCTATTGCCGTTTCTATGCCAATTGTGACAGTTATCTATATTATGACCAACATAGCTTACTATACGGTGCTGGATATTAATGCTGTTCTTTCTAGTGATGCTGTGGCAGTGGTAAGTCAAACATATACCATACTGCTATATTGCTACTCTTCAAATTTTAGTGACACATTATCATTTTGTGAATATACAATCTCAAATTGATTGTGACTGTCCTGTGCAATGTTCATTTCCCATAAACCTAAAACAGACCATGTGCATAATTTAATTTGTCCTAAATCAAGTCTGAAATGGGAATGCTTTTAATGGACATAGCATATTAGTTTCATGTATAATATAATTTAACAAGCTAATTAAAACTAGTTGACAGAATCCAAGCCATTAATATTTTTCATAAGGATTCTAACTAGGCTTCCACTTATGGAGGTGTTTGAAAGATGGCAGTGGGAATGAATAATACATAATTAATTTTTCCTTTATTTATTCTCACTCTATAGCCTAACAAATTGAAATAACATGCTGAAAGATGCTATATTGAACCATTACTTAATCTGTCTTCAATTTCAAGTAGCTTTATAACCTGTTTAGGCAGATTGAATTTGGAGTTACACTTTTTACCACAAGGAGATGCATCACTCAAGTATACTTTTTCCATCCTAAATTTTTACTGATTTCTATTATTCCCTGTTTTACATGAGGTTAATAAAAGAAGAGGTCTATATCCCAAATGAAAAGTAGTGTTTTTGGATTATCTGGGACTCATTTGTATACAAATCAATAAATTGTATTAATTAATTCATATAATACAGCTTTATAATATAATTTTACATCTTTTTCTGTATTTTGATCATTTAGCTAGAGGTAAATTGGATTTATCTAAATAAAATTATGATTGCGAATTGATTATTTTAAATCACGATAAGTAAGGTAGAATAAATCTTTTTTTTAAATAATCAGTATCAATCTTTAGTGTTTGTATGTTTTTGGTTATTTTCCTAAAGAAAACGAAATCTTTATTTGTCATAGTTCTGTGCTATTTGCTAACCAGGTTGATATGCCACATCCATACACATTTATTTTAAGTATTTATATAGCTTAGCACACATTTATTCAGATTCCTATTTTGTATGTTTTTCACTCTTTATTTACTAAATTATGATTTTTTTTACCCATGATTTGTCAAGCAACAGTTAGCTGCAAATGTGATTTCAGTTACCATGTGCGAATTACTTTAAATGTGCAAGTATATAAGAAAAAAAATAGCTTATTCAAACATGCTTTGTGTGTAAAACTGATTGATTAAACAAAGCACTGTCTACACTTAGTAAATAACCAGACTGTTACTAATCACCAGGGATCCTTGTTTTCCTTGATTAAAAAAAAATCGCAAATTCTCTGATTAAAACACCAAATTTGGCAATTAAAATGAAATGCCACTAATATATGTGTGTGTGTAGGTTTGTGTATATAAGTATGGGTGTGTGTGTATATATGTATAGGTATGTATGTATGGGGGGGGTGTGTGTGTGTGCGTGTGTATATATATATATAGGTATCAATTGAACACAATGTTTTATTGATGTATTTACAATTTTAAAGCAGTTTGGAAGCCTATTAGTGTCTCAATCACTATAGTAAAATAAATTCTAAGTACCTATATATTTTGGTATTTGATTTGGGTTTTTTTATCATCATGAGTCTGGTTTTTCTATTTTCCACAGAAAACTGGAGTAAACCGTGATTTTACATTTTTACTGGAGGCAAATGTGGATTTCTTGTTTTACCAGAGGAAACTGCAGATCTTGCAGTTTTGTAATGAGCTCCCTACAGGTTGGCAGAGTTCCAGCCTGCAGGGAGCTGGGAGGGAGTGGGAGGAGGGCAGTCAGGCAGGGGACACCATGTGCATGCATGTGGCCCCAGGCTGCCCAGAGAGCACCTCCTGCAGGTAAGGGGGGGTGCAGATGGGGACTGAGGCCTCTGTAGGGATGAAGGGAGCTGGGCATGACTAGGGATGCTGCCTAGCTGGGTGGTGCTTGGAGCCCAGGGCCACAACGCGTGGCTGCAGAGCCCCCGTGGGGAGCAAGACGAGGCCATCTGGGGGAGGGGGAGGGCTGGCTCCCCACTGCTGTGTGCCCCCCGGATATGTGTGTGGGGCAGACACAGGCTGCATGCTCAGGCTCCCACCCTGCTTCCCTCCCCCAAGGCCACTGCAGCCCAGCAGGCAAGACCTGGCATGGCAGGGTTGGTGGGGAAGCTCATTGTGGTCGCTGCAAGCCGCATGCTGCCCTGGCAATATTCCCCTTGTCTGCCCCACAGCAGTGAGGGGCACAACCCCACTGCTCCAGGGTGGGGACATCATGCTAGGGCAGTGTAGGGCTCACAGCGGCAAGGAGCTTCCCCCACCCACCCTACTCTGCCCTGAGTTCCAGGTCCCACCTGCTGGGCTGTGGAGGCCCTAGAAGAGGGCAGCAGGGCAGGGAGCCCAAGCCTGCAGCATGCAGCCCACACTTGCCACATGCATGTGCTCGCCTCTCTTTGCTCCAGAAGCGCGTGCAGTGGCAGGGAGCCAGTTGTGCCGCCGCGGCGGCCCCCCCCCCGCCATGGCCCTGCAATCGTACATTGCAGTCCCAGGCTCCAAGCCCCACACACCGCCCGGCTGGGCAACTGTCCCAGCCCTGCCCAACTCCCTCCTTATGGAGGCCTCTATTCATGCACCCAGTCCCGCTTACCTGCACAAGCTGCTCTGCATACCCTGCCTGACTGCCTTGCTCCTGCTCCTGCCAGCCCCTTGCAGTCTGGAAATCTGCCATCCTGCAGAGAGCTCTTTGCAAAAGAGCAAGATCTGCGTGTTTCCCTATTAAAATGAAAAACCCTCGTTTTTCTCTGGTAAAAAGGAAAATCCACTATTTTCCTCTTTTTCCATGGAAAATGGAAAACCCAGATCCCTGCTAGTCACTGTAGCTTTTGTGTGAACAAAAGGATCATATATTTTCTTACTTCATTTTGATTCATGACTTGGAAGAGAAAAAGAAACATTTATCAATTCCCAATTGGTTTCTTAACCTAGCATGAATTAGTTAACTAAAAGTAAATGAGTATTCTCTCTGCACCTACAGAAGACATCAATATGTCAAAAGCCTAGTTAGGCATTTCAGAAAACTGGTTTCAGGTGTTTACCTAGGGACTTGCATTAGTTCAGTGGGGTTTTTTTTCTTAACTTGTACAGCAAAGGTACACTGCTTAAATATTTTTAAAGTAAATATTTGGTAGATTGTATAATTTCAAGGCTTTATCCTGGGTTGTTATACTTTATAAATAATGCTTTACAATGATTTTTATTTTTTAAATCAATTTTATCCACCGAGGTTGGTAGAAGGTACAGAAATAAACATTTGTGACATTGCAATTTATAAAAAAAGATGTAAAATGCATAAAACAACTTCAAGCAATCAAACAACAAGCTCTAAACAAAGATAAATTAAACTTAGTTTAATTAAGGATCAGTGTTTTATTAAGTGGAGCTAAGTCTTCATGAATATTCATTCCCCAATATTGTTAATAAAAAAAAAATTAGCAACTTTTGTGATGCTGATTTCCAGTAATTTGAAGTTATCTTCCTTATTCTCTCATCTTTCTGTTCAGAGCAAAACTAAAAATAAAACTGACTCTCACTCTCCTCCGTCAAACCTTCTGGTGCTAGCTTTTATAAAAATAATGTACCACAGCTTTCTAACTATGACTTGGAAGATGGATTCTAACTTTATTTTTACACTGTTTCTCCTCAAAGAAGATTGAGCAGCACTTATTTAAAAATTAATTTATTACAGTGTGTATCTCCTTGTAGAGGGGCCAGTTAGTGGGGGCAGGATAGCAGCCAGTCAGCGATGAGCCTTATGCCTTGTGGCACCCTTCAAAAGATCTCACAGCAGCTGGATGCTCTGTGATACCCTTTCTGCCAAAACTGAGTGTTCATGCTCAAAGCTTGCTTTGCGAAGCCCTTTCATAAATGCAGATGGATAAAGCTTTAGTCAGTTGACTGCTATTCAGAATCTTTTGGGCACTAGTGAAACTCCTAATGTTAGTCTTGTTCTTTTGCTACTTAGGGAAAGTATAAGCGATACCTGAGGTGGCCACTAGCATTATTCACGCTGGGATGGAAGACCAAAAAACTGAAGGTGGGAGTAGAGTAGCTTTTCCCAGTGCACCTTAGCTGTGAGGTTTTGGGTGGAATGGTAAACTATTTTCTCTCTTTTCAGCAGTCATCAGGAAGTGAAGGACTACCTGTCAGATATACTAGCTGGAGGTTGTATCTGTGTACATCACCAGTCTAGGAATCCATCACTCTACAAGTAACGAGGAGCTGAAAGAGAGGCTTTGTTGGTAGGGACCTACTTAATTTTCAGCCAGACAAAGGAATTTTTGTGGGTTGGTCACAGCTCAAAGAGCCAATTTCGCACATGTTCCTGGCAGCCCTGGCCCTCGCTGCTGATCAGCAGAGAGGTGGGACAGGTGGGGGGACATTTGTGGACAATTGTGGATTTTGCGGTTTCTGCGAAATAGCAAATTAAGTGGGTCCCTATTCATTTGATGTTGCTACAGACCTAATTCACAAAAGATCCTTTTCACATTTGACATTGGTGGCGATGCTGGGAGGGAAGGTTCAGGGGGGGCTATGGCAGATTTTGGGGTGGCTAGAGCCCACCCTGTAGTGCACCCCCCCTTCCAGCACCGCTGCTGCCTACTCTGTGTGCAGACCCAACCCAGTCCATTTGCTGAGAAGAGCCTGGCACTGCCCCAACCCCTGCCTGCAGCAGCAGCCTGCCCCCTCCCTGCACTGATCCAGGGGGCACATGCCTCTCTGTGCCTCCTCCAGGGTGTGCCAGTGTGGGGAGTCGCACCCCCAGATGAGCCACTTGTGATTCTGTTTCGTGCCCTGCTCTGCCCTGCCCCACCCAGCTACACTATATCCTTCCCCCCATCCTTTTTTCCCCCACAGACTTACCAGCTGGACAGTACTGTCCAAGCTGCTGGGCTGCACGCATGCACACAACATTTATCAGTGAAATTGCTGATAAATCAGTCAAAAAAAGCCGATTGCCAATAATGTCAGTATTGCTGTTATTGGTGCTGATATGATATGAACTCATGCATCGGTGCACCTCTAGTAATCAGGGCCTTGTCTTACTGCAAGATTCCAAGTATGTACTTGGGGTTTTTTTCATGGTATTGCCTCTACAGGTTTCCACTTTATGATTTCAGGACCTCTGTTTGAGCATGTCAGAAAAAAGAACCCACCTGTATCTTGGACTCATTAGCCCAGTACTCTAATATATCAGGATTTGGTTTCAGGATAGGTAGTATAATATATGAATTTTAAACATTTTTCTAGTAGTAAGGAAAAGTCAAACTACAAAAAAAAAATACTTTGATTAGATGCCTTTTGCTTTTGCAGATGGATGAAAATGGATGAATGTTTTTATTTTTTGCATATAAAATATGGCAATGTAGCTGTCTGTGGATGAAAGTATTCCAATCACATGGTGTCAAGAGGTTCTTCTGAGTCTTTGCCAAATTATCTGGATCTTCTGGTGCGCTGCAGCTCATTTAGGGTTGAATTCCAGTTTCAGAAGTTCTTGCATTCTCAGGATTCTTGCCTCTGGATAGGGCAGCCCTGTTCTCCAAGAGTTTGAGGTTTATGTCTGCATCTACTTCTAACAAAGAAGCTATGCTTACCACACCAATTCCAGGCTTGGCCACTCTTCAGTTTCCCCTTTATGGCTTTATAGCTAGGTTGACTTGTTATGATAAGTGATCTGGCTTCCCATTCCAGTCAGGATTCTCCTTTTACAGAAATGATAATTTTAAATGAAAAAGCAGTTGTTGGCTGTCCTTGGGTAAAAGCAATCTTTCCAGGAGCTATAGTGTTATTCCTTGATAGTGGGGAGTAAAGATGGAGCTTTAAGATTCTTAAAGGCCTTTAAGGTTGGATGTTGCATTCAGCAAAGCAGTGTTCCCAGTCACTGTACACCTGAAATGCCATGATTTCTTTCTTCAGTTGAATTGGTCTACTGCTTTGGAATGTGCCTATGGATCACTTAAGAGCATATGTACCTGTACAGTAACAGAATTATTTGGGATGTGTTGCCCATACAGACATTCCATAAGCCACCTTCCATTCTTTCTGCATAGGAGCCCTACTTGCCTAGGATTCCATGGTTGAGAAGAAACTGAAGAGTGTTTGGTCCTCTGCTTTCTAAGCCGTTAATGTGTTCTAAGCCATTACAGCCATAAATACTTTACATTCTCAGCATTAGGCTTTCATTTTTATTTCTGCATGTCAAGCTTTCCTGCTCGCTGCTGTTATCCTACATCAAAGAAACTGTATGAGACTGTTTTCTACAGCAGAGTACAGGTCTAAAAGGAAAAATAGTGAAAGCAGTTCACAGTTCTTACTTCCAAACCCTCCCCCATTATCTTTCTCTCTCCCCCACCACCAAGACTATGGCAGAGCAAAGTGTGATCTGCCTGGTCAATTTTCTTCTGGGCCAGGCCAAGATAGTAACTCTGAAATGAAATGTGGACCAGCTTGTGTTGTGCTGGGCCATCAAGGGGACATTCTGCAAGGTTAGAAGATGAACTGCTTCTCCTAAATGAACCAGCATGAAAGGTATTATGGAGGGGACCAAAGGAGAGGTTCAGTCTCTGCTGATATGGGGGGTTTTTTGTTGCTAACAGGTGTTTCAGCCTGGGAGGACTACACATTTTTGTACTTCTAGATTTTAATGTTTTCATAATGAAGAATATAAAAGTCTCCCATCTCCATAATGGATGTTAGTCCTGTCACTTCTATTGGTAGATTGGTGAGGAGGGCACTTCTATAAAATAAAACTAGAAGAATGGATGAGAATTTTTAATGAGCTTTTGGTATTGCAAAGTTCTTAAGTATTTCTTTTGCAAAGCAGGGTTTTTTTGCTGTTCTTAATTCAGGAAAGCCTGGTATCTGTTTCCATTTGTCCTATGAGATCCGTGTTGCTTTAGTACATTCTCAGTATTGCATCTTTTACTGCATCAGCTGTCAAGGTATGGTGTTGCTTGCCATCCTGTTAGCTCAAACTGAAGCAGAAGACAGATTTCCCATTGTGGTTCCTAAAAATAAATGTGGCTCTGTCTTATAGCACTGTAAACTTGACTAATTGGATGTGGGCTAGATCCTAAAGGTAGAAAACCATCCTGTGTATTGTGGCAACATTTTATTTGTGAGAGTTTTCCTTGCTTCCTGTTCAGAATTGTTACTTCAGAAAAGAATAATTTTAGTAAATCAGGCTTCTGTAACTTGAAATGAAGTAGAAATTCCAAACAGTCAATCTTTTGATCGTTCTTTTTGGAGCCATAAAGGAACAGTCAATTCAGCTGAAACATGCATGCTGGAAACTATTGACCCCACCCTCTCACCCCCACCCCGGCACTTTGATAATTACTTCTGGTTGTTGATTTCAGAAAAAGTTGCTGTTGGGGAAAATTCCAAATGTGTGCCTACATACAGTGTGTATGTGTATATATCTGGGCCACTGTTAGATTTTATCTGTAATTAAGTTCTTTATAACTTTTTTTAACTGTTTCCTGGTTGCAGAAATGGTTATAGTTCAGGACAAGACTACAGGACTTGTCATACTAGAGTAAGAATGAACATTTATAATCTCTTAATGCTTCTTGCTCTTCAGACTTTCTCAGAAGAAGCCCTGAGCTTCATGAAATGGACCATCCCCATAGCGGTGGCTTTCTCCTGTTATGGCGGAGTAAATGCTTCTCTAATAGCTGCCTGCAGGTAGGCCCTTTGGTCGCCTTCCATGTATTCCCACGAATGCTCCATTCTCTCCTTTGTCGTCCCTGCTGCGCATGTCTTTAGAAACAAACCTGATTGTTCGCCAGTGGTAGTAACAGAGAAAATGGAATTTATCAGGCTTTCATTTGAGCTCCATGGATTGAATTTACCTATGGAGGGTCTATATATAAGTAAACATGTCTATAATGGAAAGCAGTCACTAATCTTTTTTTCCATATTCCATTGCACTTGGTGTTATGGCCTTGATTTGATCTTTGTTCTAGTAATTCTCTGCATCTTCTTATTGCTGGAAAATAACTCCCCTTGTATAGTTTAATCCTTTTGGTGGTCATATTTGTTGCCCCTCATTTCTCGTACCTCATCAAAATGTCCTGAGATGATTAATACCATGCAAAGATACTTTTTGCCATTAATTAAAGGACAGGACAGTCTTGGATATGACATCTGTTGATACATAGAATGACTTGCATCAGAAATGGTAGGTGGGACTGGTTGGAGGATTTATAAATATGCATTATGAACTTGCAGTTATAAATGTGCATTTTTTTATCTTGGGAGAACACACAAACTTTTGAGAATTATTGTAAATTATTACTGTAAAACAAACTTTGTAGGTGCCCTCTATTTCTGCTTTCCCTGCTTTGCTAGTTTCACAATCAGAAATGTATGTTTAACCAGAAAGTTCAAGTGGCTCACAAATTTAAACAGCTTCATTTGGCTGAAATATCTTAAAGTAGAAGACTAATCAAACCAGGGGGGCTAGTCCCTGGTCCCTTCACCCATAAAATGATTACTAATCTACTTAGCGTGTCCCTTCTAAGTGAACCACATTTTTTTTTTACTCTTTGGTTTTATTTGTCTGTTGGTATTGTTTTCTGTGCAGAATACTGGCCACAGTTCTAGAAAAGTATATCTGTGTAATGGGTTGAGTAATTATATATTTACCTGAGGCTTCTTTCAAAGTAGGTATGGGTTTACAAAAGGTAAAAACTAATTGCCTGGCTTTATGAGTCAGTTCAGTGTTTCTACATCATCTTATAAGAGCCTCAACACCTTATCTAACATAATTAAATCCATTATACCTTTATCTTTGAAGTATCATTACTGATATTGATATAACTTTGCCTGAACCTTTTCTAGACTTCAGTGTCCCATGTTAAGCAGTAGCTGCTTTCTAAGATATATGAAACATTAATTTCTTCCTAGAAAAATAAGATTGGACTTGCTGAAAAGAACTAACAGTCTGCCCAAGGCAAGTCTCCTAGAAGTATTTGCCCAGTATTACATATTTCAGGAGAGGGTGAAAAACTCCTAAAGGAGTAGACTGACTTGTCAATGGGAGAAAATTTATTTCTAACTGCACTCTGTTGACTTCCATCCTAAAGCATCAGACTACATCCTTTTTAACTTTTTTCTTCAATTTACTTGAGCTGTTAATCTTTATCCATATAAATACCTAATCCTCTATTCAATCTTACTAAACTACTTGACTTCATAATATCTTATATCATAATAGCTTATATACAGAACCCACTGCATATAAGCTAAGCTATGCACCACATTTACTTTTTACCAGTATTTTGTTCATGAATCTTAATAAACAATTTAACTTGCTCTCTAGACTCCTAAGTCGGACAATCCAGACGTTATAGTATTTCAGAGAAAAGAATTACAGTGTTTATAAGAAATTTCATCTTTTAACACTCGTTCTTTGTTCTAAAGAACTTTTCAAAATTTCACCAGATAACCTGGAGAGGGGCCAGAGAAGGGCCACTCGTATGGTTAAGGGCTTGCAGGCCAAGCCCTATGAGGAGAGACTAGGGCACCTGGATCTCTTCAGCTTCTGCAAGAGAAGGTTGAGAGGCGACCTTGTGGCTGCCTATAAGTTCATCATGGGGGCACAGGAGGGAACTGGTGAGGCTTTACTCACCATGGAGCCCCTGGGGGTTACAAGAAATAATGGCCACAAGCTAGCAGAGAGCAGATTTAGACTGGACATTAGGAAGAACTTCTTCACAGTTAGAGTGGCTAGGGTCTGGAATGGGCTCCCAAGGGAGGTGGTGCTCTCCCCTACCCTTGGGGTCTTCAAGAGAAGGTTAGATAAGCATCTAGCTGGGATCATCTAAACCCAGCACTCTTTCCTGCCTATGCAGGGGGTTGGACTCATCTATTGAGGTCCCTTCTGACCCTAATATCTATGAATCTATGAATTTGGAGTCATATTCTTCTTTGGGAGATATATTTCTCAGGACTTCTTTTGCCAGAGATGCAGAAAGGGGCACAGATTTGAGAGAAGCATTGTAGACTTCACTGAGTACCCTTGTAGGATTGCAAAAATCTATATAGAATAACCTGCAAGTGCATTTTCTTTGTCAATTAATAAGAACTGAGTTGGGCAATTCAGGCTGTAGAATGCTATTTGTATGTCTTACAGCTGTTGCTAAATATGTAACCCCCAGCCTGCACATAGTTCAATTTTTGTAGTGTTAAATTTTTTTAACCTTACGTACGTCTTTGTCTTTCCATTCTTTTTTTGTGCTTTGTTAATCTTCCTTACCCTGGACAACTGTTCTGATTTCAGAGCAATAGATAAGGAAAAATGTACATTTATATAAATCATAGTAAAAGACAGCTAACTAAATAGACTCATCATCCTAAACTGGCAAGCTTTCCTAGTAGTTTTCTGAGGCTAGATTGTATATATTTGTAAATAGCATCTCTTTCTCTGATACAGCATCATATTTCCATTTTTAGAGAATAGAATTATCTTCTCCTTTTGAGGAGATAGCCCTAATGACCTCTTTTATATAATTTATTTTGCTGTGGAACCCCTATCTTAGAGTAACATGTAGCCAGGTGACCCAGCCCAGCAACGGTGACCTACCAACTCCCAGCCTGTTTTCCCATTACCCCGGGTCTTTTTGTAGAACCCCTGATGTCCTACTGTGGAACTCCAGGGTTCCTCAGCATACCTTTTGAAAGCCACTTCTGTGTGCTATTGCTTTTCCAATTTACAGGGTCTGTTTTCATTATGAATGACTTCATATCAATGTGTATGTGTTTGGTGAAGCGTTAATGGGAAGACATGAAATTAAGTTATAGCAGAAAACCCCAAATACAGTGGAGGAGGAATGAGCCCATGATCTGCTTCTGCACAAAAGGAGGTTCTGCAAATGGTTGTTCAGCTTCAGATGACAAAAGGTTCAAATACGGAATCTCTCTGTACAGAAACTTCCCATTTGCGACTGTAGGTAGTTGCACTGTTTTTAATTTGTTTAGTGATACTAACATCTGCCCTGTTCTTGTACTTCTCACTCAAAGGATCTGTGTTGTTATGTTGCAACAAGAAGCTGACAATATAAAGCATGCTGAGCCCCAGATTTCTGTTTGAAGCTGAAGACTTTTGGCAAGCATTTAATTTGGTAAACATTTTTCCTCTGACATGAAAGGAGAAGATGCTCAACTCTTTTTACTTCTCCTCTGCTAATAGTGTTCAATAAGGAGGGGTTTATAGTGCTACATACA
Source organism: Caiman crocodilus (assembly GCA_030014935.1). Lineage (NCBI taxonomy): Eukaryota > Metazoa > Chordata > Crocodylia > Alligatoridae > Caiman > Caiman crocodilus. Next base: position 38,561,280 of record JAGPOW010002791.1, read on the forward strand.
AGTTTGCTAAAGACTTCAGGGAAAAATGGTATTTTACTAATAGCCAAATTTTACCTACATGAAGTGACTTACATAACTTACAACTTTTTGGTGTCAGTGTGTGCAGATTTCTGTTAGGATATATGCTTTTGTACTGGCACATCATTTAGGCCAAGTCTAATCTGCTGATTGGGTGCAAGGTCTACCTGTCATGTGGCCTTACCCCACTCCACCAATCAGCAAGGGATGGGGCCATGTGATGAACAGGTTTTGCAGCCAGTTAGCAGCATGGGGGAGGGGGCCATTGCACTCCACCCATAAAACAGCTGCTCAGGCCTATGTTATGCCCAGGAAATTGGGGGTAGTTCCTGCAAGTTAGGTTAGTCCCTATGTATAGCTAAACGGAGTTGGGTTCAGTATTTAAAATGGCTGGAGAATGGACCTGGTCTAGAAGCTGGAAAAGGCAGCTCTAAACAGGCAAGAGCTTTGTGTCGATCAATTGTTTATAAATATCCTTGAACCATAAGGTGGTTTAAAGATTTATACAAAGGACTTCTTGGTTTTCATTTTTACAAAAGTTAATCTGAAACCTTATAGTTAGGATATTTATTTGCCTAACACTGGTGAAGTTTGTAAACTATACAGCTTGGCCACTGCCACAGTTAATTTGTGCATAAAGCCATGCGTAGGATACAGGAAATAGAGATGTCAACAACTTGGGCAATGGCTGACAAAAAAACCAAAAAATCCCACTCAGAACCTTTCATTCCAGATGCTTTTGTACATTATGAACAAAATGCCAGCATGAATATTTACATTGTTTGATTTTGACCTTCTTAGCCCATATTGTTTTGTGAATGAAAATAAGCTATCTGAAAGGAAAGAACAGGGTTGAGGAGGTCAAAATACTAATTGTTGGGTACAGTGTGAACAGGAAGCAAGACTGATTTTTCACAGCTTTTGCAATTTGGGAACATTGAAATCTCAAAACTGATGCATCAGAATAAAGTTCAAGAAACTAATGAGAGAAACAGTTACTGGATGTGGTAGATGGTTAGTAACATACTGAGCTGTCAGTATTTATCTTGTCTGTGATTATGGTAAAGATGCAGATTGTTTCCTGCAACTCATTTTATAAAAGATGTCTGTTGTGAATGTTAGTTGGATACCATCAGCCAGTTGTTTTTTTTTTTATGTATAACCCAAAACATGTTTCCATTTCATAACTGACAAAATGACTCCATACAGTCATAATGAGTCAAAGTTTGCACCTGCTTCCATCTTTGTTAGTTTGCTTCAATCAATATTGTCATGGATGTGAGATGGAACTTCTGTCTCACAGCTGAAATCTAAAATAGTTTCCATGTTGGGTAAGGGAATTTTTCTCTCCAACTAAGCACAGTGGGACAAAGAAGGATTAGGTGTTTTTAGCTTAGTTTAAAATTATTTGAAGAGATGATAGAACTTGGATCATTCGTATTCAGGTGGTTTTCAGTTCCTTTAATTTGTAGCAGGTTATCAAATTGAGAACATGTCACTCAGCTGTTTGTTGCATCTTTTACTTCAAAGGACACAGCTGCTTATCAACTGATGAGCAGCAGCCCTTGAAGTTAGAGCTGCAGCAAACAGCTGGATCACCTCAGTAGTCCCCTGGAGCAGTTTGCCAGGATTGTGTATGTTCCTAAGTATTTCACAAACCCTCATCTTTGCATGGCGTAATAAATGTAATCCAGGGAAGTATCGAGTATCTATGGTATAGGGCTCAGACCTGGAGATACTTTAGACTGAGAGACTGTTAGTCACTTTGAATTAAACCTTTATTTTCATGTAGCCTGAGACCTTACTTTCTGGGATTCTGTCCTATTGCTTTCATTCAGAGGGAAATATGTTGATGAACAAAAATTATCTAGTGCGATACCTTGTAAATTATGGTGTTAAACAATTGCATTCCTGTTTCCAGAGTACAGGCCTCTGGAAACCCACCTGCTGTGAAACCATGGTGCTCTTGGCTTCCTTACTCCAGAGCACTAGCATTTGAGGCCAGAGCTGTAGCAAACTCCTTCAGCATGTGAGGGGTTGAGGTGGGAGAATTCTTCTGACTGGAGACTGGAGTGAAGGAGAGCTGATTACCTGTCCTGGCTCTTTGCACTCTGGAGGCAGCTGCTACTGCTGTGCCTGTGGTTGATGTAGCAACATGGACTCCATGGGAGCTGCCCTGATGCTCCATTTGTTCTTTCCTCTCCCCAATACACTGTTGGGCACACAGCTGCACCTGTCTTGAAAAGACTCTCTAGGGGGTGCCATTTTGCTCACTGTCCTGCCCCCCAGATACACTGCTGCATGTGGGCTGCACCTGCCTGGATCCTATGGTTGGGCAATGCAGGGTTGTGTCTAATGTGGCAAAGAGTACTAGGGGCAGGGGCATTGTGCCCACTTCATAATTTGCTACTGGGGCTCATGCTCTGCTTGTCCTTCTTCACCTCCCAAGTATATTACTGCTGGAGGCCACCAGAGTAGCATGCAGCATGGTCTAGCAGCAGTAATAAAAAGGCTGATGTTGGCTGACAGTTTGCCTGCTCCAGGCCAAGGCAAGGCTACATGAGGGAGATAAAAACTGATGCATTTGTTGCCTTCTACAGTATACCATTTCTCTCTTTGGATCTCAAAATATTTTCCCATTATTGTTTCTTTGGAAGCCAGTCTATTACACCAGTTTGATTTCTCTCACCTCCATTAATGTGCTGCATTATGCAACTTAATAGTGAAAATTCAATTTAAAATCTGTTTTATAAATTTTGTGAACATAATTCTCTATGAATTGTTCTAAGACAAGGGCTTACTGGACTTTCTGAGGAGTAAGTCCAAATTAAATAGCTTAACTTAGTGAAAGTTATTTTTGTGTTGAATCAATAAAATAACTGCAAGTGTTGGCTACCAGTTTTTGCAGCACTGTGGATGGTTCCTAATATGCATATTAAATTGTTTTTTTACACATCATATTAGAATAGCTCTGAGTTTACTGTTCTATTACTGTACTGTCATTTAGAAACATTTCAATTTTTCCCTTTTCTTTGTCTATTAGACATTTGCTGACCAGGTATTCGGCATTTTCAGTTGGACAATTCCCATTGCTGTAGCCTTTTCATGTTTTGGTGGACTGAATGCCTCAATTTTAGCATCATCTAGGTAATATTTTGGCTTTGCTTCATAATAACTTCTGGCTAAATTGTTTTTATGACAGTAAACTAATGTGATATCAAGGCCTTTAAATAATATCACTATGAAGTGACAGGTCTCAATAGATTATGGTTTGTGTATATGCACTGTTTTATCACCACTTTGCTTCTCCAAACTTCACTGCATATAATATCAATAGTATAATTTAAGGTATGATGAATGATATTCAGTAGGTGATTAAACTGTGGTCTCATTTATTGTCACCTTATTTGGACAAGTGATGTAAATGTTATTCTCTAGTTTACTGGTAGAATACCTTTTTTTTTTCTTGGGCGTTGGGGTATATGCTTAAACAATGCACTTCAAACTCCTTATATGCAACAAATCACTTATCGTAATGCAATCTAGTGACTATAACAGCAGTCTTTGTGTGCTTTTAATGCTTAACGGTGGAAAACTGCCCCAGTTACCACAGAGTGTACTAATTTATCTGTGGAATTTTCTTTCTAAAAAGATGCAGTAGGAATGTTTGTATTAGATGGAATGAATATATACATACAGGTTTATTAAAATAGTTATCAGTGCCCTCAAACACTGACAGGATATGTGTTTTGTTCATGTATGTGGTCTTCTCCCTTAGCTTAAAGAGTTACGCTTTTGCATGTCTTTTTTAGGCTGTTTTTTGTAGGCTCCCGGGAAGGCCATCTCCCTGATCTGTTGTCTATGATACACTTAGGAAGATTCACACCAATACCTGCACTGCTGTTCAATGTGAGTTGCTGCTACTGTATTTTTTTAAGTTCTGTGTTTGAGGGTTTGCAAGCAGTTCAACATGTATTTTTTAAAATTGAGTTGGAGTTCTTTAACAGAAGAAACATGTTATACACAACATGAAATGATCTTGTATATGAAATAAGATGACACCTTAAGAGTTAGAGTTGATAAAATGCAAAAAATTCTGAAAAGCAGAAGCAATTTACAAAGTCTGTAACTGGAATGAAGTGAACACTTTGTTGTTCCATGCAGTTCATCTACAGTTTTGTCTTTGATTTTAAAATACTAAAATAAATGCTAAAGTAAGACTGGGGGTCGGACTCAACGATCTATTGAGGTCCTTTCTGACCCTATCATCTGTGAATCTATGAGCTGACTGATGTGCCTCTTAAATTTTCAGTGAGACTTATGAACATCAAATACAAGTTCTTTAAGCTGTTTTAAATCTTGAGGATATAAATGAACTAGGAATAATAAAAATCCAGCTATTTTAGCATTTCCTCACAGATAACTGTACTCAAAGCATCTTGCCCCTCTTCTAAATTTCTTCCCTAGATACTTAGCTGGAGATTGGTTCTTAAATTCAGCATTGGACCTGCCTTCCTCTTTGTTCAATAGCAAGAGATTGTGTACTAGTTCCATACTGACTACTTTAGGAAATCTGTTACAATTCCACTCTCGGGAATGATAAAATCGTGTGAGACTCAGGCATGAAAGAGGTGATGTTGCTTCAATGTGCATATAGAAAAAATAACAGTAAACACTTGAAAACTAGATATCACTTTTTGGGACCTCTCTTCTTTTTTTAACAGTGTACTATGACCATCATTTACCTCACTGTAGAAGATGTCTTCCTTCTTATTAACTACTTCAGTTTCAGTTACTGGTTTTTTGTTGGACTATCAATTGCTGGGCAATTGTATTTACGCTGGAAGGAACCAGAGCGTCCAAGGCCTCTTAAGGTAAGAATTAATATATGCAAAATTGTTTTTAAGATCTCTTCTACTTAAAGACTGGGCCATATGCATTGTCTGAATGGTACTGTTGAATTGTAAATCTATCAGAGCTCAGCTTCTAGGTGAGAATGAAACACTTCTTTCAACTCTAGTTGGTCTAGTCAAATATATCACAAAAATATTCTTGACTCTAATACTTCCTGGATCATTGTGGCTCCAACACTTCAACCTAACGAAACTCTTGTAATCTGATATTCTCTTCATTATGTATCACTTTAGCCACTACCCCTCCCTCTGTCCATGGAGTAGCTCATATAACTGAAAACAGAAGCAAGCCTTGCTCCTTGGATTACAGGTCAAGTGGTTGTATCCTTAGCTCCCTTCCCTTCTCCCCTCCTTTCCATGGTCTTGCTTGAAGTTAGGGATGGCAGATTATGCCTGGAGAACCTTTAGAGCCAGTGCTTGTCTGACTCTCTGATCCTTTTAGCGTATCTCTCTAGCAAAAAACTAGATAAATTTCCTGGAATTAATGGCCCACTTCACTGCTCTGAAAGGTGACATTTCAGTTAAGCAATCAGTTAAACTGCTCTGCTCCAGTACAAAGTCACCCTCATCAGTTATTTTTGCCCACAAAGGTTTTTGCTATTATACTGTGGTTGTGCCATTATCTACCTATTATTCTGACTAGCTGAGTACATTTTAGGTAACACAGGCTGCTTTCATATGGGGAAATAAAAAGTGAAAATAACATTCTAGATGTCACTTATTTATTTGATATTATAACAAGAACAGTTTTGTATATGTGTTTCTTTTTCAGCTGAGCCTATTTTTCCCAATAGTCTTCTGTATATGCTCAATATTTTTAGTGGTAGTGCCTCTGTATAGTGACACCATTAATTCATTGATTGGAATTGGTATTGCTTTGTCTGGAATTCCAGTCTACTTCATAGGAGTCTATTTGCCCATATCCAGAAGACCTCCCTTTATCAACAAGATTTTAGGTAAGTGCTGATAGATGGTTAAAAGAAATTAAGACTGTTGCAATAAAATTAAATAAAATATTATTTATTAAGCCTATCTCAATTATTGTACAAAAGAAAATGGATACACTGTTTGTTTGCCATTTGATGCATTTCATTGCATTCCAGTTTCATCAAACATTAACATTCTTATTTGGGAAACCTAGTTATGATTTTAAAATGGCTTGACTGTCATACAAGTGGTCTTGCTTTGCTTTGACTTTATACACTCCCAGACCTGATGAGAACGAATGTTTATGCCATTCACGGCTGAAAACTAATTTCCTTAGAATTTTGCCTACTGTATACTTTTGCTGAATTGCTGCAATTCAGAATAAATCACCCTCTTCTATCAGTCCTACTGCTCAATGGGTACATCTATGTGTGCATTAATGCACTTTTTTAAATGCATATTAAATTTAGTGCTTCCAACATGAGGCACTAAATGAATGTGCATTAGGCTGTGCTAATGCACAGCACTGCATTTGTGTGCTTTTTTTAGTGATGCTTAAAACACATCAGACTATTTTACCATGCATTAGCATAATGTCAGTTTATGTGACACTTTAACGTGCAGTAAAATAGTCTACTGTGCATTAAGGCACAAAGCTTTACTTGTATAAGGATTAGGTATGAGTTTAATCTTAATTTATGAATGGGTACAGTACATCAGCGGTAGTTCCATAAGTTAACAATTAAACCATAACATCTTAAAGTTTATACAAAACTTTCCCCTCATGCCCCTTTCCTTGCTTTTTAAATGTTATCATTTTACTTTAGGCATTTTCAACGATGGGACAGGATTCTTGGCAAAAACCTTAAGACATCATTAGGACAACACAATGTTTTTGTTCATGGCTTTTAGTGGAAACTTAGCGTGCTTCATGTGTCTTTTTCTAAGAAATGACTATTTCAAGATTTTTCAATTATCATCTTATACATAGAACAATTGTCTATGAAGTTGGGTTTAGGTAAGCAGCTGTTCTTATGATGGTGCTCAGATACTTATCTGATTTTTTTTTTCCTTCAATTTCCTGTGCAGGTGCTATTACTCGAGCTACCCAGCTGCTTTGTTACTGTGTTTTGACAGAGATGGGCAAGAGTGAAGAAAAGAAATGGGAGACCAAGTCTTACTAAAGATACAAAGCAATTCCAAAACAATGTAAAAAGCAAATAATATGCAACTAAGGGAACAGAAAAAGCTCAACAGGAAAAATGGGACAACTGAAGGATCAGAGCCAGAAGCAGATATCAGCAATATCTGAAAAGGGATTTCTATGCAGACCATGCTTTGCTATAGTCTTCCCCTTAACTACAACATTCAGGACAGATTTTTATCCACTTATTTCCCACATGAACAATGTTTGACAGCTATTTATTGTAGTTTGATGAAATCTCAGAGAAGCGGGATTGAGGTGGTAAGAAGAGCAGCAATAAGTCTTTGGATGGTGGAGCTGAGTGATCAAATTAAACAGACTTCAGAGGACAGTAGAATAATAACTCAGTGAAATTCAAAGCCACTTCATGTCCTAAGTGACCAAAAGCCATTCCTATCTGAAGGATGCTCCACGGCCTATATCAAAAGACTTCCTTATCTTGACAGAAAATCAGCCATGGCAAAATTCATTGACAGTTACAGCAGAGAATACAGACAAACACAGATTAACCTGAACTTTTGCCTGGAAAATCATTTCACCGATGTGGTAACTTGGGTGGAAAGAAGATTTTAGTATTCAAAGCTTAGTTCATTCAGCATCTTTTATGAACTTTACAAACCCTTTTTGAAATAGTTATAAGCAGGGCCTTTACATGTTAGAGAGGCTTTGATTAGGCAAACTGGTTTAAATGGAATTCCAACACAAACCCAAATGTTGGAGTTTGAGTGGTTCATAAGTGTAACACACAGTGTTACCAAGCCCAGAATATAGCTTCTAATACTGTTCATGGGAAGAAATGCAATATTGTATAAAGTCTTCTAGCAGAAGTGAGTACTGCCATAGCTATTAAGTCAACTTGAAAACTGAAGTGGTAGAAGTGACTGAGAGGGAATATAGCAACAAGACAGAAAGTGAATCTTGAGCATTTTGGAATTTGAAAGCAGACTCATTGGCTTTCAGCATGAGCACTTTTATTACTCCTGGATCTGCACTCAGAGTAGCTACAATTTTAGCATGCATCATCACTACAGTAAAGGGAGGGAAGAGGTACAATTTGTTAAAATTGTAGCCATCTTAAAATAAAGTACAGCAGTCAAAAGGGGCAAGCACTGTGGATTGTGCTTCTGGTATAGTTTCTCTTATTTTCAAAACATTGGTCTAAATGCTTGTTTAAAACTGAATCAAACTGTGAATTGGAAGTTTGCAGTGCACATCCCTTCTAGGTCTCAGTAATTAATTTATTTTGCTTCAAACTGAAAGAAGCAGATTTAGAAAGCCACATCAAACCTGCATCCCATTGAACTGAAAGATTTTCATTGGGAGGCTAAGAAATTGCTAATACTATAAACTGTTTTAAAACTTGTTATAACTGTCAGGCTCCTGGGCATTGAGTTTCTAGTCAATCTTGTTTTACCTGTAAGGCAAAGTTGAAGTTGTGGTACAGATTAAATTTAGTGCTAGATTTTGTTGTAAACTGGTAGCATTCTGCAGCATTTACCAACCACTGGATTTAATTACTGTTTTAAGTAAATTTAAGTACATGTCAATGTAGGTATTTTGTTTAAGTATCACAGATTTTTTTTTTAAATCTCACACATCTTTTTTGTCTCACCTATTATTTAATTAAAAGTGGTATTTGACTACTTAAATCTTGCTGTGATAGACTGCACTCTATTCTTTAAGTAGGAGCACTTCAGTATTTTTGAAGCTTTAACTGTATAAAGGATTATAAATCTCAGCAGGCAATAGATTTGCCAAGCAGATTGGGCATAGTTTATAAATTCAAAGTTCAACATCTATTCTGAGACCAGTTTTTTCCACTTACTATGTTGAGGTATATTTCAGTGACAGGAAGTGTGTGATCCTAATTGTCCATGGTGTAATCCATTTATCTAGACAGAGAAGTAAATACAGTCATTTTCATTAATAAAGTAATATCTGATAGTTTGCTTCCATAGGCTCTCAAACTTCTGATGTGTAAGGAAAGAGCCCTTCTGTGAGCAGAAGCAGACAAGCAACATGTCAATAGCTTTTAAGAATTTTACAAGTGTTTTTGTGCCCTGCTTATTTTTATTTATATACAGGAGCACTAATTTCCCTCTTTCAGTATTAAGCAGTCAAAAATCAGATAATGCTCCACAATGTACAATAAAGGCTAACGGATCACTTCAGATTTTTTTCGTGGACTAGAAAATTATGACCATCTTATCTTCAATTTAAAACTAAATATCACTAGCCAAATCAGAGATAATTGTATTATTTTCTGTATAAATTTGCAAGCAAAATATGCTGGACCTACTCTTTAATAGTAGTATCACTTGTTCCACCACTACGTGATAGCTGTACTCTTGACTTTAGATTTCTGGGATGAACTGGGACCAAAGTTCCTATTGACTATTTAATAAGAAGAGAAGAGCCACATGCACGATCAGAGGTCAGGGAAGCAGACCCTACAATGACACACTGAGTGCCCTGGGGCTCTTTAGCCTGGAAAAGCGCAGGCTCAGGGGTGATCTGATGGCCACCTACAAGTTTATCAGGGGTGACCACCACTATCTGGGGGAATGTTTGTCTACCAGAGCGCCCCAAGGGATGACAACTAGGTCGAACGGTCATAAACTACTACAAGACCGTTTCAGGCTGGACACAAGGAAGAATTTCTTTACTGTCCAAGCCCCCAAGGTCTGGAACAGCCTGCCACCAGAGGTGGTTCAAGCACCTACACTGAACACCTTCAAGAGCAAACTGGATGGGATCCTATGACCACAGCTGACTTCCTGCCCTTTGGGCAGGGGCCTGGACTTGATGATCTTCCGAGGTCCCTTCCAGCCCTAATGTCTATGAAATCTATGAAGATTTAAAATGTTGCAGTGTAAGCCTCTGTCTTGAGTTGGACTGTTTAAGACCAACTGTGGTAGGTCTAAATTTGTTTCTGTTTTGCTTTTAAAGACACTGCTACAATCAATTCCACAAATCAGTTCTTTATTTACATACTAAAGTGCATAAATACTTTATTCCATTCTAGTAACAAATATTAAAGGCAAAAAGTGTCCAGACAATAATCCATAGAACATGTTTACTGATTATATTTGATCCCTTCATTTTTATGTAGAGACTACACAGCCTCTTGTTAAAACTAAATGCAGTAGTAATTTCTAGGAGGTTTACCAATCAAGATTTTACCTAAAGCCATGGTTTCCTCTCTGCTCTTTTCAGTCTCTCATAATACTCAAACTGGAATATAACTTCCTCATTCAAGAAGTGAATGTCTTATTTGATGAAAATAAGTGCTGTGTTGTACACATGCTTATTTGCTAAAAGAAATAGCCAATAATTTTTAGCAAGAAATTTGCTTTAGTGAGCAACAGTATTAAGGTAAATTGGTGACAATCTGGTATATTACCACTTCTTGAGATCAGACAGATGGATGATGGTTTAACTTAACATTTCACCACTTCACAAGTAGCACTTTATGGAACATTAGGAAACTACTCGTTTTGCAAGAGAGAAATGCTTTCCCATTCTTTAACTTTAATCTCATTTCTATAAATAGCCATGAAAAGCAGCACTTATTTTTGTTCCCCATAGATCTTACCAAGGAGAATAAGAGTATAATACCATGTATGCAGTAGGTTAGTATTTTGAATATAATTTAATCAGAATCCAAGTCTCGGGCCTCATCGCATGCAAACTCTTGTAGAATATCACTGTGGTATGCATCCCAGGCTCTCCTCTTGTAACCCCCTCCATCTTCATCACTAAAACTCCCATCCTCAGACTCTAGAGAGAAGAAAAATTTTAGAACTACAAGTCTAGTTTTGCAGTTATAAATCAACTACTCAGAATAAAGTAGTACTAAGTTCCTCATTTTGTGTTAAAGTAAAAGCTATGCAGAAAAGCAATATAAAAGTACTGCTCTTATAAACCAGTTTTCAGTTGCAATATAATTTCCTGGGGTAGTAATATTGTTTTCCTCAAAGTATGTCGCTAGACTCAGGAACTTAATATGGTCAGAGCAGAATAGGAATTCCATCTCTAAGCGATGCAGGCCTCCAGTAAAATTCTCTGTAAGTGCAGTAGTTTCATACTTATGTCTGGCCAAAGTAGTTTAATCAGAATAACAGAGTTCATTCATTCATGACCTAGGAAGTCAGAAACCACTAGAAAAAGCTACTGCAAGGATGATAGAGTAATGGTATAAAATCACAAACATCTTTCCTGTTGTATATAAGAAACACAAAGAAAATGTCTGCAGCAATCCTGAAGAAATCTTCATGGTCTTAGCTTTCAGAAGCTTACTAACCCTACAAAGGCTTTCAGGACTTTGGGTTGTAAGTCTTACTTGAACTCTACAGTAGTTATTACAGTCTCAGTTAATACTTGTTTGTGAATGTAGGATGCATGAAAATAAGGAAGCTTATTCCTATCATCTGCTACCTACAATAGAATATATTCCTCTCAAAACTGCCTTAGAAGTACACAACCAAATGATTGTTCTCCCTCCCCTTGAAAGAGATCATTCAATATTAGTCACCTCAAGTTGTATGCCATTAAGTTACAGTCTTATTGATTTGATTTTTTGTAGCCAGTATAAAGGAATAGCTTTAGAAAATGTAAGCCATTGTCTATTTTGTTGAACTATCAATTGTTGTGCAGATGCACTTACACTGGAAGGAACCAACTCATGAGGCATGAAAAAAAGCCATGATTAGGACTATGATACCTTCTTCTCTGTCACTGTTCTCATTTTCTTCAGGAAGGAACTCATCTTCATCAGGATAATCATTACGCCAATTATTCTCATCATTCTCATCGTCTTCATCATCATATATTTCTTCTGAAATAGGATCTGCTACCTGCATTGTCAAAATCAGAGGGGAAACATGTCACAAAAAGCACTAGGCAATTCCTATGCCCATGTACACAGTGGTGAATGAGGATGAAGAAAGATGCACTAGTCATACTTAAGCCAATTACAGTACAACTATGCAGTAGTTAAAGTAACAGCTACACTAGTTATACTACAGTCTTTTCTGGCATGGCATAGCTTACATTTTCGCATATGAAACTACAGTAACTAAAACTATTGATAGCTTAAGTGCAATTGGGTATTTACCTATTTTGAAATTAACAGCAAAATTAATTCCATCCACTTTCAGCTGTAATTAAGTCATTGTATATTAGATGGGGAGAAGGAATAGATTAACTATTTCATGTATAAATGATAAAAGTTGCATCTCGTTTTGGTGTATGGAACCAATGGACCAGAGGACATGTGATGAAAAAACACTTTAAATAATGTATACTTTGAACAGCTTATGCTTTGACTTAATTACAAAGTTACATCATGACAAAGTAATTTCTCTCACAAAAAAGAACTAAAAGTAAAGACCATTCAAGGCTCTAAAGTACTCAACACTTAGGGAATGCCACAATTCAGGTTCTCTCTGTCATCTTAACTTGGTTTCCTTTATATCTTTCTGCTTCCTTTTGGACAAGTACAGTCATAATTCTTCAATGAAAAATTAGTTTATTGCTTTACAACTGTTGACTACGAAGAACCATAAAACTGAAGTACAAACACCTAAATTCTTTCCTTTCCTGTGCACCAAAATGAGTTAGCATAAAAATAATAGTTCAGAGCTTAGTAAAACTCATGAAAAAAAATTAACAGGACTGTTAGTGTCAGATAAGATGCACTTTGTCTTGACAACCTGGAATGAACTTACATTTTGTATGCAAAGCTTGTAGAAAGAAAGTGTATGCTTGATAATAAAGTAACTGAGCTACAAATATATATAAAAGCAAGAGGCCATATTTTCCATGATTAATACTCTTCCATTAGCTGCTTAAATTACAAAAAAGGTCTAGTTCGCTTTCCAGACCCTTACCAGTTCATATTCCTCTTTATAGGGCTGCACAGACAAAATATTCTCAATCCAACCAGGGGTTGATGTTTCCATGTAGTAAATATCATAAACATAATCATCTTCCTTCTTTTCGTGCTCTTCTCTTTTATCACACTCAGATACAGTTAAACGTTCACGGATCATCTCTACGGCATTACAGAGAATCACATCTGGATCATCAGTCTTCTGTTACCAAAAAAATCCACCACATGTATTTTAAGTCATATGTACAGACTTTCAAAGTGCTATAGAAATATAACATTTTTCTTCAATATCCTAATAAAGGCAAAGAGAACAGGCATCCTGCAAAATACTGGTCTTAAACCTTTTCCAGTGAAAAATGTAGATTGCTTGTGCTCCGACTAACCAGCTACATTACGAAAGGTCTTGGGACACCGAAGAGATACTTTCAAGTTGAAGGTGAAGTTTCTAGCTCTAAAAGTTTTAAACCAAGCTTTTCCTCAGTTATGCTGTACATAAGAGATCCATTTAAATCTAATATTAATTTCCCCTGTATCATTGAAAAAGTGTTAGTGTCTGTTATAAAAATTTGCCACATAAAATATTATCCATTCCTTGAACTTCCACAAGTCCCCAGATTCTTACTTGATAGACATAAAATGCAGCCCCTCACATATGGCTCCCTGGTACTTCTGCTGCTTTATCCCAGCAAAAGTGGTAAGTACAAAATATTGGTCTGTAAGTGCTATTTTGTCTGTTTAGTGCTTCTTAGACAAAGCAGTTTACTTCATAATTTTCATACCAAATTTTGTTCCCAAATTCTCGTGCTACAAAATACTGACAGAAATCTGCTACTGCAGTAGCATTATGTAGTTAAATATTTTGTAAAAAAAGAACAGGACTAGGTAAAGAGTAGTCTCATGCTTACATGGGAATTGATGACATCAAGTATGAGTGACAGGAAAACGCTGCTAGGACCACTGAGTGTACCCCTTATTGTTTCCCCATTTCCATGTTCACACAAGCAAAAAAAACCCTGCTAATTTCTTTCTTAGTCAGGCCAAATGTAAGTTACTTGTTTCAGTTGACTTGCTCTTACAGTGTCTGTTTGGATTGGCACAAAATATACCTTTGCTTGAAGGCAAGTTTTGAGAAAGTTTCATCTATTCAGTATCAGTGGCTACATCCACTTTAAGAAATTCTGAGGCAAAAATGGGGAGCCATGCACATGCTCTTATTCCTTCCCAATATTACAAAATTAGGAAAAACAAAAAAAATAGGAATGAAAAGGAGAATAAGGGAAGAGAATAAAGAAAAAGCTAGCTTGGTTTTAGTTCTTGGTCTTAATACCTAAAAAATGACAATCAATCAACCTAGAAGGCAGTAACACTGCGTAGCATTTTAAAGGAATCTGTTCCAGTACAGAGTATTAGACTCAAATGGGACACAAAAGAACAAACTCGATTTGTAAGGCCACACATTCCTAGACCATGAGAATAATGTCTGGGTTAAAGATAACCTGCAGCATCACTTCCTTATAAAGAAAGACATAATTAGTCTATACAGTTTTTCCTGTCTCCTTCCTCCATTTTGGACCTCCATTGTTTCTAGCAATATTATTTTGGTCTCTGCAGAAACTGATAATAGCCCTTCCTTTATGAGCATATAAGGAAAAGTAATGGTACTTCCAGTTTTAGAGCGTTGAAGGGTTTTTGGTTGTATCTGTGTTGGTCTAAGGATATAGGACAAGCAAGGTTTTTTGAGTAGATGTGGTATCTTTTATTAAACAAACTGAGTAGTTGGAAAAAAGTTTTCAGCAAGCTTTTGGGTGCCTCTTCAGGCATAGGGAGTCTCTGCTGTTCTGAGACTCCAATGAATAAGACAAGCTAAACGAGTGGCAGGATGTCAGTGAGAATGTAAATAGGTAGAAGAAATTATAAAGACAAAAGGTGTAAAGCAGGGAAGGGAAGGGGAAAAACCAGGGGAAAAAAGGCCAAAGGGAGATATTCTAGTAGTAGTAATACAAGGTAAAAAAAGAGGCTGCCTGTGAAAAAGGAAATAGCTGAAAATTAGGACGACAACAGGCAGAAAAGGAAGAAAAGAAGAATGTAAGAGGTCAGGTTTGACAGGAACCTGGTGAATCTGGTGTCAGGCAGGTTGTAATGTGTCAATATAGGCATTGGATTTATAAGTCCGTGATTTTTTGTATCCAGTAGATTTATGAAGTAAAGTTCATAGGCTCATCTATAAAAGGTAATTTGTAAGTTCCCTTTGAGGATTAGAACTAAGAGATTGGTGAGGGAGTGATTGTCCTGTGAGAAGTGTGCACCCACAACTGTGCACGAGAATGAACACACAATAAAAATCTATCAAAGACAAGAATACCCAAGATAAGACCTATCAAAGACAAGAATTGTGTGGGAGCACACTTGTCACAGGACAATCATTCCCAATCTGATCTCTGATTGGGGATGGGGGCGCTACAGTGAACAATTAGATGGATGAGTCAGCAGTGTGCCCTTGTTGCCAAGAAAGCTAACAGCACACTGGGCTGTATTAGTAGGAGCATTGCCAGCAGATCAAGAGAAATAATTATTTCGCTCTAATCTGCACTGGTAAGGCCACATCTGGAGAATTGTGTCCAGTTTTGCACCCTCTACTATAGAAAGGATGTGGACAAGTTGTTGACAGTCCAGTAGGGAGCAGGGAGCAATGAAAATAGGGGGCTGGGTCACATGACTTCTGAGGAGAGGCTGAGAGAACTAGTTTTATTTAGTCTGAAGAAGCAAAGACTGAAAGGGAATTTGACAGTAGTCTTTAACTACCTGAAGCAGGGTTCCAAAGAGGATGAAGCTAGACTGTTATCAGTGGTGGCAGATGACAGAACAAGGAGCGACCGTCTCAGGTTGCAGCAAGGGAGGTTAGATATTAGGAAAAACTCTCACTAGGAGGGTAGAGAAGTACCAGAACAAGTTACCTAGAGAAGTGGTGGAATCTCCACCCTTTCAAGCTTTTAAGACCTGGCTTGACAAAGCCCTGGCTGGAATGATCTAGTTGGGAATGGTCCTGCTTTGAGCAGGGAGTTGAACTAGATGACCTCTTGAGGTCCCTTCCAACCCTAATTTTCTATGGTTCTATGAAACCCAAGTACCTTCCCTTTCCCACTAAAAGGACTACTTCCAGGAAGGTTTCATATGATACTAGTGGTGCTTGCAGATGTAAAAAACCCCACAAACATACTGCACTTTACTTTAAACTTGGTGTGTTCCCATGCTGAGCCCTGCACATGTCCAGAAGAGGCAGTATATCATTCCAACCTGGCTGTGCAGTGTCTGTAATAATCAGGTGCTTCAGTGGGGCTTTTCTGGCACTTTTATCTAATAGCTCATTGACTCAGCTTTAGATAAGAGTGCTAAAAAGCTCCACTGAAGCACCTGATCTTTACAGGTGCTATGGAGTCAGGTTAAAGTAACATAATGCTGCTTCTGGTACAACATGGGGATTTTTTTTTTTTTTTTTTTTAACATCTACAAGCAGCTTAGAATGTTAGCTAGTTAGTTAAGCTGGTATAAAGACCCTTTTATATTTTTTTTTAACATTTATGTTTAGTCTTCCAGCAAACAAATGTATTTTTAAAGGCCTTATATATAAGCAACAAACTGGATTTAATGCCAGTGGCAAATACGGGCTCTTTCAAATTTGCCCACGTATGAAATTTTACTGCACAGAATAGTTTTAGTTTAGCTTTTCAATGCTAAACAAGTCTCAGTACCAACCTGTGTGTGTGCTGCAACAATACTGGGGTCTTCCTCCTCTTGTACTATATCAAACAACTGAAACCCCCAACAATCAGGAGCATTGCTCTCTTTTTGTGAAGCATCATTCTTTGCTTCACAGTCTGATCTCTCACCCTTAGTTAACTCTTCATCATTTGTGTCAAGTGCAATGGTTTCTTTTTCAAAGCAGTCTGGCCGGTGACTTATTAAGAGACGGTATCGGTTTTCCTTCCTGTTCACTTGCTTGGAATAATGCAGGTCCTGAAAGATTCTTTGAGCACTTCTGAGAGAGGGCCGCAGAACATGAGCTGTTTTGTCTCGAGTAATAGCTTCTCGTACATACTTCTGAACCGGTTCATCCTGGGCAGAGGGGAAGATTAAAATTACGCTATCAGAACTCAAACTGTTTCTGAAAATATGCTGCATCTACTAGGGGTGCACTGATAAAGGTTTTTTTGCCGATCCTGATGGCCAATTATTGACCAGCCATATCAGCTGACAGTGATAGCCAATATGCTGCTCTCTAAGGTGCCGGGCTGCATCTGCCCAATAAGCCTGCAGGAGGAAAAAGGGCTTGGGGGACAGGGCAGATTGAGGCCCCCACAGTGAGGGAGTGGGATAGGGGTAGGTGCTGAGCAGGGTGTGGGATAGAGCCGCAGGTGGTTTATCAGTGGGACAGTGACTCCTGCTGTGTGCACCCCTGGGGGAAGCATGGGGGGCATGTACCCCCTGGATTTGTGTGCAGGGTGAGGGCAGGCTGCCTGCTGCAGGCTCGGGGGCTGCGTCAGCTACTTCCTGGAGGAGGGCTGGTCTAGGACTGAGCTTGGGGCAGGCAGAGGCAGTGCTAGGAGGGGTGAGGGCTTATGGCATGAGCTTCAGTACTTCTAAATTTGCTGTAGCACCCCCCCCCACACACAATCCCCACTGGTGGTGGCAGCAGCAGTAGGCCCTCAGGGTGCTCATGGCCCATATAGGCGCTGACACCCAGTTAACACATAGCTCTAGCCAGTTCCAGGAGTTGCACATGGCAGCAAGAAGCGGAGCCGAGCCAGCCCCCATCTATTGGATGGGGCTCCCTGCAGCTCAGTATGCAGCTCCCAGGACTTGTGCTGGGGGGAAGCCCCATGCAACGGAGCTGGATGCCTTCCCTGCTCCCTGCCACCAGGGAAGCGGCAGGACACTCTGCTTGCTGGCCAAGTCTTGGAAGCTGCATGCAGCGACAGGAATAAGGGAAGGCAGCTGGCTCTATCACACAGGGCTTCCCCTCAGTGGCGTGCGAGTCCCAGGAGCTGCATGTGAGCCGTGGAGAGCACAGCATGATAGAGGCAGGCCGGTTTGGCTCCGCTCCTTGCCATCATCTAGATCTTAGACCTGGCTAGAGCTGTGTGCTGCTGGGCAGCTGTGCCTGCGTGAGCCATAAGCACGGAGGGTCATGAGTACCCCAAGGGCCTGCTGTGTGCTGCTCCTAGCAACGGCGGGCTGTGCACCATGGGGGGGGTGGAAGGGAGATGTGGGGCAGTCCCCCCCCCCACTCCCTCAAACCTCACATAGCCACACCCTGCTCAGCTGAGCTCTGTGCTCCCAGCCCCAGCCCCACACTCCCACCCTGCTGCAGCTTCCCCCCTGCCCACCACCATTTCCCTACCTGCTGCCTGGAGCAAGTGTTGCAGCACAGGCGTGAGGAGGAGCTGCCGGAGGCGGGAGAAGCCAAGCAGGTCCCCCAGCAGCAGATGCCCTGCCTGGAAGCTGTGCGTCCTGTCCAGGGCTCTCCTGTGCATGAAGGTGGGCAGGAGGTGCACGGGTTGGGTGGGGTGCAATTAATTCATGGGCAACTGTATGCTGGATGAAATTGCCTGGTGGGCCAAATTCAGCCCACAGGCTGTAATTTGCCTGCCCCTGTTACTCATGCTGCTTTATGGTTGTTTTAGGTGGAGCATCAAGACTGATCAATGAGCCGTGGTACCTCAAATCAAGGAGCTACTAATGATGAGAAGGTGCAAGACTAAATAAAAACGTATTTCAGACTTGAAATGGTGAAGTCTGTCAGCTGTTGATTTGCGAGAAAATGTGTTTCATAGTCTTGAACTAGACCCCAAGCAAGAGCTAATCTCTCCCTCGAGCAAATTTGACCCTTTTCATAAAACGATCCATTGCGCAGAGGCAAAGCTGCAGACGGGAATATTCACCCTGAAAATTGCTTCTGGTCCTTCCGTGCCGAGACTGCCTGCAAGGGGAAGACTGAGGCCCTGCAGGCCACGGACCTCCCCGCAGGAGGCCAAGCGGCCTCTGCTCTCCGCGCGCGTCTTCTACAAGCATTGCGGTACCTGCGAGTCGACAGTGGCCACAAGTGTAAAGAGGTTCCTCTCGATGTCGCCGCCCTGCTCGGTTCGCGGCCGCTTGCACGACAACACCAGTGCCTCGGCCGGCTCCGACCCACCGCGCTTCCGCTTCACACGCAGCACCGCGGTGCGCTCCATAGTGGGAGGCTGTGACGCATGGCACGCCGGGAAACCAAACCGGCCCCGCCCACTGCTTTGCTTGGCCCCGCCCCAGAGGCCCAAAGCCTCAGGGCCGGGTGCGTGACGTTACGCTGCGCATGGTTCAGCCCCCTTCGCCGGGAGTCGGGTTGGGCCCAGGTGGAGGCGTGAGGCGCTTCCGGCTTGGCGGGCGGTGCGTTCTGGGAAGATGGCAGCGCGCTGCTGCTGAGCGGCCGGAGGGGTAGGTGAGGGCCGCGCGGGAGCAGCTGGTGCGGCTGTAACGTAGCTTCCCGCCGGCCAGCCTCGCTGTTCGTTTCTCCGTCACCCGCGCCGCTCGGGAAGGCCGGACACTGATAACCCTTCTAGACCGAAGTGTGCAGCCGCGGGGTCCCCGCGCTTCTGGAAGTTTGGCGGCAGGAGAGTGGTGGCCATTAATGGAGTCGCTCTCCCTCTGCCCGGTTCCTAAGCCCCGCAGAGCTGGTCGGAACCAGGTCTAGTCCGGTTCCCCTGTAGAGCAGGGCTGTGCCCCCTCCCCTCGCTTGTGGATGGAGCTGGGGCAAGCCCCCTTAGCGTATGCTGTTAACTGAGTACCTGAAACTTTCATGAGAATCTTTAAAGATGTTGAGGGAGAAGAAAAAAACACACTTTCTACATTTCAAGAAACTTTTTCTGTATGCTGATGATGCTGTGGTGTGCGCTTGTGTGGATGCTGATCTTTGGGCAACCGTTGATGTCTTTATGGGGGCACATAAGAAAATGAGACTGATGTTTAACATTCAGAAGGTTAAGGTCTTCCACCAACAAGGCTCTAATGAACAGTCCCCAGCTCCGGTAATCCAGGTCCACAGTGAGTAGAGGTGCACCAGTATATGGATCGGATACTGAATCAGCAACAAAAACAAAATTTATGTGATCAGCTATCAGCTTTTTTTGGCTGATTTAGCCAATAATATTCACTGATAAATATAATTAGTTAGGTCTTCTGGCCGGGGCGCTCATGTGCTGTGTGCATGTGCACAGCTGCACATGTGTACGTGGCCAAGAATGCAGGGGAAGCGTGGACATAAGTCTGGAGAAAAAAGGGTGCCCTGTAGGTAAGTCTGTGGAGGGGAAGGGGCATGGGGGGAGGCAGATTGAGGTGCCTGCTGTGAGGGAGGGAGTGGGGTAGGTACTGGAACTGGGGGCACTGCCCAAGCAGGACAGTGAATGGGACCTGGGGCAGGGAAAGGAATGGAGCTTGGGGGGGGGGGGTGTCCCGCTGCTGTATACAGATGCCTTGGGGGCATGATTGGTGCATGGGGCAGATGTAGGCTGTTAGCTGTAAGCTGGGGGCTCTCTGCTGTGCTTCCTTTTCACTGAGAGCCCCACACCACCTGGCAGCAGTGGGGCCAGCAAGTTGTACTTCCCAGTGCTGGGCAGTTCGAGGACACACGGATGGCATAAGGCTGCTGGGGCAAAGGCAGCTGGGTGGAGAGCCCTGAGCCCACAGCGAGCAGCCTGCATCTGTCCTCATCCCACTTGACTCTGCTCCAGTTAAGAGCATCCCTGCACTTAAAGATGGCAGTGGCAGTGCTTGAACTAAAGCTCATTTAACAAGCTTTAGCTCAAGCACCTCCGCTGCCATTTTTAAGCACTGGGACTCTGCTTCCCTGAATAAACTGCCTGTGGCTCTGTCCCACTCCCCACCCCAGGTCCCATTCACTACCCTAGCTGGGCAGTGCCCCCAGCCCAAATCCCTGCCCTACTCTCCCTCACCATGAGGGCCTTGATCATGCCTCTTCCCTGCCCCATGCCTCTCCCCTTCCCCTTCATGGACTTACTTGCAGGGAGTTGCCCTCCTTGCTGCCTGGCTGCATTCCTGTAAATCAGTTATCAGATTGGTAATTTAGCCAAAATGGCTGGTTAATAATTGGCTGTCAGCCAAAAAAACGTTATCAGTGCACCCCTAACAGTGACAATCTGGAGAACGTTGAGTATTTCATGTACCTTGGAAGCCATCTCTCACAGAAGGCTGATGTTGAAGAAATCTAGCATTGCCTTAAATGTACAAATGAAGTCTTTGAACACCTGAAGAAATGGGCATGCGAAGATCATGACATAGGATTTGAAACCAAGCTCATGGTTTATCAAGCCATTGTGATTCCCACCTTACTGTATGGAGCTGAGACATGGACAATGTACAATAGACATTTAAAGTTGTTGGAGAAGTACTATCAATGCTGCCTGCAGTAGATCCTCTGAATCTAGTGGTTAGACAGATGCACCAATGTTGGCATCCTGCAAGCAAACACCATGTGTACTAAGGCAATGATCATCCAGCATCAGCTTCGTTGGGCTGGCCATGTCGTCCAGGTGTCCAACTCCAGGCTCCCAAAGCAAGTTTTATTCTTCCAGCTCAGCCATGACAGATGCTCAAGAGGAGAGCAGAGAAAGTGCTTCAGGGCCAACTTAAAAAAAATGCAATGTAGATGTTAACTCAGTGGAAGATTATCATCCAGGACCACCCCAAACAGAAGAAGAGTCTGCTGCAGGACATGACAACAGCAGGAAATGAAAAAGTGGGAGCAGGAAAAACAGTGCGTCATGGACCAAATAAAGAATCCAGCACCACACACACTACATGGAAACCTATATAGAAGCTACATTAGAGTCTATCTATCCCAGATAGGACTTGCAGATAAACAGTCATGGGAGGCTATCTATCATCCTCAGCTGTGAGGGGTTGCTGAAAAAGACTTTGTCATGCAGTATGCTGTGTACTGTTATGTAAAAATGAAATTAAGGGCTGGGTCAACCTTCTTTTACCTGAGCTGCTACACTGGGGCCAACCTGCCACCAGCCCCTTTTGCATAACCAGGTGCTGTTTGCTGCACCTGCTTCAGGCACCAGATCAAGGCCACCCGCTGGATCTGGCCTGGGGTCGCACCCATCACTGTCCATCTGACCGACAGGGTAAAAATGTTGAGCACCACAGTTCTGGACTAATTGAATCAGAGGTACATGAGATTTCAGAAGCCACATCTTGGCAGTGTTCAAGCCATCAAGGCATATTTTCATACAAATAGGGGAAGATCTCTTCCTGAGATTAAGGATTATGTGATTTGGATAAACATGGATTCAGACACACACGGTGTGAAATGAAGGCTGTATAAGAGATCATATTACTTTTTTTTGCCTATTTTTAGTGATTGTGCCCATGTTTTTCTGTTCCTGCTTATCTGTGATTATATGTTATATAATAATAACTCTTCATTGTGAACACACAGAATGTTTGGTTGATTGGGAGAAAACTCATATGTTAAAGGTTGGCTTGAGAGAAGGTAAAAGTGCGTGTTCATTTACTGAAGAGATGCTTGGGAACGTGGCATATATAACAAGGCAGAGAACTACATAGGTTTGTCATACTATAACTTCAGTTTTCTATTTTGTTAACAGGTTTTTGACCATCAGGTAAAAATCATATTCAAAGGCAAATCAACAACCCTGTAGCCAATACATAGATATTATAAGTTGGGATCCATTATGAAGATCTTCTGTGGAAGGGCCAATCCAACAACAGGTGCAATGGAGTGGTTAGAGGAAGATGAGGATTATGATTATCATCAGGAAATTGCAAGGTATGGTGGAAAGAAATACTGGAACTATACATTAATTAAATGAGCAAATGAAGCAGTGCATAATTTCAAAAGCCAGTGTGGGAGGCTGCATTTCTGTAGGCTAGCAGATCTTTTCTGAGACATGTAACCTTTTTAATGCAGTTTTTTGGAGGTTTTCAATAGCTTACTGTGTCTGACTTTTTTCCATTTAATAATAATAAGAATAAGAATAAGAATAATAATCCTTGATAGTAACTGGTTTGTAGGTTTGTTTATTGATCTATTTATTTTTCCCCGATTTGCTGAAAGAAAATATGATGCAGAAATTATCAGAAGAAACCAAATTATAGCATAATAATTTGTGTTCTCCTTGTTCATACTTTATACTACACAAATTGGGAGAACATGTAGAACAATAATTGAACTGAATCTTTTGGAGCAGGGATTGAAATTGCAGTCTTTCAATGATCTAGCTACTCACTAGGACTAATTTCTTTAGGTCTCATAGCAAAAATTATTCTCCCAATTTTATATTGCACTGTTTAATATGCTGTGTTTTCATTTTAATTTCATTTTTAGATCACGCTATGCAGACATGCTGCATGACAAAGACAGAGTAAGTACAGGAAAAAAATGGCTCCTAAAATGTGGAAAATGTCTCTTTCTTCCCCCTCAACAATGATTAAATACAGAAGTTTTCATTAAAATTTCAGAGTATTTTGTTACCAGCACGCTCTAAGGCAGTGTTTCCCAACCTTTTCCAGCCCAAAACACACATTAATGAAAATTTTCCGCAGCACACCTGTTAAGCCATTCCCCATCCTGATACCTATTGTAGCTCGTTGCCGTGGCAAAATTCCGAAGCACACCTGTTAATTTCTGACTGCATATTTTTGTGCTGCCACACACTGGTTGGGAAACACTGCTCTAAAACACTAGTCCTGCAATTTGAACAGCACAGATCCTACTGTGCCTGGCAGGATGGATTTGATTTAAATGATTGATTGATTGAATTACGCTTTAGTATTTTACTTACCAAAGCTAATTGAAGCAGATACTGTGTGAAGTCATTAGGAAGTGAACTATCTCCAATTCACTAGATTAATCATGAATATCTGGGGAATATTTTTGCCATGCTGTATTAGGAGGACAACAACAATCATTACCAAAACCAACAGACATTTAAATTGTTTTATTTAACTAAAACAACAAGCTTGTGTATTTTGGACATTTTTATTCAACAACAAACATAATTATTTTAATAAAACAAGCATATGTATTTTTGAATTTTTACCTATCTTAGTTATAAAGGTGAAATGTGTTTTTAACAAAAAATAAATAGATTACTTCAGCCAGGCTAACATGAGAAACTTAAAATACTGGCTTATGCACAAACTCAGTCTTCACCTCCCTTTTCCTGTGTATCCATGAACTGGAAAAGAAAGACAAGCTCAGTTAACAGAGATGCTTAATGGGATCTTCTAGACTGAACACCGAGCCCCATTGGATATTGTGGTTTTCTTTAATCTTTACGAATCTCTAGAGGAGCCTCTGGGAGCCCCGTAAGATTGGGCTCCTAATATAATCTGTGGCCCGTTGTGACCTATTTATATTAAATAAATGTATAATTAAATACAAAACATCTGATTTAAATGTAAAAAAACTGATTTTTTTTTTGTTTAAAATGGATTTTTATCCACCTGGGGCCTGGCCATTTAGCTGTTGTCAGCATCTGTTAGGATGTCACCAGTGGGTCACTACTCTGGAGCTGAAAGTATTGCTGTAGTAATAATATAAATTTGGAACATTCCAGTATTCCAGTGCAGTAATAATAGGAACAGGAACCAACAGCTATTGTAGTAATAATAGGAATTTTCTAAGAAACCTTTTGTTACATATGGGAATTCTGTTTCTTTGGCTGTCAGGGTTGATATCACAGCAGTGTGTGCAGAAAAATGCCTTACTACAACAAGTTAGGATGTTCTCAATTTATGGAGGGAAATTACTGAATAAAGAACTTTGAACTTGATTGGTTACGAATACAGGAGACCTTTGCCATTTGCGGGTGATCTGTTCTGGAGACCCCCACAAATGGCAAAATCCACGAATACTGATTGGGCTCCCTGTCAGACCCCACAGCTGCCGCCTGCTTCCCCTCCAAAAGAGGCTGGAAACGCAGGGCTCCCCTGCAGTACTTGGGGACTGACCGTGGCTGCCTCTGGGTTAGAAGGTGCTACCTCTTCCCTCCCCATCCCCGGAGCTGACTCTACGCCTGCCTGACTCTGCTGTCCATTCCACTCTCCCCAGCCCTGCCCACCCCCGCCCCATGCAGCGCTTTGTGCCTGGCTTAACTGCAGAGGCAGAAGCTTGGTGCAGCGCCAGAGGGAGCTGCGGCAGCACTCTCCCCCACCCACCCAGTTGGCGTGGCATACTGTGAATATTCAAATCTACAAATAGTGGATATTACGGGTGAATATTGAGGGTTACCTGTATCTGCTTTTCTTATGTTTTGAAAGAGCATTTTAGATGCATTTGATACATTAGCTATAGCAATTCCATCTAGTGTTTTCTGTCTACATGTATTTGTGATTAAATTGTGTCTTTTTATTCTCCTCTGCTTATTGTTGGTTTAAATCTTCTAATTTGGGCTAAGGGGAAAATTAAGGTAAACATAGCTTCAAAGATGATGACTTGAAATTATTTAAATGACCGTAGATCTTCATTGTCCAGCTATTAAATCTGTTAAGTGAATTTTATGACTATCTTCTGCTTATACTTGGAGAGCAGTGTGATTGTGGGAACAGCCCTTTGTAACCCAAGTTTTAGAGGTACTGTGGTGGGACAAGATCATTAAATAGCCATCTGAACAGAGTAGAAAACTCATTCTATTATTTTAGAAAGTAAGAGGAACATGAGTTATTTGTAAAGCTTTTGGAAACTATGAGCAAGGAGGCCATAAAAGAACCTGTGACTATTGAAATATATTACATTCACCTCCTTCTTTATAATGTCTACTAAGTTTGGACAGATAAATCAAGTGCTAAGAGGCTGTCTACTTAACATCAATCTAGAGCGGGTACACTCAGTGATGCACAACAAGCTACATTTGTAAAGAACAATTTGGCTTCCTGGTTTCCCAATGCACAAGTTTATCTTTTAAAAGAAGGGGGTTGAAATCTAATATCAGCAAGGGATCTATGCCTTTTTCATACTGCTTAGCTTTATCAGGCAAAAATCAAGGCTTGGAAGTGGAAATGATTAGACCCACTCGGTGATGCTCAGTGAGCTAAATTGGTTAGAGTTGTTGTGCCCAACCTTTTTGGCCTATAGGCTGGATGAACAGAGCCAGGTCTGTTTGTGGGCCTGATTTGGCATGCATTACTAGGACGACTGGGGCCCAGTGAAGCTCTACAGAAATGGCCCAGCCGAGCCCAATGCAGCCATGTGGAAACTGCCTGGCTGGAACCTAACCCCTCTGGTAGGGCCAACCTTACCAGGATTCATAGATTGTAAACACCTGGATGGGACCTCACAAGATCATTGGGTCCAGCCCCCCTGCAGTAGGCAGGAAAGACAGCTGGAGTCAGGTGACCCCAGTGAGGCTGACCATCCATTCTTCTCTTGAAGATTTCCAATGCAGGTGACTGCAGCACCTCTGGAGGGAGTTCCAGAGTCGACACCATGAATGTGAAGAAGTTTTTCCTAGTGTAAACCCTGAAATGGTCTTCTGGTTTTCCCCAAGGGTGCTCTGGTGAACAGTTGTTTGCCAAGCCCTTAATGTATTCCCTTGATATAGCAGTAAGCTGCTAGCAAGTCCCCTCTCAGTCTTCTCATTTTTAGGCTGAAGAGACCCAAGTCCCTCAACCTTTCCTCGTATGGTTTACCTTGCAAGTTTCTGATCACATGGGTGCCTCTTCTCTGGACTCTCTCAAGCTTTTCCACATCCCTGTTGAAGTGTGGCACCCAGAACTGGACACAGTACTCCCACTGTAGTCTCACCAATGCTGAGTAATGCAAAAGAATCACTTCCCTGGTTTTGCTTGTGATGCATTGGTTGATGTATGCCACAGTATTGTTTTCCCTGCTGACTACAGCATTGTGCTGATAGCTCATATTCATACTATGGTCTATTATTACCTCTAGGTCCCTTTCACTCATGGTGCTAGGCAGTTTGATGCCACTGAGCCTGTAAGTATGTTAGGGATTGTTCATCCCCAGATGGAGCACTTTACATTTCTCAGTGTTGAAATTCATCTGGTTCTGATTCACTCAGCTTGCCAGCCTGTCTAGGTCTGCTTGTATCTGCAGCCTATCTTCAAGTGTAACCATGCTGCCCCATAACTTGGTCTCATCTGTGAACTTGGTCAGTGAGCTCTTCACTCCCACGTCCAAATCATTGATAAAGATGTTGAAAAGCACTGGACTAAGCAGAGACCCCTGAGGAACACCAGTGGCCACTTATTGCCAGGACAACATAGATCCATTCATTAGAATTCTCTGGGTCCTACCCTGCAGCCAGCTTCCTACCCACCCGACTATTGAGCAATTAAGCCTGAAATCCTCCACTTTTCCTGTGAGAACATTTTGGGATACCAGATCAAAGGCCTTCTGGAAGTCTAGGTATACAATGTCAATCTGCTCGCTCTTATTCAGGTGGCAAGTTACTTGGTCATAGAAGGAGATAAGATTGGTAAGATGAGACCTGCCCTCAACGAAGCTATGCTGGCTGTCATTCAGAATCCTACCTTCTGCAAGACTATCTCACATGGACTTCTTGATGAATTCTTCCACGATTTTCCCTGGCATAGAAGTTAGGCTAATTGGCCTCTAGTTGCCTGGGTCCTCTTTCCTCCACTTCATGAAGAGAGGCACAACACTGGCCCTCTTCCAGTCTTCAGGGACCTCCCCTGAGTGCCAGAGGTCCCGCAGTGACTTTGGTCAGCCTCTTCAGCACTCTCAGATGAAATTCATCTGGTTCTGCTGACTTATAAACGTCTTAACTTTTCTAACTGATCACCAGGGATACTGGTTTTCACTGAGAGGGTCTTGCATGCAGTCTCCACCACCGCACCTCATCCCATGTAACTTTCCTGCTGCCGGCCATGGTCAAACACTGTGAGGTATGGCTGCAGTGGTGGTGGTGGCTGCTGTGTACACCCCTTCCCCCACGGCCAGGTGGGTGTGTGCAGCATGCAGAGTGGCGCTGCTGCCCTCACCTGCCCCCAGGCTCTGCTCCTGGAGTGGGCACAGAGTGAACTGAGGTGGGTGGCCTGCAGCTGGGAGCACAGAGGAAAAGACTACCTGCACCCCCCCACCCCTTGAGCCCAGCCCCCAGAGCCCTGTAGTCATCGATAGACCTGGTCCAGTTTACTACTGGCTGTGTCATTTGTGGCCATGTGGATGAGGAGCATGGGGTAGTGGTCACAGGGCTGGATGAGCCTAGGGATTGTCTCCACAACATCCCAGATGCAGGCCCCAGGAAGGCAGCATATCTCATGGGATAAGGGGTCTGGACGGCAGGTGGATCTGGAGGAGGGAGTCTCCCACAACCACCACCCTGCATCTCCTCTTAGGGATGACAGTTCAGTAACTATCCACCTCCTCCTCTGGTGTCTCCATTCGGGCCTTGTGTGGTAAGGGAAGTGTACCTGTTGTGCAGTGCCAGGGGAGGGGCAGCCCTAGCCCTGCATGTCGTGGAGCTTGAGACGACTGTCTTCCAGGTATCTCTGGGTGGGTCTTTTTGGCCAGCCTTCTTGTTGGCCTTCTTCTCTATCTTCTCTTCTTCATTCTTCAGGAGATGAACTTGACTAGCAGTCATCAATGTCTTGCTTGTGGGCCCTGATGGCATGAAGTCTGCCTACTTGGGCCTGGAACTCAGTTACTTGGGACTCCAGGAACTTCACTAAGGAGCATACACCACAGGTGGGGGTGACCTTGCTCCCATTCCCAGTTTCTGGCAGCTGTGCCAAGCAGCCCTTGCAGCCCAGTGCCAAGGGCTCTGTCTGGATGGAGGCCTCAGTGGTGCAAGGGAAGGGAGCACCAATTGGGGCTGAGGCAGGAAGCCACAGGGTATGACGCATCCCCACCATTGTGTGGTAATAGGTTATGCTACTACTCATGAACTGCCCTGCAAACTGCTTCCCCTGTTTGCAGTCCCTGTTCACTTGCTGGCTCCCTGGTCACCTGGGGTGTTTCCTTGTTGAGGATGATCCAGCCATGTAAATTTCTAGCTTGGAAATTTGATGACAGGGGAGTAGTAGCAGTCTGAATTGCTAGTGCTCCCTGATTGTCAAATTTCCAGATCCGTAGAGAGACTCATGGGCCAGGAGTTGAGCACCTCTGGCTTAGAGCTTTTCTAGACTGTAAGAACTGACTAAGAACTTTTTTGGCAAAAATTAAAGCATTGTGAATTACATGGTTTGTCTAAGTTGATTGAATAAATATTTAATGGAAATAGCATACCCTAGTAATATATAGACTCACTGCCCTTCATTGCAAATGTGACAGGTGGGTGGGACCAGAAGTACCACCCCTTAGCCCCGCCACTGTTCCCTTATGGTGCATGATGTCACCAGCCCCGCCCCCCGATCCCGGTCACGTGGTGTGTGACATCAGCAACTCCACCCCCACCCCAGTCACGTGGTGTGTGACATCAGCAACTCCACCCCCACCCCAGTCACGTGGTGTGTGACATCAGCAACTCCACCCCCACACTCAGTCACGTGGTGTATGACACCAATACCACATGGTCCATGACATCAGAAGGACATTTCACGTAGACCCCAAAGCCCAACCCCTCATGTGCAAGAACCGTCCCAGATCACGTGGTATAGTTATGACTTATTGCCCCAGCCCCCCGAAGCAAACATGGAGAATTTAGAAGATGGTATCTTAGTGCCATGGTTTAAATCTGTTCGCAAGCATTTGAATGCACCACACAGGTGTTAGTGTGGGGTGGGTGTGGGGGAAGCGGTTGCCAGACACGTCTACACAGGAGGCTATGTTAAAGGAAGTTTATTACTGTTCTGGTGAAGCTAGCAGTTTTGGCAAGGTGAACACACTTTTTGAAGCCACCAAAACAATACAATTACCATCAATCCTGCTCTGCCCGAATTAGTTATGCACTATGACCAAGCATCTGGGGACGTAAGACATAAATCCAGTGTTAACTCTTCTGGTTTTTATATGCATGGTGAACTAGCTTATATTTTGGGAATGGTACCCAGAGTCTCTTTTAAAAAACCACCCTATCCCCCTGATATTACCAGTGGGTTAATTTTGCTGTATGTCTACAAGGACATTGTAGAACATCAGCTTGTCGGGGAGTTTTCAGTACCTTTGCTGTGCTGCGTCCCTGTCCATGGGAGCAACAATGAGTTTGTCACCATCACATATGACAACTCACATTATGTCCCCATCTGTCAGCACCAGATCAACACAATCAGCCTTGAAATAAAGACAGATCAGCACAAGCATGTCTCATTTCTCTTTGGTTAGGTGATTGTTAAGCTTCACCTATGCCCCCGGAAGACTTTGAGATTTTAAAATAAGTAAAAATACAATGGTGATGGTAAAACACTATGGGGACCCTAATTTGTACAGAAATTATTATAAAGCCCAGGCTGTGTATGATCTTCCTGGATATCAGGGGTGCCTGGGATGTACGGGGCTGGTGCGGGAGGCACATTTCACAGCCTCTTTAGAAAAGCCATTCCGCTTTTGAGAAGGGGTCTGGAGATTATTAAACCCCACACTAAAAATGCGGCACAAAATATAGCCAAAGATGTGGTCAGTCACATCTCCTGAGCTGTCCTAGATAAGGTGGTCAAGCCAGCAAAGCAGGAGGGGTCCGGTCTCATGTATATTCAAAGAACGAGGCAGCCAGACACGAAAAACTAAGCAGCAGCCTGGGAAAAAGAAGCGGTGCTCACCTGGAGGAAATAGAAATACATTTTAACCGCCATGGCCTTTGTTCACTGCGGGTCTGAAGAATGTGCCAAATCTGAACTGGATGCGTTTCAAATAGGCCCTATGCAGACCTGTATTGAGAAAAGCATGTATGTTGAGATCCCCCCACTTTCTGCTATTACCGCGTCCAGACCCCTTAACTCTTTCATATCTGGGAATGGCAAAGATTACATGGATTTGAATAACACGCTACTGTACCTCTGCAGCAAGATTGTAAGAGGCAATGGAACTGATCTTGAGGCCGGGGCAGTGGTGCGTCTGGTGAATTACCCACTAGCCTCTGTCTTCAGTCAGCTGGATGTCACTCTGGGAGACTGTCTCGTAAGCCAGAGCAACAACTCTTACCCTTACCAAGCCTTCATCGAATCGGTTCTTAACTACAGTGATGACACCCTTGCCACCCAATTTTCTGCCGGCCTGTTTTACAAAGATACCCACGGGCATTATAAAATGGTCTTGCGGGATGGCAATAATCAGGGGTTTCGGAGACGGGCAAACCTGACAGACAGGACCAAAAAGATAGAGCTGCTTGATCATCTCCATAGCGATTTGTTTTTTCAAGAAAAACTGTTGCTGAATGGTGTGGATGTGAAAATTAAGCTGACACACAGCGAAGATGCCTTCTGCTTGAT